>CM031596.1:10115687-10128187 GCA_018398815.1 Conus ventricosus | reverse complement strand
TGGAATAGACCATCAAAACAAATTTTGCTTTGTTTTTTAATATGTTGGATATGTAAAATGACAATAATTTGGGTTCACGAGATTTCAGAAGGTGTATTACCTGCTAAATTGATAAAAACTCTTCTTTGTACTAAAATCTAAGCTCTGTAACTACTGTGAAAGCCTAAGTTTTTAGCAGGCCCTTAGGGAAAGTTTTCTCTTTCTTTCTTTTGTGGGAAAATTTACAGTATTTCTGAGGTTTGATTCGTTAATTGTTTTCATTATGCTAATATTGGCTAAGTTACCTTCTTTTAATAAAGACAATAGGTGTAATAACCATCAGGTATTTGCACATGAGTTATTTTGTTTGACCGCCCTCGTTCTTTTTGTAGCAGTGATTTTGAAGCCACCTTAGATATGTGAAACCAATTAACTTTTATTCAATCTCTTTAAGGGCAATTTTACAACTCCCGCGCCAAGTGACATAGTGGTTACATTAAGAACACTCGCTCGTTTTGTTGGTGTTAAGATTGTTCATCTTTTTATAAATATTTAAATAATTAATTTAAAAAAAATGGAACCATGTAAATACAACGATAGGGCCACTTACGTTGTAGGGCGTTTTTTAATACCAATTTTGGATTTATGGTTTACTTACCATTGCAGTGAGTTGTATAATTTGGCTTCTTGTAAGGCTTGTATACCCACTAACTTGATATTTAAATCCGCAATAAAGAATGTAGAGTGCCTTCGGCAAGTATGGTCTGTCCCACCCTATGATTGGTTTTTTCCGTTCATGATAAATTTTGCGATTTACTGCGAAACTACTGGTGCGGTGTTTCATATGATAACCATTTAACACATACCCCAATCATTTAGTAAGGTCAGGATATTAATTTCATGTTTTACCTGTATAGGGACGAATCCTATTACTGTATTACTAGTAGCCCTCCAAGTGTCAGCGGTTTTATCCATTTTAAATGCCAATGGACAATAATGCTATGAAGATTTGCAAACGAATTGTAACATTAATCTTTAATGATTTTAGAGTCAAAAGTTAGACCGCATTCATGGACTAGGCAATATTGTCATTTGTGTTTGGGGTTTGGTAAAAGGAGATATCTTATGGACTAAGGGGCTGACCATACCTATTTGCAAACTAGACTTACAAGTTTCGAATTAGGATCAATTGAACAAAAACATTCCTAATGCTTGGGCAACATTTTCTTAGATGAATGTGAAGGATTATCAATTGCCAGGAGTTGGCATCAGGATTAATGAACTCCATACGGACTTACGTTGGTGCTATTAGGAGGCCAAGGACAGACCAAGTCTAGCATAGTAGTCAATCTACAGGCTTTGATGCTAGATAAACTATTGTCTAGCCAATTTAGAGATGCTATTATTAAACTCTGCGGTTGTTTGACTGATAGAATTACTGAGGTTTCAGTCGTTCTTGCTATGCTAGGTCAAAGGTTGACTTTGTTGTAGGCCATGGATTATACATGCTACCCTCTGTCGTAGGACTCAGTTGGCATGATACTGAATTATAACAATGAAATTCTCATAGTGGATACAACAAATTAGGGACACAATCAAGCTTAAAAACACAAGGCTGCTCCATCTTTTTAAAGAATGATATCTAACCCTGCAGAAGAGATCAGTTATATGCGCCCCAAGCAGAAAGCTGTCCAGAAAGCACTACACTGGATTCTCTCTATGAGGGAATATAAGACCGGTATATGCGAAAGCTAGGGCTGGACAACCATGGGATGGCTACTTTAAAGGTGTTATGTGCTGCATCCTATAGTATAATTTTAATTGTTCAGGTAGCAGTTATGTCCCTTGTTTAGCGTATTTGAGTGTCCTGTGCGTGCCTGTACCATCAGTCTACAAAGCGCTGGCCCCTCCAAGGGTGGTACAGGATGCTTCGGAAGGGCGGGCGGCGAGGACAGTTGCTTTCTCGGGTCCTCCCCAGCACCTTCGGGGTGTTCTTTTTCTTCTTTGCCTTAACTTAGGTGACCCTGGAGGAAAGGTCCTGTTGACGGTGAGGAAGACCCACTGGTCCACGGGGGAAAAGTCTGTTGTCCAGTGGGAAAGACACATCTTTGGATTCTTCTTGAGGGACATAAGCCGATATGGCGAAAGCTTGGCTGTGTCGGGAGTTGCATGTCTTCATCTGTCAGTGGAGAGGGGTGGTGGGTCTGATGGGGTGTGAATGCGTCGGGAGGGTGGTGTTTTTCGCCGGTGGGCTCTGCAGTCTGTAATACGGATGGTACAACCATGGGTTGCTACTTTAAGGCTGTTATGAGCTGCATCCTGTAGTTATTTACATCTGGTCAGGTGCAGTTATGTCCCTTGTTTCTTATGGAGTGTCCTGTGCGTGCCTGTACCCATCGTCAAACTGGCTGGCCTCCTTGGGTGGTACAGGACTGCTCTGAGGCGGGCGAGGACAGTGCTTTCTTGGGTCCTCTCCAGCACTGGGTGTTTCTTTTTATCTTATACACAAGGCTCCTGTCCATCCATTTTAAAGGAAAAGCATCTACCTGAAGGATAAGAGATCAGTTTAAAAGCGCACCACAGCCAGAAAGCTAGTCAGAAGACGCACCTGTTAATTACCTCGCACTGACAGTCTACTAGCGAAAAGACAGCCCTTGTTGTATTTTTAATTTTACTGGATTAGCTTTACTTTATTTCACTAAAAAATTTACTCCAGCAGCTAGCATTAACGTCCATCAGTGGGTCAAGCATATAACTGGGGCTACCCTTACCTATAGTAGACAAACAACTAACAACACTGCCTATTATGCCAGGCAGAGAATCATAGTGCTTTAGAGGTAACTACCTTTAATAAAGTTTGCTAGAGATGCAAATTGTTTTCTAATCAATTGTCTGGGCTGAGTGTTGGCGGGCGCTACGGGCCTGTTGGTGCAACTGCGGTTAAAGCATAATTCGAGAGTCAGATAGCAAACCCAACAGCTATTGTAATCTGTTCTTGAACTATGGCCTTATTCTTTCTGCTTGCGTGGTGTTTTCTTAAAGGGTGTATTCTGGTTATAGTTTTTGAATTCTGTTGTTTTGGGATGCTAGCTTGCGTTCTGTTAGTAGACAGCACTCTATCCGGGCCCCGCCTTTTGTTAGCATTAATCTGGTATTTTTGCTGTATTTTAGCTTTTCTTCTCGCCCCTAAAATTGTTTCATCTGCATCAGCCAGTTTATTTTTTTCTTCTTCTATTATCTCTATCTTGATCACCTAGATTGTGCTAAATTGTTTGTTAGTTCAACCCGTATTGTTTGTAAAAGCTCATTAAGCCCTGGATTTCAAGATTAGGCATGGGGATTCGGTAATGGTTTTACGGCTTTCCTCCTTTAAAACGTTTCAATTTCTGCTATTTGTCATTGCTGTTCGATTTAAATTCTTCATGAGGGTTGTTTTGTATTTCTGATTGTGTTGGCACTCTTGCCCCAGTTCTGTAAAGATAACGCTTCAGATTCTTTAATGTCAATAAGTTTTAATTGCCTTGGTCATACACATGTAGATCTCTAAAGGATTTTGTGGTCCTGCTTAAAAACTGGGTTGGGTCGGCTTTGCAGTAAGAGCACAATTTCCTTTACCGGTTTGTAACTTACAAAATGATTATTTTCATCTGTTGAAAAATCAGAAACCTAAGCGCTTCTGGCTGGCTCTGCCCATTGGCCATATAATGGATTGCAATTCTATCTAGTCAATCGTATTTGACTTACTACTCTTGACCTGATGTGCTCCTTCAAGCTCTTCTTGCAATGAGGGGCCCTGTTCTGTTTCATTTCTTCTTCAACTGGTCAACTGCCTCCAAAATTTCAAGCCATTTTGTTTATTTATATTCTTTTTTGTTTTTAAATAATGAACTCAGATGGTTGTGACCTCGATCCTTACAGAAATGAGAAGAACCCCTTGGCGTAAAAGGTATAAGGCAGACTGTTTTTAGTGTATTTACTCCATCATAAGTTGAGCTGGAAGCTTTAAACAGTCAAGTTCCCGATCTTGCGTGAGATGTTTTAATGCCTGGCACCGCTCTAAACTATCATTTAAAAGAAGATATTAATTCGACAAGATCCTTAATGCTACTGTTGTTACTATTTAGGCAGGCTATAAGTTAAACAATAAACAATTAATCTGGAAGCAGAAAACGTCTTTATACTAAACGAGGCAGAATTTTTGCCCTCTATTCTGATCTATGGCTGCCTTAAAAAGAGAGAAAAGAGAATTTATCAGGGAATACATGACTCATCGGTCTCAGCACAGGCTTTAATGGGAGGATGCAAGATGTTGTTATAGTGAGGCTTAGTAGAGAAGGCATCTGGCAACAGGATTTGCATCCATCCAGATTTTGAGCTGTTAAAGACGGCATATGCCATATTCCAAGGCGCCTTAAAAGAAAAAATTACTTATGATTGAATTTAAATCCTTGTGATATGTCGTTCTGTCTGAAGACCCCTTTAGCTAAATACACAGTCAGCGACAATTTTTTTCTTGAGTTTGATGCTTGTTACTAACCCGGACTGGGCTAGAACAATCTTCCTAACCATTATAAAAGTAAACGGTTATTTATTATGATAATCGTTATGCTCGCCATTTCAGAAAATAAATAAAGCTGAGGACACTCTTTGGAACATTACATGTAAATCAGGCGTTTGAGTCTTTGAAGGGAATTTTGCTCTGTTTACTGAAGGAACAACTCCTTTTCATAGAGAATCTGAAAGCGTTTTCATAATCAAAAATTGTGGGAAGGTTGAAATGTTTAATAAATGGCAAGTATGATCTGTCGGTATTCGGGGGCGCGGAATTTTTAACCTCACCAAAACTTTGATGAATTAAGAAAGTTGTTCGCTGGAGGTAGGATTAGAGATCTGCAGGGTAGTGTATGTAAAAAACTTCGCCTTTTGATGTTTGTCGCGAAGACTACTTAATAAAACTAATTTGGGCTGTGGCGGGATTTCAGATCTTCATTTGACAACCAGATTGTTTGGAAGTGGAGAAAGGATAGGACAAGGGACGGATAAAAATAAATATTTCACAAGAATGCAGACGGATACGGTCCAACTAAAAATGCGCATTTTTATGGTTTGTGATGCTCAGTTAAACATTGCAGAAAACAGGGCTAAAAGATGTGGTAATTAAAATGCAGAAGAAATATTATATAAAAACAGAGGATAGTTAGATGTTTCTGCCTAAAGTATCCGCCACTGTTCTCTTATCTGCGGGATTAAGGGGTGTTGGGAAGAAATACTGTTCTTCATACTTGATTTGTTACAAACAATATTAGGTTTCATTTAGAACACATTGTTTTTTTCCCCTTTTTTTATATTCTGCACATCCTTTAAGACATCAAGTCTTACAAATGAAAGGGAAGTTTATTTGGACAGTCGAGATATTTTTTTAGTTGGATCCTAGCTTGAAGTAAACTGAGCGACTGTTTAGAACATTTATATAGACTATGTTGAGGGGAAACTGAAAACTCGGTTTATTATGATGATCTGTTCAGCTGAACGAGACTTTGTAAAAAAAGAAAAGCTCTGTCAAAGCTAGCTTTAGCGGCGCCTACGCCTTAGTTCTGTGTGGCTTTAACTCAAAAATATATGGCTGTCTTAAAAGACTGTAGTCAAAGTTAATATACGGTGGTATTATTGTACACACGGACAAAGACTGTTTTGAAGAAGATTTTAAGTGAAATTTATTATAATAAGGGACACAGATGAGTTAAAAAAAATAAAAGAACAGTTAGAAATATCTAAGCACGCTATGCTTTGCTTACGGACTGACCCCTGTTCAATATGTTGTTTATAGGAGAGTGTTTATTATTGTTTGATTATAAACAATTTATTTATTTAATTTTTATAATATAAAAAAGAATGTCTCGGGGCACAGAACAAATTGCGGCGCTATGGACTTCGCTCTAATGCGTTGAGTAGTGTTAAAAGACTAGAGACACAACAAGTTTGACCTAATAGGAGTGCAGGAAATGTTTATGGATTTTAATAACAGATGATGGGGCTTCAAATCGTACAGCATTTGAAGACAAATAACGACAGCATTTGTATCTACCCTAGAGAGACAAGAAATTTAAGGGCAAACGATTTTGGCAAACACGAATACAAACTTCATAAAAAGAGAGAATGCTTGGGGCGTTGCTTCCTGAAATTGCTTGGAATTTAAAGTTTCAACTACGAAGTCCTAATGTATACTTTGATAAGGAACACAATTTAGAAAAGCCTTAAATGCAGGACCCTTTCTTGTTAGCCTGGTTCCAGGAACACAACAGAAAAAAACAGATTAAAAAACTTGGCAGGGTTCTGATTATATACTACAGAGAAAGAAAGTCCTTAGCGGAAGTGGGGAATGACACCGTTGGCTTAAAATTTTAAACCCCAATAGATACTGCCACTACCTAGGCAAATGACGATGTTTTTTTCGCTTATTTATTACTCCGAGGGAGGGCGATCCTAGTTTGCCAGAACATACGTTAATAAGAGGCATACAAATAAAGGCTGAAACCTTGGATGCTCCTCTTAAGCTGGGTATTGCAATTCTAAAAACGGAGACAAAATAACACCCATGTATCATCTGAAAAGGGTTTTACTGTGAGGGTTTGGCAAAGACAACTAACAGTACTCGACTTTATTTTAATTAAGTATGTTGATTTTATTTGTTTTACTCTGTTAATGAAGTGCTCCCGGAAGGATTATAAGAAGACTTTGTACAAGATTAATTTAAAAAAATAATCTTATTTAAAAATGCATGTTCAAACGTTTATTTTTAAAAGCAAATAACTGAACTTTCAAAAGGAGTTTAGAAAGCGACTTGGATAAGTATAGGGTTACTAGAAAGAAATATGCTAAAGCTTTAAATACTCTTTCTTATGTAATTACTGGCTCTCAGCTGTAGCTAGCGTAAGTGCTGGGTCTAGCGTTGCCGTTTTAGCCACCGGGGTTGGAGCGCCAGCCTCTTTGCATTAGGAGGTCTGGGTTAGGTTTAGGTGCCGTGTCTATGGTTTGTAAGTGCCATTTAAAAAAAATTAAAATCAAAAATTACAAAAGCACACTGCCATTGTAACCCTAGCATCAGCAAAACTTTGTTCATTAAGATTAAGAATAAGCAAATCATTACAGGATGAAAACATTACAGACGAGAATTTCAGAAGCTTATGGCTGATGGTGAGGATTACAGACGACAAAAAATGAACTTCAAAAGAGTGGAGAAAGCTTTTACTTCACGACAAGTAGACACTGATGCAATTAAACAGAACATTGAAAAACAAACACACGATCAGTTAAAACCGAAATAGGTAAAAGGGTTTTACAGGCTTAGCCGTTCTGGACTGAATGACTGGCTGTTCTCACCAGCACGCTAATATTGTTTGGGCAATCCCCCCATTGAATCATTGTCGGCGGCCTACAAGTAGCTGAACCCACTGATTCACTCGTCCGCTTAGCTGATTTTGATCGCGGGCCCAAAAAGGCGTCGTCTGCTTCAGACATGCGTAGTGGATTTTCTGTCATGGTCTTCCTGTGAAAATATTTTTCGCAAGTGAGTTAACCGGAAAGTAAATTCGTTTCTAAAATTTTGTTCGCCGGAAAAAAGCGTGACAAAAAATCCACTGCACTTGCGCTAACCTCATTAAACATAATGAAATCGAAACAGCATTTATGAGTACGCATTTGCTAACCTTAGTGAATACAATAACATGATGAAATCAAAAAAACATTTGTGATTGCTCATGTGCAAATATAAATTAGGATAATAAAATCGAGTTTGCTAGAATTCTAGACACGAATGGACTACGGGAATCTTACAAAAGAAGTAAGGGCAACAGAGACGCAGATAGATTGCGTTACTTAAGAAATATCTTCGTTACAAAATTTAATAATGAGTTCCGATTCTCAATCACAGTCCCAGTGAAGGGCATAGCGCTGGTCGTTACGGAGTCAATATTCTCGTTAGAAGCCAGCAGGTAGTTATTGATTTTTACTCTCTGCGACTAGCGCCTTGCAGTGGGGTTTTGGGAGTCCGCTGCAGTGTTGTTATTGATCGTGTGTTTTGCAGATTCAATTTTATTTATTTATTTTAAATTTTTGATTTAAAAATGGCTGCCGAACTCAGTGAATTGATTTAAAGAATTGTAATGACCTATTTGACGAAACAATGAAATTATTAAACATTGATTTAGTGAATTTGGACTTGAGATGATTAGACAATATAATAAAAGATAATAGTGAAAATATTTAACGAAGCAATCAAAGTGATTTAAAAATTGACTGTAGTGATTCAGAAAAAACTAAAATATTAGCCCGGCGTTATTTTAAGGTTAACGTGTCTTGAAGTGTTGCGGCACTTGGGTGAAGAAAAAAAGCGTGTTTACTTACTTTTATTTACATTATTTTTTTTAATCTACGTAAATATTTGAGTTAAAAAATGAGCCTCACAAGTAAATTCGAGGATTTGGGAAAACTATTTACGATGGAAGAAATATTTGACGCATGTAACAATTAAGCAATACGTTTAGTGAAGTAGACATGAATATTATTAACCCCACAAACGTTCATGAAAGCGTAGCACACGCTATCTTTAAATCCAGAGTCTCTTCAACGCGAGCGCCAGTAAAAGTGTTGTTGGCAGTTCTATTGACTATAATAAAGCCTGATGTAGTAACATGGAAGTTTGGGTTTTTAACTAAACAGAAAGAAGTAATCAGCTATCACGACTTTAACTTAACTGGGCTGACTACATGCTTTCAACGTTTAACCATGCAAGTGAGGAGGCAAAGTTTAAAGGGGTTCTGGCTGGTCTGAAGGAAAGTCCTTGAAATCAATTGAGGCAAACAAAGTTCTATCCTTTAGTTGGCAATTCTTACCTTCCTCTCCCAAAAGAGTTAGTTTTAAAACGAGCAGTCTTAAACATTTCATAATTCTGAAACATGTGTTTTATGTGGTGTGTTTTAGCAATTTACATCCTGTTAAAAGAACGCAGAAAGAGTTTCCAATTATGAAGCATTTCAAACAAGAGCTGAACTTGATTAAAATAACCTTTCCAGAAGTATAGAAAGTATATCTCAGTTTGAAGAACAGAACCCCCCACTCACTGTAAACGTATCACATGGTCTGTAGAAGCTGATTTGTGCCTCAGGGGTTTTTCCCCAAAGCCCTACTTTAGGCGAACCGCTTAACAAAATGTAGACTTGATCCGTTTGAAAAAAAGTACAAAGAGTCATTATGTTTAATCAGAACAATAAGCAGACTGTTAGCCTTTACAAAAGCATCCAGCTAAACAAGAGCTTTGTAGAAGGTGTTTGGTCAGAATACCACTATAGAAGCAGCTGCCAGTCATAGAAAATCATTGTAAAAATTTTGTAGACTGTGAAACCAAACTCCTACACCTAAACCGGGTCTAAAGTTAGTTTTTAAAAAGGGACCAAATGGGAGATGAGTCCGTACGTGGTTTTGCCGACTTTGAATCGCTCTTACCACAGTACTATGGCCAAAAACAGCAAGAACAAAAAAAAAACCTTATTAACCCACCATTTAATCTGTTTTATGCGTTTATTGTTGTTAGGTCAGACGGTCAACACCGACACCTGAGATTTACAGAGGCCCCAACGCAGCTTTGGCAGATTTTTAGAGCAGATGAAACAATTCGCAATCAGTTTTTTCCAACCAACTAAATCTTTCAGGACATTGTTTACTCCCGAAGACCAGAACTTTATGACTATCTACACACTGTTGGTATGTAATAAAGAATTATTAGGCAAAACAGTAAGAGACCACGATCACATTCTGGAAAGTTCAGAGGGGCTGCACCCCAACAAATTTTAATCTTCAGCTTAAGGTTGACCCTAAGACAATGGAAACTGCCTATTTCTTTCATAACCTACGGGGCTTCGATTCTCATTTCATCATGCAAGCAGTGACATCTGAATATAAGAGGGTTACCTGCATTGCACAGTCTTCAGAAAAATACATGACTTTTTCTCTTGACTCTTTATCCTTTTTTGACTCTGCCCAACATCTTAAGGCAAATTTAGTTTAAAGTTAGGGGGGATCTCTAAAAATTTTTTTCCCAAACCCCCACTAACAAAATTTTTGACCCATCTTTGTGTTTAAAGGGCGTCTACCCTTTAAAGAATACATGAACTCGTGGGTTAGATTTAAATGAAGACTCGTTTTCCTCCTAAAGGCGCTTTCTTTTCTAGTTTTTAAAAGGAAAAGATATAATTGATGCTGACTTTGAATACGCTCAAAACCCGGACAAAATTACATTTTGTGAACGATGGGCGATTTATCCGTTAAATTTTTTATTGGGTGAGTGGGGTTTATTGGCGGGACGTTTTCAAAAATTTACGATTTCCCTTTGCATGAAACATTACAACTTAACTCTTTCACATTCCAATCTCGGGCCCCCGGGCCCTTTTCCCTTGGGCGCTTTTTAAAATTTCAAACAAACATTCGGGTTTGAAAAAATATCTTAAACTACCCACACTCCAGAAAATTAAAAAGACGGGCGGGGGGGAGGAAAAAAAGCTTTCCTCGCACCCTTTTAACTCCCAAAGCTAATAAAAAAAAAAATTAGACATTATGACCCCACCAAACCGCCCCAACTATCTAATGTACTTAGACGCCAACAATCTGTCAACCGCTTCCACTGAAAAAATTTTTTAAAAATAAAAAAAAGGGGCCCTCATTTTTTAAATCCCGGGGTTGGGAAATGTTGTCACAACTTCCGCCTGTTAATCCAATAGGACAAATCTTGGAATAGACTTAAAATTTTCCTAAAAAATTAAAACGATCTCCACAAGGGATTACCCCCTTTGCCGCAGAAAGATTAAAGTTGGCCCATTAAACCGCCAAAACTCGTGCCAAATTTTTGCCCAAAAAACCTTAAAATTTTTTGTCATTACGGGCGGGTTACTTTTTTAAACCAAAGAACGGATTAAAGTGAAAAGGTGTTAATAAATAATTATCTTGTCAAGACCTTTTAAGGGGCCCCATCCATCAAGAAGAATACTGACTTAAAACCCCAAGCCCTGACCTTTTAGAAAAAAAACCCTTTTTTAAACTTTTTGAACAACAGCTGTTTTGGGGAAAAACCTGGAGAACGTACACAATCGTAAAGTGTTAAATTAAAATTCAAAAGAAAACCCAAGGGAATTAAGTTTGCCTCTAAACCAAAATATCAAGACTTTAGAAAAATTTAACGACAAACCGGGCGGCCCTTATGATAAGAAAAAAAATGTTAAGTTGGGGGCCAAAAACCGGGGTTTTTGGTTTTACCATATTAGAGTTGTCAAAGTTTTTGATGTTGAAATTTTTTGTACGGGCTACAAAAAGCCCGTACCCCAAAAACAAGAGTCCCTTTTCACAGACACGGAAGTTTTTTTTTTGGGGTGTTCCAAAAGAAGACTTTTAAAAGGATTTAGAACAAAGTTGCCAAAGGGGTTTATGGGGTACGCCCCAAGCCCACAAACCAAAAAAGGGCCTTTACTGGGAACAAGAAAGGATTTGGGAAAAATGAAGGGTGAACTTAATGGGACAGTATTAAAGAATATTTGGGTTTTCGGTCAAAGTGTATACGTTGCCAGCCGACTTCTGTAATGAAGAAAGCAAAAAGGGATAAATAAAAAAAGTTTTCAAAAAAAATAAAATCTCACAATAAAAAACAAGCAAGCTCTCTTTGGGAAAAAAAAAATATTTATTTACCAAAATGTTAATCTGCGCTCTACTCTTCATCAAATAAACATAACTCTGTTAACAAGAAATCACTAGCCTCTAAACCCAAAAACAAGAGAACTTACGTTTAAAACCCCTGAGTTTTCATATCGTAGGAATTGGGAACTTTAAAAATTTTAAATTGACTGACTTTGGGTTTTACTTAAAAACCTAGCAAAACCCTAAAAAAGAACTTACTTAAAAACATAACTTAAGAACCCAATAGTAAATTTTTTTAACTTTTAATTTTTTTACACTTAAAATTGTAAATTTTCTTGCACTTAACCTTTTTAAAAAATACTTTCTATAACTAACTTAAAATTGTACTTTTTTTTAGTTCTTAACTTTTTACTTTTTTTAGTTCTTAAAAAATATTAAATAGAAAAAGGATCTATTCAGGAGGTTGCTCTTTTTTTGCAGAAGTTGGTTCTTCTTCTTTTACTGTGGGGACTTGCGGCTTTGTTGTTAGGTATGGTGTTAGGTATTTGTATGCAAAAAAAACCACCAACAACAGCGCAGCGCCCAATACATAATGATACACCTTATTGTTTGATTGTGATTGTGATTGTGTTGTTGTTAATTGTGTTGTTGTTGTTGGTGGAGATGTTGTATTATTATCTAACAATTTTTGTTTTGCGGATTGGTTTGATTTTCAGTTTGTTCCATTCAGCAGTTTACGCCCCGCCTCAACACGTCCAGGATTTTTAGGCTTAGTAACATTACTCACTTGCGGGTACATTCACTTGTTCCTGCTGATGGTCTGCGACGCTTCTTCTCTGATC
>CM031596.1:10105479-10110479 GCA_018398815.1 Conus ventricosus | reverse complement strand
TGGCGACAAGGGGCTGCAAGTGCACACCCTACACATTGCACAGGTTGTATACTGGCGACAAGGGGCTGCAAGTGCACACATACACATTGCACAGGTTGTATACTGGCGACAAGGGCTGCAAGTGCACACATACACATTGCACAGGTTGTATACTGACCAGTAGGTGCTGCAAGTGCACACATACACATTGTACAGGCTGGACATAGTTTGTCCGTTCCGAGTCTGTTCCCCATTTGACTTTTTAAAATAGTTTTTTTATTTTTCTGGTTTGGGATTTGTTTGTCCTTTTTGTGCGGTGGAACAGTATTGTTATCTTTTAAGTTCATTTCTTTTATTTTATTTATTTTTTTAAAATGAAAATTATATGAGGGAAACAAATCTAGCGGAATGTCTCGGCCCTAGCACAAGCTATAGATTTATCAGCCTTCAGGAGGTCAGTTATTGAACTACTATGTCTTTCACACACATAGGGGCCCATGCCCACACATCATACACACACGTGTACATCCACCACAACGCACGCACGCACTGGTAGGTAGGCACTCAGGTCTGACCAGCGCGCTTGGCTAATGCGTAGGTCAGACATCCGCTGAGTCGTAGCCACGAGACCCTCGTTTTCAATTGTCTCATCTTTGTTGTTATTCATATATATCCATCAGCTTCTAATCATGCGTAGTGTCGTCTCGTAGTGTCTGGCTGAGGGCCAGTTCTTGGAATGGAATCCGCAAGGGACTAAAATACAACAAACTATTTCTTCAATCTAAGACATAAGAGCAAGCTTTGTTTATAATTCAATATTTCTTGCAGTCATTGCAACACCAAGCTGCTCTGTAAGTTGCTGGAACGGTGCTCGGTACTTATCCTTGGAATTTATTAGTTTGTTGTATTTAGTCCCTTGCGGATTCATTCCAAGAACTGGCCCTCAGCACTTGTGTCTTAGAGGATATCTTTTTATATTTTCTACTTTTCACAAGAAAATGTAGCTTGTTTTGCTCTTTCATGATTTCTTTTGCTTCTTAGGGGGCGCCTTTGGTTGGTTTTTTGAAAACTCAACAAACATACTACGGTATTGCTTACCAGCCTTTTCTGGATTGCATTCTTCTTAAATTGAAAAGGCAGAGGAGTCAAATTACCACTTTCCGCGGTCACTGAGGAGAAACAACCAAGTTTCGAAATATCGGTATATGACCAGGAGTTATATGTTAGTGAGTTTCCTCCTTATTGGAGGATGTCTCTCCCCCTTGGAGAATATAAGCTTGCTGAAGGCTCATTTTGAGAAGCATTTATTTTATTTTTCCCCATTCACCCACTCAAGCACATACTGTTAGTTAGGCAGAATCATCTACCACTGCAGAAAATGAATGCGTATCTCCCCCTATTTCTTCAATCTAAGACATAAGAGCAAGCTTTGTTTATAATTCATATATATATAATATATATATATACATATATATATATTTCTGTCTTCGCTTGCTGACAGCACTGAAAAAACGCTGTTTATCGTCAACTCGGCGGTAGTAATAAAACGGGGAAAACAGCAGGACCACGAACGGTATTTTGCATATTTATACACCACCTGCTCTCTGTGTCTTCTTCTTCTTCTTTTTTAAAATTTCAAATAAAACAATTAGAGGCCAGACGTTGTCCTCAATGAATAATTTGGAGAGTTTGATGTCTGGGCTATCACAATGAATGTAGTGAAAGCACACGCACGCACACACGCACAAAACACACACACACACACACACATATATACACGCACGTGTGCGCGCACAGCACATACGCACGCACGCACGCACCTATACTTCTCTCTCCCTCTCCATTTTTTCTGTGTGTGTGTGTGGGGTGAAGAGAGAGAGAGAGAGAGAGAGAGAGAGAGTGTGTGTGTGGTGTGTGTGCGTGTGTGCGCGTGCGCGCGTGTGTATTTTAGGGGAGATGCAAGGTACTCAGTGTCAAAAAGAGAAAAGAAAAAAACCTTCCTAAGTCCTGATCTTGGGAAAACAACCGACACGAAACAATCCAATCCATGTGCAGTGGCAGAGGTGGGGTGGGAGTGAGATGGTATGTGGGAGAGAGAGAGAGAGAGAAAAGAGAGAGAGAGAGAGAGAGAAAGAGAGAGAGAGAGAGAGAGAGAGGAGAGACAACGAGAGAGAGAGAGAGAGAGAGAGAGAGAGAGAGAGAGAGAGGAGGACAGACAGACAGACAGACAGACAACGAGAGAGAGAGAGAGAGAGAGAGAGAGAGAGAGAGAGAGATTTATCAACCAGCTCTTGTTTGTCTATTTCACACTTCCCAGCGCGTTGGATTAGTGCACGGGTCAGATTTCAGCTAGATGTGGTCCCGAACCACCACCACCACCACCACCACCACCCACCCCTCCCTCCCTTACTCCTCACACCTTGCTGAACTTTGCACTTTTCTTATCACACGTACTCAGTGCCTATTCAATTCATTTATTTACATCTTTATTTATATATTTATTTATTTTTAATTTACCTTTGTATTTATTCATTTAAAAACCACATGGGTGGCCAGTTGTGTGTTGCGTATATGGACCCCTTTATATGTAGCGATAGCTCTTGAAACCGTATGTACAGATTAGTTGATTCCGGCCGCCGGTTTAGTATTGAATGAAATCAATCAGCTCCTGTCAATCATTGGTCAGGTTAGCCGATTTCAGCACTGTAGGCTAGCCGTTGCTGTATGACAATCTCATAGACGCTCGTAGCGAGTTCTGTATTTATCTACGACGACTACTACTATACAACCAGCTGGTCAATTGAATCGAATGTGCGTGAAACGTGACTGACTTTTTTTAGTTAAATTAGGAATAGAGTTTGTTTAGGAACTTACCCCCAATGACATTGACAAACAAAGCACATGACAAGACACGATGCATTTCAACCACTTGGGTCTTCTTCAGGCGAAAAAATAAATTCAAATTTAACATGTGGGACAGTACGAACAAAGAACGAAAAAGAAGAAAGAAAAATGACTTATCCGTTTTCTTCCATGTGGTCGGTGGGCGGAAATGACATGGGGCCAGGGGGATTATGGGAGAGGAAACGGAGGGGGGGGGGGGGGGGGGTGTTGCGTCGGGGGAGGTGTGTGTGTGTGATATGATAGGGTTGTGTGTCTAGTTTATTGGATGGTGTGGTATCTTTGTGATGGTAGTGGTAGTGGGTGGATTGATAGTAATGGTAAGGGGAAAGAAGGGGGGGGGGGGGGGGGGGGAGAAACTGAGGGGGAGGAAAAAAAAAAGAAAAAAAAAAGGGATTTTAAGGGGAAGGATAAAAAAAAAATTAAGATTAAATAGATGGAGGGTTGCTGTAACTACTGTATGAAGTGAGTGAAGGGATGTGGTGGTGGTGTATGTATGTGTGTGTATATGTGTGTGTGTTGGTAGGGGATATTGCCAACTGATGTGGAAGTGGTGGGTATGTGTGTTTGGTTATTGTTGGATGTTGATGCCTTGGGGGTGTAGTGTGCCCATTTGGCAATGAGATGGGATTCTTGAGTTGTGCGTTCAAAGCTGTCACTCTGTGACTGCCAGAGTGCCATGACTTTGACATGGTCGATGTTGTGTTGGGTGTGGTTGAAGTGTAGGGCGACGGGTTTGGGTCGGTGGTGGCGGATATCAGCCAGGTGTTCAGAGATGCGTGTTCAAGTGTGCGTGACGTTTCCCCTATGTAGATTTTGCCACACAGCTGGCAGTGGATGGCATATATTTTTTTAGTTACTTCCCTTAGTGAAAGTTCAAGGTCTTGTCGACCAATCATTTATCAACCCAATCGTCCCGGCATGGTAGAAAATGACTCTAATTATCTTCAGTCAATAAAGAATGAGATCAAAGCAGCCAGATGGGGAGTTCGTGACAGACACTGAGTTGACTGCCCGGCAGATTCGCTGCTCCTAAACCAACCGAGCCAAGCCGGCAACCTTAACCGACCGACCATTCAACCCCTGTGCTTTCCTACCCTTTATACCCGGACTATTTTTAGCTGACCATTTGACTGGCTACGCAGAGACTGACAAAACAGCTCCCCCCCCCTGCCCTTCTCACCTTCTTCTTCTTCTTCCAGATGGGGATGTTTAACCTGCCCCGCGCCCACAGTCTTCACGTAGACTATTCTGGCACACAGGTTGCATGCATTGTGTATTTTCGTGTAGCCGGTACTCACCCGTCTTAGGACATGAGCATCGGGATCTTTAGAGTCCGTGTATGATCTTAGTGCATGTGACACAGACGGGGGGCCAAGGACTCCATCAGACCTTACCCTCCCCCTCCCCCTCCCTGTCACCCTTGCCTCCCCCCTCCGCCATCTTTACCCCTACTCCTCCCCACGTCACCCCGCCGTGCTCATCACCCTCACCCCGACAGGAGCGCACATGCCACGCCCGATAAATTCAAAACCACCTGTCGACGAGGAAGCCCCTTCCAACCGGATACCGGCTTTGGCACGCCCCAGTCGCGTGAAATAAGATAATGGACAGAGCACGACAATGGGAACGGCCACAGGCGGGCTCCTCGGGTTTATTTAGCATAGACTTGAAAGGGGTGGGTCCACACAGCGTCACCTGAGGGATTGTCAGATTGAGCGCATGTCGGAAAGGCGCATCTTGGGTATCGTCTAAAAACAGCGTCTAAAAAGAGCGAGTTTATATATATATTATATATATATATATATATATATATATATATATTTGTTAAAATAGGTTTTTTTTAAAATAGAATCTACAAATTTGTTTCCAGCGCGTTGCGCTGTCATCAGGATGGTTTTTGGTTTGCCCACCGCCGATGTTATTTTGCGTGTGGGCTCCCGTTTGCACGTGCGGGTTGGCTGCACGTGTTTTTTGGGGGCTTTCAGGTTTTTGTTTTGGGTGTATTCACTAACAACGATTTCCATTTATGCCTGCAGTTGTTTACTATTTCTGTTTTGGTGTTTAAAGTTGCTAATGTGTTGGTTTGCATAGTATTTAACCATTTTTCTGTTAGTCCA
>CM031596.1:10082305-10097305 GCA_018398815.1 Conus ventricosus | reverse complement strand
AAGTGTGGTTTGCATAGTATTAACCATTTTTCAGTTAAACATAGGTTGCACCTTTTGAAACATTGCTGTATGGTGATGCTCTTTTTATGATTTTCCAGGATATATTGTACCTTGTTTTTGCGTCTTTAAGTTTCCAGATATATTTGCTCAGTTCTGTTTGGTTTTTATATTTTTCTTTATTAAATGACTGTTTGTGGTTTGCATATCTGGTTTTGAAGTGGTTTTCAGTTATCCCTATGTATGTTTCTTTTTCATTTTCTGATGTCACAGTGGCTTGGTATACAATGTTGTTGTGAAGGCATTTATTGCTCAGGGGGCACTGCTCTTTTTTGATGCAATTGCAAGATTTCCTTTCTTCACCCTTCTTTGCTGTGTTGGTTTTCATTTTATTAGATGCGTCAATTAAATTTTTGAGGTTGGGCGTGCATGAATACGATAGTTTGACGGTGTTTTTGTTGAATATTTTATATAGTTTGTGTTCTTTTGGGAACGAGGTTGTTAAAATTTTAAAGAATTCTTTTCCTATGTTTGTTTTGAGTTTTCCGTCGTATGGTGGGTTGTACCATGTGATTTTTCTTTTCCTGTTTTTCTTATTTCTATTTGTGTTATTGTCTGGATTGTATTGTAGTTTGTTGTTGTACCCACTTTTTTGCAGTGCTTCTTGATATTCTACTGCTGCATTGTTGAATACTCTTTCATTGCATGACAGGTTTGATAGTCTCTGATTTATGCCATTGGGTATGGCTTTTAATACAGATGGTGGGTGGTTGCTTTTGATGTTTACATAGATAGGTGTGTCATTGGGCTTCTTGTATGGTTTATATATGTAGTTGATGAGATCAAGTGTTATGTCTAGGTAGTTTACTACCTTTTTGTTTGCTTCAATGGTGATTTTTAAGTTGTGGTTTTGGAAGATTTTACATAATTCTTTTTTCTTATTTTCAATGGTTCTTGGGTTGTTGGTTAGTGCAGCAAGGCCATCGTCTCTGTATAATCCAACTTGTTTTCCGAGTTGTTTCTTGATGTTGGATAGCATAAATAGTCCGACCAGTTTGCATGTTTCTGCACCGTCATATGATCCCATGGTTACATCAAATGTTGAGTTTCTGTTCGTTTTCTTGATCCAGGTTTCATTTTTTGCTGTACAGTAGCGTTTTCTTGGTGTGGAATATGATTTCCATTTCTGACCTGTTATGTCTGTATGGTTACTAGCAAATTTCAGAGCTTTGGTGAGCAGTTCCTCATCTATGGATGGGTAAAAATCTACTATGTCGAATGTGATGAATACCGTGTTGCTTTGTTTATCAAGTGTTTTGAACCATTGAATAACTTCATTTGTGTTCTTCCAGAGGTTGTATTCAGAGGTTGATTTTACGTTCTTTATTGTTTTTTCTAGGATTTTCTTACTTATTTTGCCTAGTTCAGATTTAGATGGGTTTATTAGTCTACATGTTGGGTTGTTGTGAAAGTTCGGCTTGTGGTCCTTGAGTGTTATGAACGCTTCTTTTGTTGCTGTCGCTTCTACCCTGTCACTTAGGTCCATGCGATGTGCAAGTTCTTTTTCTTTAGTGCGGATATTGTCATGTGTATTTTTATCGGCTTTTTTGTAGTTTTTCTGAATATTTTTGTCAAGAAGTTGGGAGTATTCTTTTGGTTAGAGAACAGTAATATGCCGACTCTACCCCACTTGCTCCTCCACCAAGTTTTCGGGCGAAAGTGACCTAGAATCAGCATATTACTGTTCTCTGACAAGTAAGACGTCAATAACCAAAAAATAACGATTATCTACAAACAAACATACTGTGCAGGGTTATCCGTTTTAATACTAATTTACTAAAGTTTTCAGAGAGTAGCGTAGGGAAAGTAGCCGGGACTGAACACGCCCCATAGAGTAACGTAGGGAAAAGCAGCCGTGACTGAACGCGCTTCATATACAAACGGTGTCTGTTCCCACGGCTCTCTTTTCAGTACTGTCAACTCTGTCAGGGCGGTGTAAGCTTTTAATTGCTAGTTGCCGGCCTACCTGCCCAGCACTCGGTGGTGTTTATTTCTTCCAGTGCTGTGGTGGTGTAAGTTTGCGTATGGCAATATAGCTGCAGTTTTAGAAGACAGTGTGGATTCTAAGTTAGAAAAAGTTTTTGAATCACAAATACTTTTTCAACAGCTTTATAGATTAAATTGTGTGGAAGACATGGAATCAGCTACAACTTTATATATAACCACACACACACACACACACACACACACACACACACACACACATACATGCACACCACACACACACACACACACACAACACACACACTCTTTCTCTTTCTCTCTTTTTCTCAATTAAATGACATAAAATCCGCACACTTCTTCTGACTAATTTTTACCTACAAACTTTGTACACAGACAGGCAGACACGGGGCTAAAACCTGATCACTTAATTTACGGCTCGCGGCAGTTTGCAACCAGAGCTCCTAGCCTAGCCAATTCTAACTCACTTGCTTCACCACCGAGTTTTTGGGCGAAAGTGGCCTAAAAGCCGCCTTTTCCTGTGGCGGAAGAGAGAGAGAGAGAGAATCACGCGCAGACAGAGAAGGAGAAAGAGAGAGAGACACACACACACACACCACACACACCACCACACCACACACACCACACCACACAACACACACACCGGAGTGAAAGGGACTCTAATTATTTTCAGTCAATAAAAAAATAAATTCAAAAAGCGCCGATGGGGATTTTCGTGAGGGGACCCCGATTTTGATCCCCGGGAAAGATTCGTGCTCCAAAAACCAACCGAGCCAACCCGGAAAACCTTTAAAACCGACCGCCCCTTCCAAACCCCCGGCTTTTCCTACCTTTATACCCGGACTTTTTTTAGCTGACCATTTGACTGGCTACGCAAAAACTGGAAAAAAACACCCCCCCCTTTGCCCTTCCCTCCCCTTTAAACCCTCCCCCTCCCCCCCCCTGCCCACCCTTGCCCCCCCCCCTCCGCCATTTTCCCCTATTTCCCCCCCAAACCCCAACCCCCGCGCTAAAACCCCCCACCCCACAGAGGCACATGCCACGCCCGAAAAATTAAAAAACCCCCTGTCGACGAGGAACCCCCCCCTTCCCAAAACCGGATACCGGTTTTTTGCACCCCATTTCGCGGGGAAAAAGTTTAATGGCAAGCCCCGACAAGGGGAACGGCCCCACAGGCGGGCCCCTGGGGTTTTTTTTAGCATAGATTTGGGAAAGGGGGGGGCCCCACCCCGTGACCTGGGGGATTGTCAGATTGGCGCGGTCGGAAAGGCGCACCCTTGGGGTTTATCGCTAAAAAAAAGCGTCAAAAAGGCGAGTTTATATATATATATTTAATATATTTTTTAATATATATTTTATAAATAAAATTTGTTAAAAATGGGTTTTTTTTTAAAATTAGAATCCCCAAATTTGTTTCCGGGCGCGTTGCGCGGGCATCGGGGGGTTTTTGGGGTTTGCCCACCCGCCGATGTTTATTGGTTTTGGGTCCGTTTGCACGTGGGGGGTTTGGTGCACGTTTTTTTTTTGGGGCTTTCGGGTTTTTTTTGGGGGTTTGTTTTTCACTAACAACGATTTCCATTTATGCCTGCGTTTTTTTCTATTTTTTTTTGGGGTTTTTAAAAAGGTTGTTTAAGTGTGGTTTGCATAGTTTTAAACCCATTTTTCTTTTAAACATAGGTTGCCCTTTTTTGAAACATTGCTGTATGGTAAATGCTTTTTTTATGTTTTTTTCCAGGATATATTGTCCCCGGGTTTTTGCGCCCTTTAATTTTCCAAAGATATTTTGTCAGTTCTTTTTTGGTTTTTTTTTTTTTCTTTTTTAAAATTTGACGGTTTGGGGTTTCATATCGGTTTTGAAGGGGTTTTTCAGTTTTCCCTATTATGTTTTTTTTTAAATTTTCTGATGTAAAGTGGTTGGTTTAAAATTGTTTTTTGTGAAGGCTTTTTATTGCTCGGGGGGGGAAACTGCTCTTTTTTGATGAAATTTTGCAAGATTTCCTTTTTTTCCCCTTCTTTGCTGTGTTGGTTTTCATTTTATTAGATGCGTAAAATTTAAATTTTTTGGGTTGGGGTGCTAAATACGATAGTTTGACTTTGGTTTTTTGTTGAAATTTTAAAATAGTTTGGGTTTTTTTGGGGAACGGGTTGTTAAAATTTTAAAAGTTTTTTTTTATGTTTGTTTTGATTTTTCCCGGTCGTATGGGGGGTTTTGAAACCATGTGATTTTTCTTTTCCTGTTTTTTTTAAATTTTCAAATTTGTGTTATTTTTGGATTGTATTGTGGGTTTGTTGTTGTACCCACTTTTTTGCAGTGCATTTGATATTCAACTGCTGAAATTTGTTGAATACTCTTTCTTTGCATGACTTTTTTTGAAAAATCTCTGATTTATAATTTTTGGGGGAGGGGCTTTTTTAAACAGAGGGTGGGTGGTTGCTTTTGATTTTTTCTAGATAGGTGTGTCTTTTGGGTTTTGTATGGTTTAAAATATGTAGTTTTTGAATCAAGTGTTATGTCTAGGGTTTTTTTAAATCCTTTTTGTTTGTTTTAAAAAAGGGTGTTTTTTTTAAGTTGTGGTTTTGGAAGATTTTAAAAAATTTTTTTTTTTCCCTTTTTTTTTCAATGGTTTTTTGGGGTTGTTGGTTAGTCCCGCAAGGCCATCGTCTCTGTTTTAACCCAAAATTTTTTTCCCCGGGGTTGTTTCTTGATTTTGGGTTAGCAAAAAATTGCCCAAACCATTTTTGATTTTCGGGCCCCCGTCAATAAATCCCATGGTTACTTTCAAATTTTTGATTTTCTTTTTCGTTTTCTTGACCCAGGTTTCTTTTTTTGCTGTAAGTAGCGTTTTTTGGTGTGGTTTATAAATTTCCATTTTGCCCCTTTTATTTTGTAGGGTTTTTACAGAAAATTTCAGGCTTTTGGGGACCCGGTCCTTATCTAGGGGAGGGGAAAAAAAATTCAAACAATGTCAAATGGGGAAAAAACCTTTGTTGTTTTTGTTTTTCAAGTTTTTTTAAAACCTTGAAAAACTTCATTTGTGTTTTTCCCGGGGGGTTTTTATTCAAGGTTGATTTTACGTTCTTTATTGTTTTTTCGGATTTTTTTAAATTTTTTTGGGCCTTTTTAGTTTTTAATGGGTTTATTAGTCTACATTTGGGTTTTTGTAAAATTTCGGCTTGGGCCTTTTGGTGTTAGAACGCTTTTTTTGTTGCTGTCGCTTCTACCCTGTCACTTGGGTCCAGCAAATTTGAAAGTTTTTTTTTTCTTTAGTGCGGATATTGTCAGTGTTTTTTTTTTCGGCTTTTTTGTATTTTTTCTAAATTTTTTTGTCAAAAAATTGGAGTTTTCTTTTGGTTAGAAACAGAAAATATGCCGACTCTACCCCATTTGCCCCTACCAAATTTTCGGGCAAAAAAGTGACCTAGAATCCAAAATTCCTTTTTCCCTGAAAAAAGTAAGATTTCCAATAACCAAAAAAAAAAACGTTTTACCCCTCAAACAAACTTCCCTGTGCAGGGTTACCCTTTTTTTTTTAAATATAATTTACTAAAGTTTTCGAGAGTGCGTGGGAAAGTACCGGGATGAACACCCCCCAAAGGGGAAAAACTTTGGAAAAGAAAACCGTGACTGAACGCGCTTCAAAAACAAACGGTGTCTTTCCCCCGGTCTCTTTTCAGTACTGTAAAATTTTGGTCAGGGCTTGTAAGTTTTAATTGCAGTTCCCGGCCTCCCTCCCCAGCACTGGGGTGTTTTTTTTTCTTCAGTGCTTGGGGGTGGTGAAAAGTTTGGGGTTAGGGAAATATAGCTGCATTTTTTAAAAGACGTTTTGGATTCTAAGTTAAAAAAAAGTTTTTTAAATTACAAATACTTTTAAAAACAGTTTTTTGGGATTAAATTGGGGTGGAAGACAGGAATCAGCTAAATTTTAAAATTTTATAACCACACACACTACACACAACACACAAACACACACACACAACATACATGCAAAACCAAAACAAACACACACAACACACACACACACTCTTTTTCTTTCTCTTTTTTCTCAATTAAATGACAAAAATCCGCACATTTCTTTTGACAAATTTTTTTACCTACAAACTTTGTACACAGACAGGCAGACACGGGGCAAAAAACCTGATCATTTAAATTTAAAAGGGGGCCTCGCGGCAGTTTGCAACCAGAGCCCCTTTCCCACCCAAATTTTAAAAACCCCATTTTGCTTCAAAAACCGATTTTTTGGGCGAAAGGGGCCAAAAAAGGCCCCTTTTTCCCCTGTGGGGGAAAAGAAGAGAGAGAAGAGAATCCCCGGGCAGACAGACAGAGAAGAAAAGAGAAGAAAGGGGGAGAACCCCAAACACACACACACCACCCCCCACACCACCCCAAAACCAAAACACCCCAAACACACACACACCCCAAAACACACACCAAGAGTGCCTGAAGTAAAAACCATACCTCCTCGCTTGCCCCCGCGGAAAATTCTTTGACTTTAAAAAGGGCCTATTAAAATGGCCCTTCTTTAATAGAGGGTGCAGTTATAAATAGCGACCCGATTTTATTGCTTGCAGTTCTAATAGCAAATTTTTTATAAGGGGTTTTGAAAGGTCTTGTCATTTCTTTCCCCGCCGGGGGAAAAAACAATATAGACATTTTTCTTAAAATTCACATATAAGTAAAGGTTTTAATCATTTTAAAGTTAAAAAGACGTAACCATCCGCCCAGAACTTAGTTTGGGTTGAAAACGGGCCTTGAATTTTTCGTCTTTTGGGTGTTTGGTGGCTGTGGGTAAACCCGGACGTTTTTGGTGCTTTTTTTGTGAGGGGAAGTGTTTGCAAAATGGCAAAAAATAAAAGCTGCATTTTCAGAAAGACAGTGTGGTTTCTAAAGGTTAAAAAATTTTTTAAAATAAAATTTACCTTTTAACAACTTTTTAGATTAAATTATTTGGGGGGCGGAAACATGGAACAGCTAAAATTTTCCCAAACAAGTTTCCAAAATCTTCCATTACCCCCGCCAAAAAAAAAACCCGGAATTGGGGGATAAAAGAAGAAAAAATTTTTTTAAAATAAAAATAAAAGATACTTTGAAAAAATGATTGAAGCAGTCTTTAAAGCAGAGAGAAAAGGGGCCACAAAAACTGCCAAAAAACCCAAAAAAATTCCTTTTACAATTTTTTTTTAAAAAAGGGAAAGGGAAAAAAAGAAAAGAAGGAAAGAGAGGCCCAATCATGAGCTGCATATCTATCTTGTATCAAATCAAGCCGATATTTTTCTCAACATTTCCCAAAAGGGAAAGTTTTTGGGGAAAACCTTTTTTTTACAAACAGGCAAAAGAAAAAGAAATTTTTGCAGGCTGCAAAAGGGCGGAAAAAATGTGAAAAAAGCCCGGAGCTCAAAACAACTGTTTACGTTCAATTTTTGGGATTTTTTTGAATCTTTTTCAAAAAAAGGGGTTTTTTGGCAAAGGAAAGAAGGTGGATTGCTCAAAACTGGGGACAATGGGCCCAAAAAGAAATGTGAAATTATTTTGATGTTAAAGCGCGCAAATTGGGGTGCTATTGCAAAGATCCTTTTTGGATACCCCAAAATTTTTACTGTCCTTTTTGGCCCCTTAAATATATTTTTTGGCAAGTTTTAAACGAAATTCCCTGGTTTCAAGACCCCGAATTTAAGGGTAAATTGGGCAAGCCCCCTTACATACCAAAAACAGATCAGCTCCCCGCTTCCCCAAAAAAAGTAACGGTTAAAGTGTCAAGTTTTTTTAAATACTGAAAATTTTGGAAAGGGGGGCCCCCCCGGTTTTTTAAAACAGAAAAAAGCAAAATTTAACCACCTGTCCCCGTCAAGTTTTCTGAACTTTCTGTGACGGGGGTTCTAAAAATAGTTTAAAGGTTCGCGTATCCGCCTGGCTAGGGCGTTACAGTGGGAAGAAACCCACCCGAAAAAGTTTTTCCCCAAAATGTAGTATGCATGTCTCCAAAATTTTAAATAACATCAATTGGGTGATCTTTGCATTCTCCCCCCCGCCACAACTTGTAACTAAGGGAAAAGACGTTTTGTTATGCTTTCCTTCTTCGACACCCTGCTTTAAACCCTTTGCCGTTTTTCTTCAAAAAACCCTGGGTTTTTCCTTTCGCCGTTTTGCTTCAACGCCCTGCCACTTGCTTCAAAATTTTCACCTGCTTAAGGCGGGCCCTTTGGGGGGCCACAGAGTGTAAAATTTTTTAACCCGTCTTGTTTTTTTAAAAACAAGCTTTTTATAAATGCACTTTTGGCGGCCGCTTTTAATAATTCCCTTTAGTTGAAAGAGAGACCGACAGTCGCTTGAATTTACGGCGTCAAGCGCCCAAACCCTAAAAACCTTTCCCATTTCCATTCAAGCCCTCCCTTTCTTTTGCGGGGGTGTGCGTGCGTTTTTGCTTGTATACTGCTGTTTTTGTTGTTGTTGTTTTTTGGTTTTTGTTTTACTGATAATAACTATATTTTATTAGGACAATTCTTAAATTTAAAAAAAGGCGGGGCGCCCACCTCCCAAATTCCCACCCTACCCTGCTTGACCCCCACCCCCAGCATGCAAAAATTAATTTCCTTTTTTTAAATTTTTAATCAAGGTTAAACCCCCCTCCTTAAAAAACGTTACTCCAATTTCCTTTTAAATTTAAATTTTTAAATTTTGTCAAACCCCCAATTTTTTAAATTTAAATTCTTAAAAAGTTTTTGACAAGTTTTGTAAGTTCTTTATTAAGTCCCTTTCCCTTTTAAGTACAACCAATTCTTAAAGTTATCTTTTTTAAATTTTCAAAAAAAAAAAAAGCCTATTGTTTTTTTTTAAAATTGAGATGGGTTTTTTTTGTACACACACGCCTCAAAAAAAGGTCCCCTCGGTTTAGGAAGTCTGCCAGCGGGTTTTATTCCCTAGATTTAATTTAAGTTTTTTGCAACCTTAAACAACCCGGCCTTGAAATTTAAAATTTGGTCTAGGAAATGTCTTTTTAGATATGTCCCTTAAATTTTTTGGCTTTATCATTTTATAATACGCCCTGATAATTTTTTTAAAAAAATTTAAAATATTATTCCAAATTTTAAATTTGGGTCAAAATTTATCTTTGTTTTTGGGGGTTTTGGCGTGGGGTGTCTTTTTTGCATTTTTGTGGTTCGATTTTTTTGATTGGGTTTTGTTTTTTTTGCCATTTGGTTTTTATATTTTTTAAACCCTATAACCCCCCCCAACAAACAGCCTTTTCGCCCAAAAAAAAAGGCAAAAAAGTTTTAAGTTAAAAATTCCTTTAAGACTTTGGGGCCCCTTTTATCACATGGATTTTTTTTTAGGGGGATTGTTTTAACTTGTTCTGGCGCTGGCGGTGTTTTTTTTTCATGATATTTAAATTTTGTAACTTTTTTTTTTTTGTCTGTTCCACTCTCTAATTTTTTTTCCCGCTTCAAAAACGCCCAAAGGGGTTTAATGGTCTCCACCCGAATTTAGGTTTTTTTGCTGATTTTCTGGCTTGGGTTTTTCTCCACCCGATTCAGGTTTTTTGATTTTGCTGATTTTCCAGCTCGTTTATTTTGAAAGGGGGGCAAAATCTAATGAAAAAAAGTTTTTTAAACCCAAGATTAATTTGGGGATAACAATTTTTCCAAATCTTTAGTATAAATCACATCCTAGGGACCTAATGACTTTTTTAAAACTGGATTTTTGGTTAAATTTATACTAAGTTTTTGTTCAGAATCAATGGGAGCAAAAACTATGACCGTTTAGTGACAAACTAAATAAACCCTTTTGCCCCCCATTTTTTACCTTCTAGACCCCCGCTCGCTTCTTTCCCGTTAGGGTAACTTTAAAATGTTTTCGGGACATCTTTGAAACTGTTCAATGCTGAATTCAGTTCCGGGGGAACTGTTTTTTTTTTTCCACACCCGCCCCAAAAAATACAACCTCTCCTTTTTTTGGGGGATAAAGCTTGGGCCCTCAACTTGGTCATTATAATTTTAGGAAGGGTTTGGCCGCCTTGTAGCTTAGTGGGTCTCCTGGTTTATGTTTTTTAAAAATTATAATTTTTTATTTTTTAAAAAAGAGCCCCAAAAAAAATGTTACCAACCTTGTATCCATTCTCTGGTTTTTGGAGGTCTAAGGGGTAAAGGTTTCTCCCTGCTTGGTAAAAGCTTGTTAAGAATTTAAAACCCGCAGTCTTGGCAAACTAGACTTTGAGGATTCAGCAAAGTGATTTCTATCAATTTCACTTCGTTTTGCTACAAAGTTTTCTAGTTAAGCAAAGGAAAAATTCCAGACAAAATTTTTTTATGTAAGAAAAAAATACATTTATAAAAAAAAGGGTTTTACTCGTAATGATGAAGGGGGCGCTGTGGTTAATGCGCTTGGCTTTTTGTGGAAGTTTTTAGCATTTAGTAAACTGGAAAATGAAGGCGAGAGAAAAGACATAACAAAGCTGTGGAGCAACTATTTTGCAGCACAAGATCGTTTTTGAACAGCAGAGAAAATTTTGGCAAATTAATTTTATTAATAACACCTGAAAAAAACAGGGCCATGCAGCTTACACATTTAAAAATGTTGATCAAGCAATTTAAAAAAATATTATCTTTTTTAACAGGGAAAAAACCCAAACGGACTTGCCCCCCCCCCAAAACCCCCTACTTTTTTCAACCTTCCCGAAAAACAAAAGATGCAAGAAATCGGGGTTTTTTTGTCGTTGGAATTTTCCGTCGTGTTTTTTGTTGCACATTAAAATTGGGTTAAAAAAAATGCAAAATTATTATTGCCCAAAAGGGTTTTTGGAAGGGGAAAAACCCGAATTAAAAAGCTAAGCCAAGCAGCGGGGGTCAGTGAACAAACAGCAAAAAAATGGTTTCTAAAAAAGCGATTTGGCAAATTTAACCTGCCCTAGGCGAATACAGAGCCCACATTTTGTGAACGCAATCCCAAACGAACCATAAAATGGATTTTATTTTCCCCTCGATGGGATTAGACGAAAAGTTTTAAAGACGCACTCACAGTCTTTGAAAGTTAAAGTAAAAAGAGGGGGCCCTTTAAACCAAAAAAAGGGTTGCTTCTGGTTCTGTGCTTTTCAACTGATATACCAACGGGGCCCGTAACTTTTCTCGCTGATTCAAGTCGATGAGGGAAAAAAATTTAAAGGGAAAGTGAATCTTTTATTGTTGAAACTAGATTCCCCCCATTAAAGGGCATTCCGGAGTTCCAGTCAGGCTTTTTTGAAACTTTAACAAAAGTTGCCGAAAGACTTTTCTCCTCCAGTACACAGGAGTTTTTGACAATTCTGAAACAGAATGGGTTAGAAGCCCCCTCAGTTTTGCGCCAAAAACAATAAAGAATTTAAAGGCCTAAAACCAGTCAGCAATAAAAAAGAAAAACAAAAAATGCTGTTAAAGGAGAGTTTCATCGGAAATTTCCATTTTTTTAAAAGTAAGGTACCTTTTTTAGGGGGAAAGCAGGGGGACATCGCCAGGGCAAAGACCAGTTTGGAGTTTTGCCCTTTTGAAATAAAAAAATTTGAAAAGTGAATCCCCCGTTATTATTTACGAGAAACGAAAAAACAAAACAACCCGTCCCCCAAAAAATCTTTTGTGAAAGAAAAAACTGCGGGTAAACCGCCAGACAAGTTGCTTTAAATTAAATTTTCGGTTCTCCAGTGCCCCTTGATATGAAAAAAATTGGTTTTCAAACCACGTTTTGTGTTTGTTCTATCAAAGACTTCTTTGTTACAAATGTTGTGTTTATCTCATGTAGATTTGATCGCAGTTTTACGTGTCTGATGAAAAGCTTATTGCCAAACAATGTTCTTTTTAGTTTTCATGTGTATGTTTTATGCACAACATGCGAGATATTCCCTTTGTTTCTTAATGTTTTCTCCTGGCTCGAAATCTGAATTTTTTACCTTAAACCCCTATCCTTAATCACCTTTCCAGAAATTTTATCCTTCATCTTTCCCAAAATTTTATTAACGGAGAATGCAAAGGCGAATCTTTGGTAAACAATGTGTCGTACCTCCCCCTGCCCTTTATCTACTTCAATTCCTGTCTTTTTGTGCTTCGTAGGTATTATAACAAAAAAATGTTGTATCTGTGTAAAGTACTTGGACTCGGGTAAGGGCCTTAAAAAGTAGTATAAAAAAATTCCCCTCAAAAGCTTGATATTCTAAAAAGTAAAAACCCAATAAATACAGGTTTGTCCAATTTGACTTTCTTTTTTTTCATCATTATGCCAAAAAGCTGATCATGAAATCTTCTAAAGTCCTGATAATTAGGTTTAGAAGTCAGCTTAATTGCTTCGTTCTCTCTGGTG
Source organism: Conus ventricosus (assembly GCA_018398815.1). Classification (NCBI taxonomy): domain Eukaryota; kingdom Metazoa; phylum Mollusca; class Gastropoda; order Neogastropoda; family Conidae; genus Conus; species Conus ventricosus. Next base: position 10,084,968 of record CM031596.1, on the reverse strand, counting down.
ACCAATCTACATCTTTACGTTTGTGCGGATTCTCCATAGTCTTTCCGAAACAACTGTTGTTCATCAGCTTGAAAAAGTCTTTTTCTGAAGCATCTGTGGATTTAGTTCTAAGATCAGTGTTCTTCATGATGTATGGTTTCATGAACTGTTCTTGATCAAAAGCAATTATACGATGAACAGCTGTCAACTTCAAACATGTCTTAAATAAATTGTTAGAAGTCTGTAATGGCAGACATAATTTTTTTTGCGCGAAGATTAGGCACAAGTTTAGGCGGCTCTCTTGGATTCATCTTTAGACTTTCTGCTGCTATGGATAGTCATTATGCAGGTCATGGAGTTCATGAGGATATTCTAAATCAACTTCTAGAATGAACCCACGCTGCTGATCAGGCGTTAAAACTGCCCAACCACTTTAATGCTTTTTGAATATTATTCGGATCGCCGCCTGTGTACATTTTAAAGTTACGTAATGGAAGTGATTGCGCCATTGCCCATCCATACAGATTGTTTGCATCTAAATACATAAGATAGTTAGACCTTTTACTCAGATCATAGTCGTCCAAGTATTTGTTGTTTGCTTTACAGTAATGATTGCGACGCATACTAATTCCTCCACGCAATCCGTTTTCAATCATCTGAATCATTGGTAGGTCAGACAATAAATCAATCTGTACTCCAGTAAACTTTAAGAAAGCATCCCAACTCATCCCGGGCGCAGAAATGTAATGCGCGGGATCAAGGCTGTATGTTTCATGCAGGTCTTTCTGTAATTTTCAAAGACGTCGCCAACAAACATACATCTGCCATCAAGTATGAGTCATGATAGTCTCCCATTGTTTTACAATCTAACTTCTGCCATGCTTCTTGAGCATGCTGGTAATCAGAATCGCTGATGTCCTTTCCTCTAAGACTAGAAAAGAACGCGCCTTTAGTGGAAGTGTATCTTCATCAAACCTTTCCCAACTGTTCATGTATCATAGGGTAAACGCCTTTCTAACAAGAGTTGAGTCAAAATGTTCTTCCGTTATTGGGCAGGACTTAAGGACATAGCCAGTGACTCTATGAACCCATCATGTGCTGCATAGAGTCGTAGAAAGACATGTTATTTAAAGTGAAACACATGTACTTTTATGATGACTGTGCAATGCATGCTACCTGAAGGCGTGGTTACTGCTTGCATTATAAGGTGAGAGTCATAACTCGCAAGTTGTGAAAGAATACGGCAGCTTCATGTCTTTGGATCAAACTTTAGTTGAAGATTGCATTTACTGTGCGCTGCACCTCTAAACTTCCCACTAATGTGATCATGGTCTCTTACTGTGGGGTTTACACTCTTGGGCGTTAGCTCTAAACGCAAATCCAACAATGCGTGGCTGAGTCATACTGTTGTCGGTCTTCAGGCGCCATTATGATTTCAGATAAGTTTAGATTATTAGAACAGGCGTTACGCACTTGCTGCATGCGTTTTAAGAATGTTTCTGCAGCATCTGGTCCTCTATATAATTCTGGCTTGAATAAACGCCATCCGACCTAACAATAATGAAGGCAAATGAACAAATCTGATGATTACTCATTAAGACTGTTTTTCGTAGTTTTTGTGGTGCTGGCCCTTCATAAGGAACAATAAGCGACTCGAAGTCTGCGTAAACTACGTATGGACTTGTTTGCAGCCGTTTCAGTTCTTAAAACTAACTTTAGATCCTGGAGGGGGCGTAGTTAGTTCTGTCTTACAGTCTACAGAACTTTTACAATGTTTTATATGTTCAAGCGCGGCTTGAGCGGTTGGAATTCTTGTTAAACATTTTCTACAGAATTCTTGTTTATGTTCATGTTTTGAAGTATGCGCTAATATCTGCTCATTGTGCGTTATCAATGTGTAATGGGGCAGCCCTGCTGGCGAAAACAATTAGGAGTAAGTCCACATGACTTTTGGCTGGTTCGCCTATTGTTGGACTGTTCTTGGACACTTTAATTGGCACCAAAATTTGTTTCTCATCCCATGTGTATTACATTAACAGTTATTGGTTTGTTTTGTTCTTCAAAACTGATCAATTTGGTTACACTAACAGGAAAGGATATTCCATTGAGTTAAGATCTTTGGTGTATTGCCGATAGTTAGTCACTCTCTCTGCGTGTTCGCGGACATGATGCAGCCTTGCAAGAACGCACCACATGAAACATTTGTTGTCTGAATTTTTTATGTTTAAAACTGCTCTCTTTAAAACCAACTCTCGGGGTAGTGGAATGTAAGCCTTGCCTACAATCGGTGCATACTTAGCCTGTTTTAATCTAATCTCTAAGACTTCGCCCTCTTGACCAACCGAGCTCTCATTTTAGCTTCTTCAGCGGCAGCGTAAACTGTGCAAGCAGTTCGTTGCCAACGGGTGTTAGTCATTATGAGAAAGATAGTTCTGTGTTAGTGAGACCCAGACTTCTAGATTTTCTTCATTTATTGTTACATAGTCGATTAAAACAGCTACATTTACTTTAACTGGGGGTCTATTGTTAGTTTGCTGGAACTTGAGGAAATAGCATGAACAACACTTGCCTGTAGTTTGTTGGGTCAATGATTCTAAATCAATATCATCAGTTCTGATAACGCTTCTCTCGAGCATTCCTTCAAAAATCGTTTTTCATTGTCCTTTTTCCCAAAAAAAAAAAAA
>CM031596.1:10072626-10080126 GCA_018398815.1 Conus ventricosus | reverse complement strand
CAGATGCCAGTGGAATGCAGCCAAGGGATTTCTGCAGGTGAATTTCGCCATCTCTTTTCCGCTTTGCCACGTCCCCGTGTCTATGAAAACGCAGCTTGAGAGTGTCATGCATTTTTCCCTCTTACTAGGTGATTTTTCTTTTTGTTTTCCTTTTTTTTCTATTTTCTTCTTTGTTTGTTTGTTTTGTCTGTCTGTCATTCTTGGAATCAACAATGTTGATTTAACAGCCGTCAAAAGCCGTCGTTCTTGAAATTAAGATTCAAGCAACAAGTACCATTCTTGATATTAATAGTCAGCTAGCAACTGTCGTTGTCTTCAAGTAAAAGCAAGAGACAACCAGCAATCATCGTTCTTCATGAAATCGAGAGACAACCAACAATCATCGTTCTTAATTTAAAAACAATCGGCAGACAACGGACAACCGTCGGGTTCTTCAAGTAAAATAGATACCCAACAACCATGATTCTCAGAATCAACGGACAACTTACAACCATCGTTGTTAAAATCAAAAGTCAACTAAAAACCGTCGTTCTTATAAGCAAAAGGCAATCAACAACTGTCAGTCTTAGAATCGAGAGACTACCAGCAAAAGTCGTTCTTGAAATAGCGAGTAACCACAAACGTGGTTCTTGAAATCAAGAGTCGTACAACCTTCGTTCTTGAAATCAAGAGTCATACAACCTTCGTTCTTGAAATCAAGAGTCATACAACCTTCGTTCTTGAAATCAAGAGTCATACAACCTTCGTTCTTGAAATCAAGAGTCATACAACCTTCGTTCTTGAAATCAAGAGTCATACAACCTTCGTTCTTGAAATCCAGAGTCATACAACCTTCGTTCTTGAAATCCAGAGTCATACAACCTTCGTTCTTGAAATCCAGAGTCATACAACCTTCGTTCTTGAAATCCAGAGTCATACAACCTTCGTTCTTGAAATCAAGAGTCATACAACCTTCGTTCTTGAAATCAAGAGTCATACAACCTTCGTTCTTGAAATCCAGAGTCATACAACCTTCGTTCTTGAAATCCAGAGTCATACAACCTTCGTTCTTGAAATCAAGAGTCATACAACCTTCGTTCTTGAAATCAAGAGTCATACAACCTTCGTTCTTGAAATCCAGAGTCATACAACCTTCGTTCTTGAAATCGAGAGTCATACAACCTTCGTTCTTGAAATCAAGAGTCATACAACCTTCGTTCTTGAAATCAAGAGTCATACAACCTTCGTTCTTGAAATGAGACAGCCAGCAACTGTCGTTCTTGAAATCAAGCGACAACGGACCAGAGCACCGTTGTTCTTGAAGCAGACAACTTACAACCGTCGTTCTTAAAACAGTCAGCAACCGTCATTCTTGAAATCAAGAAACCAGAATGCGAATAAACAAACAAAAACTGGGTGGAAAGTAATTCAAACACAAACAGACAAATGAATTTTCGACAAACGTGTTTTCTGCGTACACATCGTTTGTGCATAGCGTATGTCTGTATATGTCATCTGTGATGTCTGAAAAAGACACATTTGTCCGAAATTCACTTGTCTGCTTTATATCATGTATTGAATAACTGTTACTCTGAGTTCTGTTTGGAGTTTTTAATCATATATTAGCTTCTTTTTTTTTTTTGTACTACTGTGGTCTAGTCTGTCCTGTTGAAGCGAGCGACAACCGATGATTGTCGTTCTTGAACTCGAAAAGACAATAACAGTCGTTCTTCAAATCCAAAGACAACAACATCACCAGACAACCGACGACCGTCGTTGATAAAATCAAGACACAGTCAACAACCGTCCGTCCTTAAAATGAAACAATACCAATATCATTAACCCCCCTCCTCCACCCCCCCCCCCACCCCCTCCCCCTTGGTTATTTCAATACTTTGCACGTCCCGGATATCCGGTTTATTTGGGTTTAAAATAAACTCGTGTCAGAGACCGTTTTACACACATTCTGGGGCCTACTTCACCATCTGTTAAACATGATGATGGACAGAGCGTGAGAGAGTTAGCGCCGGTGTCTTGTCTTCCTCAGTTTGTTTGAAACAGAAAAGACGAGCCCCCGGGAAAGGCGACCGCGACCACAGTCACGTGGTCTGTGCAAACACTCCAGAGTAGTCCCACTCTTTGTTCGCTGATAAATGGGGCATGTTGATAAATGGGGCATGTTGATAAATGGGCATGTTGATAAATGGGGCATGTTGATAAATGGGGCATGTTGGGTGTGTGTGACCAATACAAGGTCGTTTACCGACGTGTCTCACGAATACACGCCATTTTCGTGTCCTAGTGTCGGGTTTCTTTTTTTCAGCTTTTTTTTTTTTTTTTTTTGTTCTTTCGCTTTTCTTTGTGCTTCATTCATCCGTGGACATGGTCTAAATGCCTCGAAGTATTAAGAAAGGCTTACACAGTTTACTTCCTCATTTCGTCTAGAGCGGTAAAATGAACTCGACGATCTGGTAATGTTCTGGGGCAAGTCAAATTCTTATGTCCACTTCTTTACAGTCCTATTTCGTCAACAACAACAACGAAAAGAAAGAAGAAAATAAAAGGGAGGAAGAGAGGAAGAAAAAGAAAAGAAAGAAAAAGAGAGAGAGAAAAAAAAACAAGCAAGTAGAAAGAAACTCGTGGAGAGCGTGGCAGCAGAGAGTCCTCAGAAGAGAAGCCCCCTTCAAGCAAGTGTTTCGGCCCTTATCTCCTGACACTCTAGGGGGTTGGGCCACACCCGGTTCATGACTCCGGATGTCCCTCTGCTGCCCCCTAGCCTTCTCACCTCAGGCTGTTTGCCAGATCAGCATACTTTTCAGTCTTGTAGATTTGAGCTGCCTCCATTCTGTTCTCATATGGCACCGTGAGCTCGATCATGATCAGCTGCTTGGTTGACTTAGAGTGGACTACTATGTCTGGTCTCATGCCACTCTTGCTGATGATCTCTGGGTGACTCTTCCATTCTGGGAGGTCTGCAGTGCACTCCCAGTCATCTGCCCATCCAGCAGACTCTGCCTGCATGTTTTCGAGTGGCACTGTTGTTCTTGGCCATGATTTGCTGCCTCCTGCCGTGAAGAATGTTGCGGGTGCTTTTGGAGTCCTGATTCTCCCTTTTGTGGTGTTGGTACTAGCCCAGATACTTGTACAATCTCTTTGAGCACTTGGTTGTGCCTCCATGTGCACCTTCCTTGAGCCAGGGCTACTTTACATGAGCTTAGAACATGCTCCACTGTTTGTTTTTCATGGCAGAGGGGGCATGCAGGATCGTCTGTTTTCCCCCACTTCACAGGTTTGCATTTGAGGACAGAAGGTCATATGCAGATCTGAGAATGAAGCTGATCCTGAGAGGGGCCATGTGCCAAATGTCATTCCAAGTGAGACTTCTTTGGAGTGCTTCTCCCCGTTGTCCATTGCCCTTGCTGGCTCTGCTGGACTGCTTTTTGGAGTCTTTTTTGGTCTTCTTCTTTTCTCATCTCCTGAATCATTATGTCTCTTTTGGCTTTTCCTTTGGCCTTTGACCACCATTCAGTTTTGGTCACCCCCAGTCTTGTCTGTTGGTCTGTGTGTGTCCTGTTATTTTCTCTGATCTTGAGACTTTCTTTTGCAGAATCCATCGCCTCTTGAACTTTCCATTTTCTGCCTGTCTTCAGCTGGGGCTTGATTGCTTCTACCACCTTGTCTCCTGAGTCCTCCAGCATGCTTTGAAGTCTGATCTTCCTGCTTTGTATTCCTCCAGGATGGATTTCAGTGGTAGTTTGAGCTTTGCTTGGCGACAGTACAGCACGATGTCAGTCAGACAGGGTGGGACACCAAGCCATTTCCTTGTGAACTTGTTGATTTTGGCTTCCATTGCTTCCACTGTGCTGGTGCAGATGTCGTATATCATCAGAGGCCATAGGAGCTTTGGTATCAGCATGAACTGCAGACACCAGACCTTGTATTTGCCAGGGAGCCCACACTGGTCAATGGTCTCCAAGCCTTCTTCTGCCATCTGCTTGGTTTCTTTTGCTCTTTGTGTGTCTTTCAGCGTATCATCTACAATTCAAGCTCTTGACTGGTCTTCTGTGAGTTGAATGGCCTGGTTGGCAACACTGAAGACCACAGATTCGGCCACTTTTTCTTTCCTCAGTGAGAGACTCCGGGATTTCTTTGGCTTGAACTTCATTCTGGATGAGGCAACTATGTCGTCCAGCCTCTCCAGGACATGACGTGTCTCGTCTTCTCTGGATGAAATCACTGTAGTGTCATCCATGAAGGCTTTGAGAGGAGGCATCTTGTATCCATCGCCAAGGTCTGTTTGTCTCGCGTTGTTTGTTGCTGCTTTCAAGATGAGTTCCATTGCCAGCACGAACAGTATCGGGGAAATTGCACAGCCCATTGCAATGCCCACTTCAAGTTGATCCAATCAGTTGTGTACTCCTTGGTAGAGAACCGCATTGAAAAGCCATTGAAGTACTTCTTGAGCATGTCGCGGATATTCTTTGGCACATGGTACATCTCAAGAGCCAACTGTATCATCTCATGGGGCACAGATCCATATGCGTTTGCCAGATCAAGCCACACTACATCCAGGTCTCTCTTTTCTGTTTTTGCTTTTTGGATTGCGTCCCAGATCATTGTGGCGTGTTCTACACAGCCAGCAACGCCTGGGATGCCACCTTTCTGGACTGACACATCCAAGTACTTGTTTTCCATCAGGTACTTGGTCAGCCTTGCTGCCACGACAGAGAAGAAGATTTTCCCTTCGACGTTCAGTAGTGATATTGGCCTGAACTGGCTGATGTCACTTGAGTTTTGCTCTTTGGGGATGTACACACCATCTGCCGTCATCCACTGGCCGCTGATCTTCTGGTTTCTTCAAGCTGATCGCAGCAGCCTGTGGAGCCACTCCAGCACCTTGGGACATTTCTTGTAAAGCTGGTAAGGTATTCCGTTTGGCCCTGGTGATGATTTGGCTCTGGCTTTGTCGACACCTTCTTGATTTCCGCCAGCGTTGGAGGCTTGCCATTGAACTGTTCCTCAGGGTTGGCTGGCCACACCAGACCTTGAATGTCGAGTGGTGCTTTGCTCTGTGAGTCAGGTATGTTTTCCTCAGATGCTGCTCAAGAACTCCTTTGTCCACACTTAGGGTCCCAGATTTTGGCTGCTCAAACAGTGTTCTGGCAAAACTGGAAGGGGTCTCTGAAGAAGCGCTCTTGTGTCTTCTTCTTTTTGCTCTTCCTCTTCCTCGCAGATTCCGCTTTGCTGAGGGCGCTGTGTTTTTCTTTCAGGTCTTCCACAGTTTTTCCAAGCCTTGTTTTTCAGCTGGCAGTGCGGTCTTCATTTGCTTCTTGAGGTTGTTCTTTTGGACTCTGATCTTGTCCATCTTTTCTTGGCGTCTGGATTTCTTTGGAGGTGTTTTCTCTTTGGATAGTTTTACTCCATAGGCGTCTCTACATGTGGCATAACAATGTCCCCATATGTGGCTAGTTTGTGTTCCAGGGTGCTTTTCCTATCAGTGCATCGAGTCTTTGGACGATTTTTACATCCAGTTTCTCCCAATCTTCAATTTCGTTTGCTCGTGGCAGGTTGAGTTTCAGGCGCCTGGCATCGAGGGCTGTGAAATTCCTCATCCGAACCAACAGCGTGGATGTCCTTGGCACTGTGGTTTAAATCCTGGCCTTGGTCTTCCGACGTCTTATCTGCTGATGCAGTGCGCTGCTGCTCATTCAGATGAGTCTTCACACATCCCATCTTTGTTCTGTGGATCTTCATGCCACGGGTGGTAGCGAAACGCTTTCCACAGACACATGGATATTCCATTTGGTCCATGTTCATAGTCCGTTTGGGATTTGCAGTCGTGATTGGTTGAGCACCGATGGATTCATCATTCTCTCCCCTTTCGGTGAATCCTGGGAGCATCTTTTCCTTTTTATTCTTAGTAGCCACATGTTTAAGGCAAAGTGGGGAGCCAGCCACAGAGCCCTTGGTTCTGGTCTTTCCCAGTGTCCTCCGGTCTTTCCCGGACGTCCTCCGGCCTATTCCCGGAAGTCAATGGTTTACCCATGCATCAGTAGAAAGAAACTACGTGGAGAGCGTGGCAGCAGAGAGTCCTCAGAAGAGAAGCCCCCTCAAGCAAGTGTTTCGGCCCTTATCTTCTGACACTCTAGGGGGGTTGGGCCACACCGGTTCATGACTCCGGATGTCCCTCTGCTGCTGCAAACAAAAGAAAGGAGGAAAAAAAAAGGGCTCGAGGAGTACAAGAGAGAAATGCCGCGCACCTCTGTAAGTGTGCGTGCGTGCGCGCGTGCGTGTATGTGTGTGTGTGTGTGTGTGTGTGTGTGTGTGTGTTGTGTGTGTGGTGTTATGTGTGTTGTGTGTGTTGTGTGGTGTATGTGTGTCGTGTGTGTGTGTGTGTGTTGTGTGTGTGTGTGTGGTGTGTGTGTGTGTGTGTGTGTGTGTGTGTGTGTGTGTGGTGTGTGTGTTTTGTGTGTGTGTGTGTGTGTTGTGTGTGTGTGGTGTGTGTGTGTGTGTGTGTGTGTGTGTGTTTAGTTTTACGTCTTTTCACATGGCGTGTTTTTAGACGATTATGATATTTGTAAATGGTATACATCAAGATGACCTTCAGATTATTACACAAATGAAAACATGATTAAAAATAAAGCTTAAATCAGTGAACATAAACAACATAAACAATGTTTGCTTCAAAAATACTGAAATCTCATATTAATGTACCAATAGGACTGCGAAGTAAATATTTTGATACATTAGCCAAAAATGAATGATTTGAAGTTAGAGTCTTAAAATCATCAATTGTAGGATTATTTGGCAACTGAAAATCGGGTAGGTAGTGCCGCATAATGGACAATTGAATAGTACATGAAATGTCAAAAGTTTTTCCCCACATATGCATTTTGCAATATCTACATATTTACATTTTAATGAATTATATTTAAGTCTAAAACACAAACTGGAAATTTCCCTTGGAAAAACATTCAACAAAGACATGCTGTAAGAGGTGTGCCGATTTACATTATAACCCACACGGGCTTTGGTGTCTTTTTCTGAAAGATTATAGCATTCCTTTGCAGACAAAGGAATATGAACGTTTTCACAACGAATTCTTTGTCCTGCACCTCCTCTAGCTACTCTGTCTGCCCATTCATTTCCATAAATACCACAATGTGATGGAACCCACGTAATTGTTACACTGGAACCCTTTTGAATTACAAAATGTATGAGATGATTAATTTCAATTACTAAGTCACATCTGTCTCTAGACTTTATGGATTTCAGTGTAAATAAGACAGACTTAGAGTCAACACAAAAAAAGTATTGGAAATATAACCATAGGAAGATTAACAATGTATCGCAGAGCCATGAGAATGGCTACCAGTTCTGCGGTGAAAACAGAATGACCTGCACCAATATGTAACGATTTTTCTTTCTTAGTCCAGTATTACAGACCCAGCAACCGCCGCTTTAGTGTCAATAAGAGAACCATCGGTATATACCTTCAAATGGTTAGAATAATTTGAATGA
>CM031596.1:10055126-10067626 GCA_018398815.1 Conus ventricosus | reverse complement strand
GAGCACCTGTCTCATGGTGCCCCAGATACAATGAGCTATTCACACAATGCTTCATAGAGCACCTGTCTCATGGTGCCCCAGATACAATGAGCTATTCACACAATGCTTCATAGAGCAGCTGTCTCATGGTATACCGGACCCAAACTTGCGTAAACAATCTTTAAGTGAAACGCTCGCAATGATGAATTTCAGATTCATATTGCGCCGTATGTGCACGACTGCGTAAACCTGAAAGGACAATTACGCGCACAATACGTTAAAAAGTCATTGTATGACCATGATTCAAGCATAAAACATCATCTGTCTTGAAAATTGTGAGAACTGGAGAGTGAGTCTGTGTGAGTCTGGTCGCCTCTCTCTCTCTCTCTCCTCACACACACACACACACACACACACACACAGAGAACGGAGAGACAGAGAGAAAGAACGTGTGTGCCTGTGTATGTGTGTGCATGCGCGCGCGCGCCACGCGCGCGCGTGTTTTGTGTGTGTGTGTGTGTGTGTGTGTGTGTGTGTGTGTGTGTATGCGCATGCGTGCTTGCGTGCGCGCATGTGTGTGTGTGTGTGCGCGCGCCTGCGCGCGCTCGCGTGTGTGTGTGGTGTGTGTGTGTGTGTGTGTGTGTGTGGTGTGTGTGTGTGTGTGTGTTCTTGCGTGTTTTTTTATTAAATCCTTTTAGACAAATTGCTAACCTTCAAAATTCCTGCAGCTGTTTAATTATTGTTTGTTGTTGTTTTTTGTTGTTGTTGTTTTTAATCTTTTTTATTTTATTTCTTCGTTCTCAAATCCTATCTAAAATCAGGTTCCTTTTCCGTCCACAAATCCTGTCTACAATCAGGTCTATGTATGTCACAGGTGTGGAGCAACTGAAAAGAAGGACACGATCGAGCATTCAGCGGAAAATAAAACATTCGCGGCGTTTGGCAGAATGTCGACGATGGGCAATGATATATATGGAACTATCGAACGTTTGAAATTCCACAAGCACTTACTATTCAGATTGCACATGATAAATGGCAGTTCCATTGATCTAATGGCTGTCCCATTGATCTAATGGCTGTCCCGTTGATCTAATGGCTGTCCCATTGATCTAAACGTAGTGACTGCAGTGTGTAACATGATCATCCATCTACACATTAGACTCTCAGCCTTGCTGGATTGGGCAAAACATCGTTATCAATTCAGTTGTGGATGTTTTGGTACATCCTGTTAAAGATGTCACTCCTAAAGTGTCCAATCATTTTCTCTATGATCCCGAGAAACTGAATGAAGAATAAATGAACAATTATTGATTAAAAAAGCAAGATGTATAGTCATGAGTACTCTCACCAATGTTTCATACGTAGATTCTTCTTTATATTTTTATCTTTTTTTTCATGCCCACGCTGTTCATTCCAGCTGTCCATAAACCCCCCCCCCCCCCCCCCCCCCCACCGACACCCTAAAGCCTGCAGTCCTCGGAGAGCCATCAGCAATGACACTGCCATGAGGCCACCCAACGGAGCAGACGCTGCACTGTCGCCAGTTGTTCCGGGTTGTGCCGGCCAGACAGAGCGTGTCGCTCAAGTGCGGCGCCACACGGGTTTTTTCTGTGTGTGTGTGTGTGTGCGTGCGTGCGTGCGTGCGTGCGTGCGTGCGTGCGTGCGTGCGTGCGTGCGTGTTGTGTGTTTTTTTTGTTTGTTTGTTTGTTTTCTTTTTGTTCTTTTTTTTTTTTTCACTCACCAGCTGTCTGGGTGAACGCGCGATCAAGCATGTTCGTTCAATTGTCAAAGCAGATTTCTCCGCGCGAGATTGTTGAAGGGAGAGAGGGGTTGGGGGTGGGGGTTGGGGTCTTACTTGTTTCAGAGCTGTTTGGCAAACAGACAACAGCAGGTGTAGCGCCTTGTCTCACTTCAAAGGCCCGTGTACACACCATCACTCAGGTTAGCCAGCCCATCCAGCTCTTTACAGCATGTCAGCGGGTGTTTACTATCAGTTTACACACGTTTCTTCCCAGTGGAAAAGACGGGTCATTTGCCATGCTGTCACCCACCGGCGTTCCGGTCCCCATTCTGTCTGTTGAGGAATTCCAAGGGCAGTTAACCTTGATAGTTACATTTCGTGTTGAGAGTCGGGCGTTGTTAGCTTGTGGATTTATCTCCCCCCCCCCCCCCCCCCCCCCCCCCCCGCCCCCGGTTTCATTTTTGTTGTTTTCTTTGTTTTTGTTTTCTTTTTCCTCTCCAGAGCTGATATTGTGTATTTGAATATAGTCAGATTCATTACATTGAATTACAAGTGACAGTATTCCATATTTGAAAACAATAACACTAGTTTATATTTTGTCATAAAAAGAAAAGTTTCAGTTTCCACATGAAAGTGACACTGCGTGCGGACTGGTCGATATATATGTGCTACACTACAGTGGCTAAGGTATGGCGAAACAACGCACAGGAATTAAATAAATGAATAAAGTAACGAGCAGTAAAACAGGAGGTGGCGGGGACATGAACGAGACTGAAGACATGCCTGGCCAACGCATTGAACCATTGTGCTGGTTAGACCCTGACTGCCTTGTTAACGTGTGGTTTGTATCACGGCATCCAAATTCGTAAAGCCTCTGTGTGGTGTGTGTGGTGTGTGTGTGTGTGTGTGTGTGTGTGTGGTGTGTGTGTGTGTGTGTGTGGTGTGTTGGTGTTGGTGGTGTGTGTGTGTGTGTTTGTTGTTGTTGTTCTTCAATTTAACGTCTTCCCACTTAACGTGATTACAGACAGAGTGTACGCGCGCGCGCGTGTATGTGTGTGTGTGTGTGTGGTGTGTGTGTGTGTGTGTGTGTGTGTGTGTGTGTGTGTGTGTGTGTGTGTGTGTGTGTGTGGTGAGAGAGAGAGAGAGAGAGAGAGTGTGTGTGTGTGTGTGTGTGTGTGTGTGTGTGTGTGTGTGTGTGTGTGTGTGTGTGTGTGTGTGTGTTGTGTGTGTGTGTGTGTGTGGGTGTTGTGTGTGGTGTTGTGTGTGTGTGTGTGTGTTCGAGAAGGTTTCATTAAATGAACCACAGCAGGGAGTTGGAGATGTTATGTTTCAGTACGTATCTGTGTGATACGTCCGTGTGTGTGTGTGTGTGTGTGTGTGTGTGTGTGTGTGTGTGGGTGTGTGTGTGTGTGGTGTGGGTGTGTGTGTGTGTGTGTGTGTGTGTGTGTGTGTGTGTGTGTGTGTGTGTCTGTCTGTCTGTCTGTCTGTCTGATCTTTCGTGTCATGTCAGTGGTATCTATCCCACACAGCTAACCCCAGCTCCCCCAACTCCACAGCCACAGTCAGGATCGTCCTGTCGCTGCCTCTGCCCCGTCAGCCCACAGGGAGCTGTGATTACCGAAGCCGTCAGGCCACGCTCCAGAGAAGACAGTGCCCTGTGGGCGGGTGCCTGGGATGGTGTTCACTGTTGCCCGTTCTGATCTGTCATAGGCATGACGTCACTGCTGAACCTTCTGCCGACGACATGACTTGCTTCATTGTGGAGCCAGCGAGAGGAGAGAACGTCTCTCTCTCTCTCTCTCTCTCTCTCTCTCTCTCTCTCTCTCTCTTCTCTCTCTCTCTCTCTCTCTCTCTCTCTAAGGTGTGCCACTATATCCACGATCTAACGACAGCGCCTCCGTGTATCTCCCGAGATCGAAAGCTTTGACCTGAATTCATCACATGAGGTGATCATGGAGAATAATTTGGCGCTGAGGTCAGCGACACCACGGAGCACGAAGGGACACATAACTTGAGACTACGTAACTGTCATGACTATCGACTGGAGCTAGTGCTATGGAGTTTCCAGTTGGATTCGTCACTGCATGGCAGGGTGTCAGTCTGCGGTTCTTTTCGTGATATATCCTAGTGTCAGTCAGGCCTGAGCGTTGCAGAAACCTGCAGTGTTGTTAAAAAAAATTCCAGCAATACTCAATGGTGCCTCTGTTGGGGGGGATGACACTCAATGGTATGGTTAGTCTTCCCGTTTCAGGCCTGTAGTATACATCACAGTGGTGAGTGCGAACCAGATCATTTGGGTGTTTGCATCCTGCATGCATTAAATGGGTAGCTGATCATTTGTGTATTTGCATCCTGCATGCATTAAATGGGTACCTGATCATTTGGGTGTTCGTACCCTACATGCATTAAATGGGTAGCTGATCATTTGGGTGTTTGCACCCTGCATGCATTAAATGGGTAGCTGATCATTTGGGTGTTTGCACCCTGCATGCATTAAATGGGTAGCTGATCATTTGGGTGTTTGTACCCTGCATGCATTAAATGGGTAGCTGATCATTTGGGTGTTTGCATCCTGCATGCATTAAATGGGTAGCTGATCATTTGGGTGTTCGTACCCTGCATGCATTAAATGGGTAGCTGATCATTTGGGTGTTCGTACCCTGCATGCATTAAATGGGTAGCTGATCATTTGGGTGTTTGTACCCTGCATGCATTAAATGGGTAGCTGATCATTTGGGTGTTTGTACCCTGCATGCATTAAATGGGTAGCTGATTCCGGTGAGGAAAGTGAAAGGCATCGGAAGAAGAGCGATGGGCTCCGCCCTGAATTCTGCCGTGTCCCTGACATTGTGGAACTAGGACAGTTCACTGCCCCAACGGTCATTACGCTTTAGGACTTTAACATTTTTTATAACTCATTGTAACTGTGAATAAAAGCCTGCCGGTACAATTGAAGTCTGTGATGCAATTGTTGCCACTGTCACGATGAATTATTTTTACCACTACATTCCGTGCAGTCATCCAATGCATTGCCGAACGACTTAAATGGCAGTTAGAGGATTCGTGTACTTCGTCAGGTAATGTGGCATTGCTGGTAGCTTAATTTTAGTGTGCTATAGTGATCGATTCCATTGTTGAACAGAGATACACCGACGACCCAGATGAAGGAGGTGGGGAGGGGGGGAGGTAAGGAGAGAATTTGCGTGAGGCAAAAAAAAAGAGGGGTGGGATGGGGGTGGAGTGAACGGAGAGGGAAGGCGAAGAGGAGGAGGAAGAGAGAGGAGGGTCGATGCCATGGCGTGGACAACGGGTCAACAACCGGTACATCAGGAGTACCACACCAAGCAAACAGTGGGAAATAAACCGGTGGGATGAAGACTAGGGCTGAGGAATGCGGGAGGGCGAGCTGCTAACATTAACCCACAACGGGCAGGGAAGGGAAGAAAGGGGGGGGGTGGAGAAGGCGGGGGGGGGGAAGGAGGAGGGGGCAGCACTGACTTCACCTTACAGGCTACGGGGTGAACGGCATTGGGTCTCTCACCTTTGAAAACTACCTTCTGTCATCTTCGAAGAATGTTATTTTCTCGGGTCTCTCGGGTTCATGGTCATCGATCGCCCTGGATTTTGGTATGGTTGTAAAGGAGACCCCCCCCCCCTCCCCCTGCCCCTTCCCCCCCGCCTCCTCCAAAGCGCTTTCAGCTCAAAAGCACGAGCCCGAAAGCCCGAGTTTAATTGCCACGCGAAAAAGCGCGAATGATGGTGTCAGTTCAATTTCACTTCAAGCATTAGCCTTCGATAAAAAGCATTCTTTCAGGGTCAGAAAAAAAAAAGCGAACATGGCTTTTCAGTGCAAGGTCACGTGAATCATTTTGAGCAAGTCAAAAGGGCGGTAGTCTTTACGCAACACGCGCACTGTTTGATCCCGTCCCAAACACAATCGACCTCTAGGCACATGCTTTTGTCACACCAAGAACGTGCATGTGCCTATGATGAGCTCGATTTCCAAATACCAGCACCAACATAGATTTTGAGAGAACCACGCAGAATACGTCAGATGCTCTCTGCCCCAGCATTACAGTGGTAGTAGTAGTAGCAGTAGTTGTAGTAGGGAGTGTTCGCCGCATACTGAGGCAGACTATCATGTCGAAATGAGTATCCCCCTTCTGACGTCCTCACAACCCAGTTAAACCCCCCACCCCCCCCCCCCCCCCCCCCCACACACACACACCACACATGCACTCACTGTCACGATCCCGGAGCAACTCTGCAAGAATTCAGTTCTGACTTCGCTCTAAGAACAGCATTGTTCGGTCGTGAAATGCATATTCCTCTGCTTACCATCTCTTCCATCCCAACCACTCTCCTACTTACACCCTACCCCCCCCCCCCTCCCCGAGTACTGATCTACCAGACCGCTTCAATACCTCTTCATCCAGTTTCCACCCCACCCCAAAAAAGGACACTACCCTATTTCGGTCCAGACCTCAGAGGGTCGGTAACAACGTGACATTCTTCTGCTTTATTTTTGTCCTCATACCGAGGACAACTCTCAAAACACACAGAGTACTTGAGAACGGCCCCGGAAGACTTCAGCGCAGACTTGGGTCTGGAGGACAATTTTGTCCGTGAGAGGAGAGACTTGGTAGAACCTTCAGAATACAGACCACCCTTCCAACGCTAGACTGAGGCTGAGAAGCAATTGCCGGTTGAGCCTCGAACGAATTGAATCTTCTTTTCTTAATCCTTTCCCTCCATAGGGCGAGGAAGACGGAGGGGGTGTCCTAAAGCTGTGACACAACCCCCGCCTCCCTTCTCACGCTTCCTCCTTGATCTACCCCCCCCCCTCCCCCCACGCATCCCACCTCCCTCCCAATTCAGCCCCATTCCACCCACCCCACAATCTCGCCTCTCATTCGCCAAAGTACCTGAGAATAGTCTGGTGCAATAAGCTGATAGTGATGGATCATGTCATGAGCTGTAAGCCCTCAATGGCGGCCGTCGCTGTGCGTGATGTGTTTGAAAATGTAAAGCTTTAGTGTCTGGACTGACGGGGAAGCAATGTTTATAAAACCAAAAGATGAATAGAATACCAAGACTTTTTTTTTTATAATTTAAAGTGAAATCTAAGCACACGGGGTGATATATTCAGTAAGAATCTCTTTATCACGCCTCCATCAATAATCCAACAATTCTAGGGGTTTCGTCACTGTCTTTAAAGCGGGTTGCCCCAAAGCACAAACTGCTCAAAACCATGAGTCAAAAAGCGTAAGTGTAATATTGAAATGCTTGAATGATAAATATCAACGACAAAAAGCACGACCATGGCTTTATTTGCAGAACACGTTATACGTTTAACGTAAATCGCTCTACGCAAACTGAGGCAGTGTGCATGCTTCAGCGAACTCTTGGCATCATGTTGGACTGCAGTCCTCCATGTCGGTTATCACAATCGTCATTTATCCAATGTGGAATGTGCGATGCTGTGGGACAAAGATACGATCTGACCAGTGTTCACGCCTTCTTCCTGACCAGTTCGGCTATCGGACAGGTCCCCGGGGCATGACCCCGACCGGCACAGCCCTGGATGTCCGGTCAGCCCCACCAGGCGCAGCGCCGCTGGTCCAAGTGTGAAGACGGAACTGAAATAGTGTACCTGGACCACGCTTCGTCGGAAATTCCACTCACAGATCGGGGTGTTCACATTGCCAAGGCTCTTAGAGGAAAGCCTTCGCTGGCTAAACAATGGATTCTGTGCCTCTTCTGACAAGGATATTTGTTACACAAACCTTGGGGGGGGGGGGGGGGGGATGGAGGGGGGATGGAGGGGGGGGGGGGTGCTGAGAGCGACCCTGTTCTGCACGATGCTGAACTAATTCATTCTTATATGACGAACAAGTGGAGTAACTCTTTCTTCCATAATGAAATTATTTATACGTAAACAACTCGAAAAAATGCTGCTCACGACACCAACTGGCCTAGCAGTAATGCCAGCACAGAGCGCACACAACAAGCAAGGAGACATCGTGTTCTTTGTACTTGCTTCACCTGAAATTTTCACTCCAGAATCGGGATGTTCAAATCGCCCGGACTGTTACAGAAAAGCCTTGTTTGGTAAACGATGGATTCGGTTTCTGTTCTGACGAGAAAACTGCTCTAGAGATGTCTCCTTGTTCTGTGTACCCTGTGTTGGCATCTCCTTGTTCTGTGTACCCTGTGTTGGCATCTTTTTGTTCTGTGTACCCTGTGTTGGCATCTTTTTGTTCTGTGTACCCTGTGTTGGCATCTCCTTGTTCTGTGTACCCTGTGTTGGCATCTTTTTGTTCTGTGTACCCTGTGTTGGCATCTCCTTGTTCTGTGTACCCTGTGTTGGCATCTTTTTGTTCTGTGTACCCTGTGTTGGCATCTCCTTGTTCTGTGTACCCTGTGTTGGCATCTTTTTGTTCTGTGTACCCTGTGTTGGCATCTCCTTGTTCTGTGTACCCTGTGTTGGCATCTTTTTGTTCTGTGTACCCTGTGTTGGCATCTCCTTGTTCTGTGTACCCTGTGTTGGCATCTTTTTGTTCTGTGTACCCTGTGTTGGCATCTCCTTGTTCTGTGTACCCTGTGTTGGCATCTTTTCCAGGCGATTTGGTGTCGCAAGCAGCGTTCGTTTGGAGTTGTGTGCGTGCAATTCATTTCATCACGGGAGAAAGTGACCCCACTTGTCCGTTATTACTGTTCACTAGTCCCTGCCTCGTTTAGGATTTCCTTTCATAATTCATCTTTACTTTTAGGGGGGATGACTGCAGGCGGTAAATTAAGCCAAAAAAAGCAGAGGTAAAGTTACAGGCCCTCCAAACGAACAGAATAAACAAACTATTCCGTAACTTGTTTGTTCGTTCCTTTGCCAGTCCAGCAACTTTACTTTGGGTCTTTCGGCTCATAAATCCTCAGGTACATCTTGTACAAATACCAACTACCAAACGCCGTACGTATACAACATACCAGTACGCATTAGCCCGTGTAGACTTATACAACACGCTATAAAAAAAAAAAAAAAATATATATATATATATATGTATATATATATATATATATATTTTATATATATATAAAATATATTATATATATATATATATATATATAAAATTAGTGTGGTTAAAATACCCAAAATGATTTTGATAGTGCTCGACCCCTTGGGGAGCAACATTTGTTAAATAGGTTTTTAAAATAGAATCTACAAATTTGTTTCGAGCGCGTTGCGCTGTCATCAGGATGGTTTTTGGTTTTCCCACCGCCGATGGTATATAGCGTGTGGGCTCCTGTTTGCGGTTGTTTGCACGTGCGGGTTGGCTGCACGTGTTTTTTGGGGGCTTTCAGGTTTTTGTTTTGGGTGTATTCACTAACAACGATTTCCATTTATGCCTGCAGTTGTTTACTGTTTCTGTTTTGGTGTTTAAAGTTGCTAAGTGTGGTTGCATAGTATTAACCATTTTTCAGTTAAACATAGGTTGCACCTTTTTGAAACATTGCTGTATGGTGATGCTCTTTTTATGAGTTTCCAGGATATATTGTACCTTGTTTTTGCGTCTTTAAGTTTCCAGATATATTTGCTCAGTTCTGTTTGGTTTTTATATTTTTCTTTATTAAATGACTGTTGTGGTTTCCCATATCTGGTTTTGAAGTGGTTTTCGTTATCCCTATGTATGTTTCTTTTCATTTTCTGATGTCACAGTGGCTTGGTATACAATGTTGTTGTGAAGGCATACATAGGGATTACTGAAAACCACTTCAAAACCAGATATGCAAACCACAAACAGTCATTTAATAAGAAAAATATAAAAACCAAACAGAACTGAGCAAATATATCTGGAAACTTAAAAACGCAAAAAAGCTACAATATATCCTGGAAAATCATAAAAAGAGCATCACCTACAGCAATGTTTCAAAAAGGTGCAACCTATGTTAACTGAAAAATGGTTAATACTGTGCAAACCACACTTAGCAACTTTAAAACACCAAACAGAAATAGTAAACAACTGCAGGCATTAAATGGAAATCGTTTTTAGTGAATGCACCCAAAACAAAAACCCGAAAGCCCCCCAAAAACACGTGCAGCCCAAACCCGCACGTGCAAACAAAACCCCAAACGGGAGCCCACACGCTATATAAAATCGCGGTGGGCAAACCAAAAACCATCCTGATGACAGCGCACGCGCTCCCCCAAACAAATTTTTAGTTTCTATTTTTAAAAACCATTTTAACAAATGTTGCTCCCAGGGGTCGAGCACTTCAAATCATTTTGGGTATTTTTTAAACCCCACTAATCTTATCGCTCCTCACGTTGAGCACTGTGACCTAAAAGATTTTAAAATGGAAGAAATCAATTTTAGACAGCCAACAAAGACATACCATTTTCCCGTCCACAATCCTATAAAAAAACAACTAACGAACAAATGAAAAGTTCATGCCCCAATATGAGATGGAGAGCTTTCTTTTTTTCTGAATCCAAATGTAAAAAAAAAGAGGACAAAAACACCTCGACTTCAAATCATGGCGATCACCACCAGCCATAGACGAAATGAAACAGTTGAGGATAAAATGAAAAGAATGATAGCCAAAAATCCAATTCAAAATATCTAACAACGATTTCCAAACAACATTAAAAAAACAAATAAAACAAATACAAAACGACAAAAAAATATTTGTGAAGGCTGATAAAACCAGTAACTACTACAAAATGGAACCAAGAGAACAGTAATATGCCGACTCTACCCCACTTGCTCCTCCACCGAGTTTTCGGGCGAAAGTGCCCTAGAATCAGCATATTACTGTTCTCTGACAAGTAAGACTTCAATACCCAAAAAATAACGATTATCTACAAACAAACATACTGTGCAGGGTTATCCGTTTTTAATACTAATTTACTAAACTTTTCAGATTTTAGTTTTTGTTTAATCCTATGTTTTTCTTGATCGTTTTCAATAACATCATTTTCGCGCAAACATTCTTCAAATGAGTCTCTGTCTTTCATGTGAAATAACACTACAGTCTTTAACTGTTCTCTAAAGTCTTTTAAAAACTGAGTTATATTTTTGACATAAAATCCACACACTTATTCGAGCATGTCTTCCGCTGAAAGCTAGTTTTGACAAAGTGTTTCTTTTTTTAACTATGTCTTTTTCTGCTGAACAGTCATCTATAATAAATAGCGTTTGCGTTCCCTCAAACAATATAAAAAAGCGTTCTAGACATTCACTCAGTTTATTGCTGGGATCAACTAAATATATTTCATCATCTGTCCATATAAACCTTCTATCATGATATGCTTTGTTCCATTTAAGTGTTGGACAGAAAATCACAATATGATTAAAATTATAACGATAAACTGTTTGTAATAAGTCTAGGACAAATATTGTTTTTCCACAACCAGTCTGCCCACAAATCATTGAACAATGAGGGGATTTTATCATAAAGTTTAACTGCTCCATAGTTTTATAACAGAATTTAATCTAATCCAGTTATTATTTTTATCATACTCTCCGTCTAAAACTTGTTCAGTATAATAAAACCCTACGAGGCCTAAATGTGTAAGATTAATCCAATTCAGTTCTGTAAGATTGTTTCTATTTAAGTCAACATTGATTTTGTTGCTTGTTGTTATGATCTTAATATCCTCACCATTGTGAAGAACGACGATGGTAACGTTAAGGCGTTTAACGTCTAAGTTTTGCCAGCTAATATTAATTCCTTTTATAAGGACGTCACTAACGCCCACAACCCCATCCCTCTCCACATCTTTAAAGACAGAAATTTCAAATATCATTGTGAACGTGTCTCCTAATTTTCTGCTTGGAAAGAACTGTAATTTTGTAGAAGCTTTTTTACAACTGTTTCTTTTTGTGGGGATGTACTGTTTTTTTTCCATACGGCGTTATTTCAATTTCTTTCCGACTATTGTCGTCCGGCATAAGACTTACATTTTAAAGGGCCAGAGTTGAATGCTTTTGTGAAATTTTTTTGGGACGGCTAAAATATGTAAATGGGCTTATGAATTTAAATTTTATTTCCATTCTAAATATGGTTCTAAGTGCCCTTTGAGGTCAGGTTTTCGAACTATTTTATTTTCATATGGCCAACATTATTTGCCTCTAGATTTCGCAGTTGCTCTAGTTTAGGAAACTTTTTGTTGTCGCCAACCTCTTTGCGTTTATAATCGCCATCTTTAGTGTACTCAAAACCATACAAAGCGCCTATCTCACCATTTTTTTCAAAGTCCGCAACATCTGCAAGGTCTTTTAATTCTAAAGTTATACACCTCACAGGCGTAATGTAACTCCGGAAATTTTTCTGGCCACGCGAAATTTTTTAGTACAGTTTATTATTTTTTTTTCCAAAACAATGTGCAGGTTATCACATTTCACGACTTTCCCTTTTTTGTCTTGATTTTTTTTATTAAATGATCCGACCCTCCACAAACTAATTTTTTTAAACTGTAAATTAGGGAATTGTATAATTTCATAATCGCAATATGCAGCTTTCCCTGATGGGAAAAGCTCTTAAAACAGTTGAGGGCCTTCCATCATATAAGTTTTCATCATGGGTCAGCTCATCCAAATGAAAATAGAGTAATGAATGTAATGCAAGATCGAGCGGATTTTCTCCCCCATTTTAAATAGTTTTGTTTGGCGCAAATCTAAAAATATGAAAGGACCCATCAGCAGTTGTAAAGCCTAACATTTTAGCTAGCTCTTTATCAAAATAGTCCCTACTTCTTCTTCTTCAGGTTTGAAGTAACATG
>CM031596.1:10046283-10055026 GCA_018398815.1 Conus ventricosus | reverse complement strand
CTCGGGTTATCTGACATTTTTTTTTGCTTGCATACACATAAATCAGGTACTAAGAAAGCACATATTATTACAGTTGTCATGCAATTTCTCAATGAGTTCAAGTATTATCATGAACAGCGTGATTTGGAGAGAAAAAAAAAGTACGCATTGACATGTCAGTGTAATGGTCGAGCCGTGGGTGTACATAAGCAATAGCGCCTCTTTTAAAAAGAAAATGAAATCAAGTGAAAAGCAAGAAGACAAACACAAAAAGGAAAAAAAAGGGGGGGGTGCTTACATTTTACCCGGCTATAAGAGAGAGAGAGAGAGAGAGGGAGAGAGAGAGATCAGTTTAAGTTAAAGTAAGTCAAATGAAATTGACAAAACATGAAGTAACTATAAAAAGGTACTCATTTATAACCTTGGAGCGTGTCGTTCTCTGATTACCGATCTCCATAACGTGGTGGTTGGTTGTTGTTTTTTCCCCCAAGAGCCCGTGTTTAAAGATAATATTCGGAACGACCGTGTTAGGTAAATTCTTTTTTCCTCCCATGGCTGCCCAAGCGTGTCATCTTCAGTCATATTTGTCGCCTGTGAACATTCCCTGCTACGTAAATGAGAGGGGCTCTTGGCTTGCGTGGAATTGCGTTCCGCCTGCTGGCAAAGTGGGACCTAGCAGGAAGCATGAGGAACTCTTCACTGAAGGAAACATCTGTTGATTGCTAGTGCCAAAACACGCTGACTCCCCTTAGAGATCAGTTTCGGCTTTCACATCGAACACTCATTAAAAAAAAAAAAGGTGGAGGGGACAAAAAAAAAGAAAGGTGAGAGAGAGAGAGAGAGAGGAGAGAGAGAGAGAGAGAGAGAGTAGAGACGGAGAGAGAGAGAGAGAGATCATAATTCGTTGCTCTTGTTCTTTTGACGTTGGTCTGCGACAGTCATTTGATTAAGTTGTTGGTTCTATCACAAGAACTCTTACTGTTTACCCAGCAAGCGTTTGACTTCAGTTCCATTTTTAAAAAAGTTATACTGAACATTCAGAGCCTGGATTTATTTATGCGCAATACATACATAATTGCATATATACACACATACATAGGTACTGACTTAGATTTGCAGTTCCATACCACTTCGTCTAATATCACTGTCATGAGTCGGCCGAATGTTCTCGAGCATTTAGGCAAATTAAGGGTAGTTGCTGTTGTGAGAGCACGTTCCTTGGGTCTTCAAGTGTGCGAATTCAGGCATCACCAGGGGGGGGGATACCCCGAGTCGTATACTGAAGGAGGGAGAGTGCTGGGAAGTGTTTCGCATGTCCGAGGGATAGTAACAAGAACATGCTGACCTGCCGTCCTGGGTAGAGAAGAGTGTCCACTTTGAGCACGGGCTATTCACTGGGCTCTCCCGTGGGCCTGAAGGGAAGGCGATCGTGTCAGGTGACCGTCACGGGTAGGTGACCGTCAGCCTGCAGGCAGAGTACAGCGACCATTCAGTCGTCCCTGTTCTGAGGAATGAAGGGAAGGCTTCGGCGTATTGAGTGATTCGCACCTTGTTATCTATAGAGGTAGTAAATACTTGAAGCATCAGTCATGGCTGGTAGAGAGGTCCAGGCTGTTAGTTCAATGGGTAGCTTGGGGAATCGAACATGAGTTTGAATAGGAGGTTATGCATTAACCACTGGGTACCCAAGTCTTTGTTGGCGCTAGCAGCTGTGGTGTGTGTGTATGTGTAGGTGACTAGTGATTCCATTGGTGGAATAAAAATAACTTGGGATTTATTGGTACAAATCGTGTGATGTGTGTGTGCCGGTGATTCCATTGGTTGAGCCAGTTAAACTCAGGTTCTCTCTTTCTTTGAGAACGAATATAAGGTGCTTGGAAAACCAGGAAGTGTGTGACTCACTTAAGGGAAAGTGAACTCGCCCGTCTTGCTGAGGGCTCAAGAAAATACAGCGTGAAGCAGAGGTTAGCTGTCGCCTCGTTGTCTCCTGGGTGGGGACGTATGACAGTGGAGGTTGCTGTAGCCTCGGAGCCGACGACGAGAAGAATTGTCTCCCGTGTGGGGACGGTCGACAGCAAGACGTGTCAACCTGTGGAGCCTAGACAAGGAGCTGCCAGACAACGGTGGGGTGTTTGCAGCAGAGAAGACCTGTGGGAGAGGCCGACAGAGCCCTTTCCGTGGAGAGGGCGAAGTACGGTGGAGTCCGGGAGACTCAGTGTGAGGGTGCGACTCAAGCTACTTTTGCCAGTGTCCCCCAACTGGGATTTGGCCCAATCGGGAGGACACAACAGTGTGGCAGCTTCAGCTCGTGGTCGTACAGTGGATGAGAGAAACTGACGATCAACCAAGGAATGCTGGCAAGTTATGGACGTTTATTTGCTCTTTAGGTTATAAGTGTGCAAACAGAATAGTGGAATATTGTCTTTCCTGGCTAAGTAAGAATAACTGAAGAACAGGGGATGCGATTTATGAAATTGTCTGTATGCTGTTTACATTGTTGTATGATACAGATGTTGTGTTGTGTAGTGACGGGTGGGGGCTCGGAGTCAAGTTGAATAAAAGTTGATTATTTTCAATGAAATGTTATTGGTTTCCCGTCACCTTTGTGCGGGCCCGATGTGAGTGACAGAGTGCTGGTGCCTATGTGAGAGCGCATTTTGGTTGTGAAAGCGTAAATACTCTGTCTATAACCCCCTGCATCCCTGAATATGAAAATCATATTTTAATAACGAGGGGGAGCGTCGGAGACCCGTCACAAATTGGGGACTGTCGTCCGGGATGAACATAAATGAGCCATAAGTGATTTTGATTCTGGGTTCTGTTCAATTGCAAGGGATTTGAAATTTGTCGTAATTGTGGAAACCTAGATTTTTTTTTTTCTTACCTGGAAAGACGTTAGTCATGTGTTGATTGTTTCGATCTTCTTTTTTTTCATGACTGGGCCTGTTGTTTGAACTTGCTTGATTTGGTTGCGGTTGGTTGATTGTGTGTAGCGCAACTATTTGATCGCTTATTTACAAGTGATCGTGTGGATATCTCGCTTGTTACTGTGGTTGTATTAACTAGCTGATCGAGGGTTAGATAGCTTCAGAATGTCGACTGAAGAGGGTGCTGAGACAATGGGTCCGCTGAAAAAGATGGACCTCATAGAAGAAGGAAAAGCTTTAGGACTGAAGGGTCCGGAACTGAAGGCATATGTAGATGAGAACTGGCCCGTGTAATCGAGGCCCAGAAAATACAAAGGGAACGGGAAAACAGAGAGAAAAGAAAAAAGGGGAAAAAGAGGAGAGAGAAAGGGAACGGGAAAAAAGAGGAGAGAGAAAGAGAACGGGAAAAGGAGGAGAGAGAACGGAAAGAGAGGAGAGAGAAAGAGAACGGGAAAAGGAGGAGAGAGAAAGGGAACGGGAAAAGGAGGAGAGAGAACGGGAAAAGAGGAGAGAGAAAGGGAACGGGAAAAAGGAGGAGAGAGAAAGGGAACGGGAAAAGGAGGAGAGAAAACGGAAAAAGAGGAGAGAGAAAGAGAAGGGAAAAAGAAGAGAGAAAAGGGAACGGGAAAAGAAGGGAGAGAGAAAGAGAACGGAAAAGAGAGAGAGAAAGAGAACGGGAAGAGAAGAGAGAGAAAGAGAACGGAAAGAGAGGAAAGAGAAAGAAGGGAGATAAGGCAGTTTGAGTTAGAAAATTAAAATTGGAAAAAGAACGGACGGGGACGCAAAACCTCAAGTGAACTTTTGCACCACATGTCAGTCCCTTGATCAATATGCCAAGGTTCGATGATAATCCGGACCATTTAGAAGACTTCATTTCGCAATTTGAAAGGATTGCCAAAGATCAGGGCTTACCCGAAGAACGGTGGGCCACAAATTTGTCTGCGCTGCTGACACCCAAAGCTAGGGATGCTTTTTTCTGCTTACCACCGGAAAAACAGACAGATTATGAGTCGGTGCGCGATGCTTTGTTTCAGAGGTATCAAGTAACCGCCGATAGATATAGGAAATTGTTCAGAGAAAACGTTCGTAAATCAGGTGAGACGCACGTACAGTTTCTTTATCGGCTTAGGGCTCTCTTTGATAAATGGATAAGGTTAGGAAACATTGAACCAACATTTGAATCTTTGAGGGAGGAGATCGTTAAGGAGCAAATTCTCTCCACTTGTCGAAGGATCTCACAGTATTCTTGGCGGAAAGAGAATTAGGAAGTTTAGAGGAGTTAGTGAAAGTTGCAGACAGGTATGAATCTGCCCATGATCAGCGTAATGTGGTGAAGGGATCAAACCAGTCGTCCCATAACCCCCAAACCACACGGTCAGGGAGTAAAATGCCGACTCCCTACAACAAAGAGTGGAAACTGCGATCGGAGCAGGCCCCTAGGCCCTAGGGAACCAGGGGAACCAAGACGATGCCAAGAAGGATCGCTTTTGTTTTAAGTGCGGGCGAGAGGGTCACATCGCTAAGGACTTTAGGCGAGGACAGGTACACTCAGTTGTTGCTGTGAATACAATTCAGCAGGAAGATAAAGCGCCGCTACCAACCACCAGGGCAGTGGTGAATGGGACGGCAGTCACATGTTTACTGGACACCGGGTAACACTAGCGGCAATGGTAGACCCCAGTCTGGTAAACGATGAAGACTACACGGGGGAGACCATCTGTGTGCGATACGCAGATGGAAGAATCAGTCAGCTCCCTTTGGCCTATATTAGGGTGGAGTCCGATTTTGTAAGGGACACCATTATCGCAGGAATTCAAAGGGACCTTCCCTACCCAACTTTACTGGGGTGTAGGTACATTCTGCCAAAGCCCAGCCAGTCGGTTGACCAAGTAGGAGAGGTAAATGTCGTGGAAACAAGGGCAACCACCAAAAAGCGGGAACCGCTAGACGCTGTGGTTATTCCCACCAACTCTCATCCGGAGGAGATCCGCAAACTGCAGCAGGCTGACGATACCCTGACTGCCATCAGAAAGAGAGTGAATGATGGAACATCCTGCGAGAGGCCAACGGGAAAGAGCGCCTCACGAGCACAATGGCATAATTGTGCGTGAATTTAGGAGGGGTGGTGAAGTTATCTCCCAGGTAGTAGTGCCAAAGGAGAAACGGGAGGCGGTGCTCCAGATGGGACATGAGAGCCTGACAGGAGCCCATCTAGGGACAGCAAAGACCCTAGATAAGATCGTCAAAGAATTCCATTGGCCAGGGATCAATGGAGATGTCAAGAGGTATGTAAGGTCATGTGACAGGTGCCAACGCTTGGGTCCAAGAATACGAGACCCGCTCGCTTGAGACCTATGCCGCTCATTGACCAGCCATTCCGCCGGGAGGGGTAGATATTGTAGGCCAATTGTGCCAGCATCCAATCAAGGAAATCGCTACATCATCACAGCGATTGATTATCAACACGCTATGCGGATGCGGTGCCGGTGAAGAATGTCCAGACAAGGACAGTAGCAGAAGCTCCCCTGACGGTCTGGACCAGGGTGGGCGTGCCAGAAGAAATCTTGACGGACCAAGGCCGTCAGTTTATTAGTGGAGTCATGGCTGAAGTCAACCGACTCTCTCGGTCGACCATCTGACGACCATCCCTACCATCCTCAAACCAATGGCTTGGTAGAGAGGTTCCACGCCACTCTAAAGACAATGCTGAAGAAGTGTTGTGAAAACCACCCCAGAGACTGGGACCGTTATATCCCAGCCATTTTGTTTGCATACAGGGAGGTGCCCCAGCCAGCTTAGGGTTTTCTCCATTCGAGCTATTGTATGGGCGGACCGTACGGGGCCCCATGGCAATACTCAGGCAGATCTGGACGGATGATAAGGTGGAAGACCAAGTCCAGACCACGTACCAGTATGTAACAGAAATGAGGGAAAGACTGGAGACAGCTAGCAAACTAGCGCAACAGAATCTGGCACAGGCGCAAGAGAAGCAAGCAGACTTCTATGATCGCCGTGCTAGGGAAAGAACATTTGAGCCAGGAGATGAAGTACTGCTCTTGCTGCCAGAGCAGCATAACAAATTGCAGTTGTCCCGGAAGGGGCCATTCATGGTAGTGGAAGCAAAGGGGGGGATGAATTACTCTATTCAGTTGCGTCCCAACTGCGTTAAAACTTACCATGTGAACATGCTTAACGAGGTATGTGAGACGTGCGGAAGCCGCTAATTCCGTGGTAGCCACCCTTGTGAGGGAGGAAAGTGAGCAGGACTGTGAACAGTCCGGAACAATTCCCAGTCCCCTCTGACGGCAGCAGAAACGTGTGAGGACTGCATGTTAGATCCGCTGCTCCAAGGGGGGCAGCAGCAAGAAGTTCGCGATCTGCTTGCGAATTCCCGGACACACTGACTGAACGACCGGACTCACTCATCTCGCAGAGTTCCAGGTCACACTGCTTGATGAGCAACCAGTGCGATCTAAACCCTATCCTCTTCCCATGCCAGGCAGGAAGCCGTTAGGGAAGAGATTAGAGAAATGCTGGCATTAGGGGTGATCGAACCAACGCAGTCACCATACGCTTCACCGGTCGTACTGGTACAGAAGAAGGATGGATCAAACCGGTTCTGCGTAGACTACGCAGGCTGAATTGCGTCACTGCTTTCCAAGCAGAAGCTATGCCAGATCGGAGGCCCTCTTCGCCAAAATCGCCAATGCCAAGTATTTTTCTAAGGTGGACCTCACCAAGGGCTATTGGCAGATCCCTGTTAAGCCAGCAGACGGCCGAAGCTGGCGTTCATCACCCAGGACGGGACATACACCTGGCGGGTCATGCCGTTCGGAGTGAAGAATGCTCCTAGTGTTTTTACGGCGATGATGAGGAGATTATTGGAGCCACTGAGGGGGAAACCAGTGGACAATTTCATGGATGATCTCCTCATCGCGACAGAAACATGGGAAGAGCATATGGCAGTCTGGAGAGCTGTCCTGGAGAGGCTGACTGAAGCAGGACTGACCGCTCGCCCCTCCAAGTGTCATGTAGGGTTCCGGACACTTGACTACCTTGGACATCGTCTCAGCTGTGGCCAGCTGTCACTAGAGGATGCCAAGGTGAGTCAGCTTAAGGAAGCGAGAGAGACCAACAACAAAGAAGGGGGGGAAGGGCTTTTCTGGGACATGGCTGGTTATTACCGCCAGTTCGTGCCCATTTCAGCACCATAGCAGGACCTCTCACGGACCTGCTGAAGAAGAGTGCATCCAACAAGGTGGTGTGGACAGAGGAATGTGAGGGGGCATTCCAGTCCCTGAAGGATCATCTAACTTCCGGCTCTGTACTTAGGCTGCAGACTTAAACAAGGACTTTATGCTGAGGACAGATGCTAGTGATCTGGGCCTTGGGGCGTCATACTCCAAGCCCCTGATGGAGTGTTACATCCCGTAGCATACGCGAGTCGGAAACTGAACAGAGCGGAACGTAACTACGCTGTGTCCGAAAGGAGTGCCTCGCCATAGTGTTTGGGGTTTTCCCGGTTTCAGAAGTACTTGTATGGGAGGACATTTGTCCTCGAGACCGATCACGAACCTCTGTCGTATTTGGCCCAAGCCAAACTGACCAGCAGTCGTCTCATGCGGTGGTCACTGCTACTCCAGGAGTATTCTATGAGAGTTCGCTACATCCCGGGTAGCCAGAACGTAGCAGCAGACTTCATGAGTAGAAGCATGGGGGAGGTGGTCGAGTCAGAGTAGCAGCCCAAACCCAGCTGTGGGTGTCAGATCAGCCCTGTGGTAAGGTATCTGACCTTTGGGTACATGAAACTGGTGATTGCCAAAATGATGGTTTATTTTGATTTTATGTGCCCAGTATAGGGCGGGGTTGAGCTTATGTTCATGTGTTATTTTTCATATTCTGATATATGTTTACCTGTATGTGTTTTCTTTTGTTCATTGCCCATTATGGAGCGGGGATCAGTACGTGCTCACGTGTTATGATTTATGATTTTTCTGGTTGATATCTGTTTGCTCATGTTGTTTTGTCACAGCTCGAGAAAGTGTGAAAAAGTCCTTAAGTTGTGAAATCAGGATAAATGTCTGATTTGCATATTGTGTGTGGGACCGTGTGAGCAGATTGTGGCCACACGCCTGAATTTGATTTGATGTTACGTAGGCTGGGCCACACGCCTGAATTTGAATCTTGTCCTTGTGGATTGTGGCCACACGCCTGAATTGATTTGATGTTAAGTAGGCTGGGCCACACACCTGAATTTGGATGTTGTGGTAATCATGGTTGTGCTATATTAGAAGTGAATGGAATGATTAATTAATATGTATGGACATGTGATAGCTAATGCTATAGAGAGAGTTCTTGATTATATGTGAGCCAGTTTATGACTGAGTGATTCAATGGACTATCTGACTGATTTATTGTTTTTAATTGGGTACATTATCCATGTTAGAGATGTTGATGGAAGTGATGTTTTAAGCATAGAGGTAGTACTGTATATCGACCCATGCAACTGAGTTTGTTTTATCCAATTGGAGAACATTCGTCCTGGAGGAATGTTGATTGGAACAACATTCTTAGGTACGGGGGTGTCATGAGTCGGCCGAATGTTCTCGAGCATTTAGGCAAATTAAGGGTAGTTGCTGTTGTTGAGAGCACGTTCCTTGGGTCTTCAAGTGTGCGAATTCAGGCATCACCAGGGGGGATACCCGATCGTATACTGAAGGAGGGAGAGTGCTGGGAAGTGTTTCGCAGTCCGAGGGATAGTAACAAGAACATGCTGACCTGCCGGTCCTGGGTAGAGAAGAGTGTCCACTTTGAGCACTGGCTATTCACTGGGCTCT
>CM031596.1:10028783-10041283 GCA_018398815.1 Conus ventricosus | reverse complement strand
CTATAGTGATATTTAAAATTGTTTTGTTTGAAAGGAGAATCGTTAGGGGGTTATTATTTTGTGGTCGCGTTATTGGTATATTATGGGTAAGGTTAGAGGGGAAGTGATAGTAGAGAGAAGGGAGGGGGGGGGTGATGACGCGTTGATAATTTTGGCAAAGTGGCATGGTTGCCCAACTCATGGCTGTGGCGGCTGGCGGTAGCGCTGGTACTGTCACTGTTATGTAGAGACGGGGCTAAGGTTACTGGGGCCATGGTTTTATTTTGGAAACGATTGGGAAATGCGGTGGCGCCAACTATTTTTCAAATGTTGCAGCTTCAAATCATTGCGCAGACGCTGACTCGTTTCCGGTGCCTGCCCATTTTGTGTTCCGGTAGGCGGGGCCCGTCTTCGGGCCAGTTGATGCACGTACGTGCGATGAAGATTTCGATTTGTAAACAGTGTGGGTAGTTTTAACGTGGCTCTGTGTAGTCGGCTAGATGTTAAGCAACGTTAATAACAATAATAATAATATTTATTGATGGATTGCTAGTACTGATAAGAGAGGAGTGTCAGGGGTGTCAATATTGTTTTCTCTTATCGCCGCTGCTGGGTTTAATATTGGTGCAGCTATACCGGTGTGTTTCTAGTTTTTTTTCCTTAATACGTGTGACATTACAAAGTGTGACTCCTGCGTGCAGGTTGGGATGCTGAGATTCTGACTACGTTGTTACTGGTTTTGGTTGGTGTGGCTATTGGGTCTTGTGGGGTAGTCGACTGTTTATTGTTGTTGCTGCCGTTGGCGTTACCTGATGTCATTGATGTTGTGTTATAAATTGGGTCACCTCTGCTGCTGCTGGCTAGTGTTATACCCCATGCCAGTGTAATTGTCAGTATGTCAGTATGACGGGTGTCAGTTGTTTCATTGCTTGTTTTGAGACTGGTGTCTAAATCTTATAGTGGTGTTGTTATGTTGACCGTGATGGTGCTTGAGACTTCTGTTGCTTACACCTGTGTTGGCCCAGGGGTATAGTTGGGGGGTTTCTTTTGGCGACTGATGGAGCACTATAACCGGTTGTGGTTGTCATGTTGGATGCCTTTTGTGTTGTGACTCTGAATGGTGTTTGGGCCGTTAGGTCAGTGACATTATGGGGTGGCGGAATATTGATCAGCCAGTCAATGAATGAATGAACATACGTTCTGTCGAGGGGTTCGTCCTTGGTGTGTTAGTAATTGTCTGGCAGGAGTGCAGCTGTATTACGTGTGTTCTGTTGAATGTGACTTGTGACAAATGACGGTGTAGGAATGCGCAAATGTAGTGTGAATCCAGCCACTGATTTGGAGCATGCAGGTGTTGTCGTTTTCCGCAGTACCACCGTTTCCAGTGGGGATGGGCAGCGTCCGGGGTTGACCAGACGTCTGGGCGAGGTGACGGCCTGAGGGGTCGACCCAGGCGGAGCTGACCCAGGCTGACCCAGGCGGAGCTGACCCAGGCCGACCCAGGCTTGCAGCCCTGCCGCAGGTGTGGGCGTGCTGGGAAGCGCGCGCGCCCATGGTTGGTGGTGGTGCAGACTCGTCTTGGCTCGTGCATCCATATCTTTGGGCGGCTGATTTCCATGGCGTTAGTCAGCTGGAGTCATAGGCTGTGATTGCGTGGTTTCTACAGCATAACCCTCGACCGCTTATATATATATATTTTTTTTTTTTTTTTCTTTTTTCCCTCTTTAACCCAGTGCGTGTTCATCGTCTTCTGCATCGTCGTCGTCGGCGTCGTTTTGTCCGTGTTACTCCGTCATCATCGGGGTGGTGAGAGGTGACAGATTAACCGAGCCAAACTGTGTGTCCCACAAGTTACAGCGTGCCTTGTCTGAGATTGTGGGGATTTCACCTGGACATGCATCTGTTACGACATTAAGTTGATGACTGTATAGGTTTGTGGGGGTCGTTTGCGGAAGTTTTTGTGCATCCTAACAAATTTCAGTGACCATTATTGTGATTCAAAGTGTCGTGCGACCTGTGTGATCATCAGTGGGTGGTCGCTTGGTAGCTTGGATTTGATGTATGCTTGTGTTTGTTGGTTGGATATTTTGTGTTGTGCGTACTGTTGATGTTGGGAGGGTCTTTCGTGCAGGATGGTGGTGTGTGCATGAGCGACAGCGTGTTGTATTGAATAAATATATTGTTTATTTGTTAACGTTGTGTGGGGTGTTTGTATGAGAGGGGGGTGTTAGTATAGGTGTTTTCCCTTCAGACCTTAGCGCGTTGACAATTTGGTGGAGATGCGGGGTAACTTTTTGTTGGGTTAGGTAGAGTAGGGGGTGGGGGGTAGTCTAGCGGGTGGTTGGTTGGGTGCGCGCCTTGGTTAGGGAGGCGGCGCGATTAGAACTGTGAGTGGCTGTCAAGCATAACCTCAGTTCCTTGTCCTGTCTTGTGTCGTTATGTATTAGTGTGTAGTTAGAGGGTGGTTGGAGGGTGCGTGCCTAGTAAGGGTGGAGGCATAGACAATGAGCACTCAGGCGTGTAAGACCTGCTAATTGCCATTGTTAGTGTGTGGAAGTGATGTGCTTTGTAATGTTTGTTTTGTCATAGGGTTGTGTGTGTAATAAAGTGGATAGTTTTGTGTATTAGGTTTGAAGCTGTGTCGTGTTGGTTGTGTGGACCCTCCCTGTGTGATTTGTGGTTGAAATATCTGGCCATGTCAAGAGAACTTGATCGGGGTATGAGTTGTTTGAAAATGATCACGGTATAATTTTGGTTGTGAGCTATTGCATTGTGTTGTTGATGTTGATGATGATGACTATGCTTTGTTGATGTTTATGCCTAGGTTTGCTAAGCATTGAGCATTGATGTATTGTGCTTGGTAGCTGTCTGTTACCCCGGGTGTCACACACCTTTGTGGAGTGTAAAGGTATACGTAGCTGGGGCTCAGTTCCGTACATTGGTTGGGTTTGACTCCAGGGGTTCATTACAATTTGGGAAAAGTAACTTGGTTGTGGTTATTAACTTTCTCTCCAGGTATCGGCATAGGTTTTGGTGCTCCGTGGTAATCGTGCGTGTCAGTCGCGGGTTCGGAGTAGGATGTCAGTTCAGTATGTCGCACACCCCGAGTGACCGTAAGCTGCGTTCAGGAAGTCATACTCCTGTGGCAACGTCTCCGGCAGTTAGGAGCGTGCGGGTAGTTGGTGAGGGAGGTTATGGCAGAGCAACAGCTGGACGCCTTGGCCGGCAAGTATGTCCGGTTAGGTAAAAGCATGGGGTTACAGGGAGGGAGTTGGCGGACTTTGTAGGCCGACGCCTGGACGAGGTGGCCCGCAGGAAGAGAGCAGGAGGCAAGGAAGATGAGCTACGTCTCAAGCGGGATGCGCAGGAAAGAGAGCAGGAGGCAAGGGAAGATGAGCTACGTCTCAAGCGAGACGCGCAGGAGAAAGAGGAGGCTCGCAAGGAGGAAGAGTTGCGGTTTAAGCGCGAGGCCAAGGAGGAAAAGTTGCGGCTCATGCGCGAGGAGGTTAGTTTCAAGCTGAGGCGGAGCAGCAGCGGCTGGATAGGGAGCACGAGCGGGTTCTCAAGGAGGAAGCTCAGGCACTGAGGGACGAAGATAGAAGGGAGGAAAGAGATCAGAGGAAGGAAGACCAAGCGGATACCACCAGTGTTCATCTTGACCCGTTGCGGGATGGCGAGGATGTCGACGCCTATCTGTCCCATTTCGAGAGGATGGCTAGTTTGTGCGGTGGAGGCAGAAGTCGTGGTCGATGAGGTTGGTGGCGCTCTTGAGGGGCAAGGCGAGGGAGGCAGGCTGAGACTACGCCCGCAGGATCTCACTGACTACGGCCAGGTCAAGGCGGCTTTGCTTAAGTTTTTCCGGCTGGATGCAGAGGCATACAGCAACGTTTCCGGGCGATGAAGAAGGAGCAGGACGAACCTTTGAGCAGCTGCTGGACAGGATGGTCGCCTGCCTGGATTTGTGGTGCTTGGCAGCAGGAAAGGATCCGCAGTCGGCGACCGATCTCAGGGACTTGTTCCTACAGGAGCAGATGTATCGGATCTTGACCCCGATTTGACCACTGAGGTGCGTCGCGTCTCCCCGGCAACAGCGACAGAGGTGGCTCGGGAGGCTACTGTGGTGGCAGAGGCCAGGCGTCTAGGGCGCGACTGCAAAAAGGAGAGAGAGGAGTTACGGCGCGTATACCCCAAGGAGTCAGAGCCTCAGCCTAGGACTCAGACTCCCGGAGAGCAGCGACCCCAACCGCTACCCCTCAAGCCCCCCGCTTGAGAAATGCAGTAAAGTGTTTCCTGTGTGGGAGACAGGCCACATAGTTAGGGAGTGCCCACGGCCCGTAACACGGTAGGGGCAATTAATGTGCGGGAGGCTGCTAAAGATGTGTTGAAGTCCCCTCCTTTGCTGTGTGTGTCATGTGCCAAGAAGCCCTATTCCCCTAGGTGCGAGATTCAGGTCAACGGCACAATGGTACAGGGGATTAGGGACACGGGAGCGGGTTATTCAGTGGTGGCTTCTCATCTGGTACATCCTGATCAGTACACAGGAGATACCGTCCTGATCACGCTGGCCGAGTCCCGGTGTCAGGTTCGTCTACCAGTGGCGCTGGTTGACATCGTCTCGCCGTTTGTCACAGGAGTTTACGCGCCCTCGTCATGGAGCGTCCAGTCGAAGAGGTCCTCATTGGAAATTTTATCCAGCGGAAGCGTGGAGCGCCTTTAGAACGAGTTCCCGTCTATGCTGTGCCGGACACCCTCGCGGTTGTACAGACGAGAGCTAGGCCGGAAGGACAAGGAACCCCAGCAACCATTGTCCCTGAGGAGTCAGTTGTTGATCGCTTCTTCAGATGAGTTGATCAAGGGACAAAGAGAAGACCCCACCTTGAGTAGAGCAAGGAAGGCATACGAGGATAAGACTGAGGTCCGGATGAGGACGGGGAAAGTCAGTTACCTTAAGAAAGGGGGAGTGCTGATCAGGAGGTTTGAGGGAACCCAGGAAGCGTGCACTCAGGTGTGCGTACCGAAAGAGATCAGGCCGTAGTGCTGGCTTTAGGCACGAGGTTCCCATGTCAGGGCATCTTGGAACCACAAAGACCAAGTCCAGGATTCTGCCTCACTTCTACTGGCCAGGAATCTGCGCCGACATCGTGAGATTTTGCCAGTCATGCCCGCAGTGTCAGCGCACCATCGACAAGGGTCGGGTTCCACGGTACCCTTGGTCAGGATGCCACTGGAGCAGGAACCTTTACCAAAGTTGGACTAGATCTGATCGGACCGTTGACGCCGATGTCTGGACGAGGTCATCGGTATATACTTGTCATGGTGGACTACACCACTAGATACCCGGAAGCGACGCCTTTAAGATACATCACAGCAGAGGAGGTGGCCGAGCGGCGTTCACCATGTGGTCACGAACTGGTAAAACCCAAGCAGGTGCTTACGGATCGAGGATCTCAGTTCACTGGGCAGGTGATGAAGGAAGTGTACCGTCTGCTAGCCATAAAGGGTTTGAATACCACGCCGTACCATGCTCAGTGCAATGGACTTGTCGAAAGGTTTAATGGGACCTTAAGAGGTGATGCGCCGTTTGGTACAGGACAGGCAGATGAGTGGGATCGGTGGCTTCCAGCGTGCTTTTGCCTACGGGAAGTACCGCAGGCCAGCACGGGATTTTCCCCCTTGAATTATTATATGGGCGAGCAGTGCGGGGACCTATGCAGATATGAAGGAGTCGTGGGTGCGCCCTGAGGAGGCTGAGCTAAAGACCTCCATTGAGTATGTGGTGGACCTCAGGAACAAGATTGCTGAGACATGTACTTTGGCACAGGAACACGTCGCCACTGCTGCTGTGGTGTACAAGCGGCACTTGATCTCCGGGCGAGGAGACGATCGTTTCCAGTCGGGTCTAGAGTGTTGGTCTTACGGCCGTTGAAACACAACAAGCTGGAGCTGGCCTGGCGGGGCCCATACATGTGACTGGTAGAGTTGGCGAGGTGGACTACAAGGTCCAGATGGGGCCAAAGAGCAAGTTGTTCCATGCCAATCTGCTTAAGAAGTTCGTGGAGCGGCTGCAGAGTTACAACCCCAGTGAAGGTACAAGCGGTAGTGGTGGAGGAAGAAGATGAGGAATCACCGACTGCTCCCATAGGAGGGGGGCATTCCCTTGATTCCGCTAACAGCCACTGAGGGACTGCGGATGTCGTCATTTTGGCAGAGGATCCGACGTTCGCTGCGGATGTCAAGGGACTCACTCGGGAGTTTGGCGACGTTCTTACAGACTTGCCAGCGTGTACGACCTTGGAGGAATGTCATGTGAGATTGTCGTCCGACGTACCAGTGCGGTCCAAGCCGTATCAAGTCCCGTTCGCCTGCAGGGAAACGATCCGGGAGGAGGTGGAGGCTATGCAGAAACTAGATGTTATTGAGCCCTCCGTTGTCACCTTACGCATCTCCAGGTCTTGGTGAGGAAGAAGGATGGGAAGATTCGCTTCTGCGTGGATTACCGTCGACTGAACAGGGTTGTGGTGTTCGATTCGGAGCCGATGCCCGACATTGATTACCTGTTTGCAAAGTTGGGACAGAAGCGGGTTTTCAGCAAGATTGACCTGGCCAAGGGATATTGGCAGATCCCTGTTGCGAAGGAAGACCGCCCCAAGACTGCATTTGTTACTCCTCTGGGGCAATTCAGTGGAAGGTCATGCCTTTTGGACTGTGCACTGCGGGAGCTGTTTTCACGAGGATGATGAGGAAGTTGCTTCGTCCGTTGCCGGAGGAGGACGTCGACAACTTCATTGACGACGTATTGGTTGCTACAGAGACAAAGGAGCGACACCTTGAAATCCTGCGTGCTCTATTCAGCGGCTGAGAGAATGCTCGTTGTCAGCACGACCAACTAAGTGTGAGTTGGGAGGGCGAGAGGTTGTCTATCGGGCCACGTGATTGGCGAAGGGAAGATTCGGCCTGTGGAGGACAAGACATGTCAGATCAAGGACGCGCCAAGACCCCAGACCAAGAAGCAGGTAAGAGTTTTTTGGGGTTGATTGGTTTTTACCGACGGTTCACCCGGTTTCTCGGACATCGCCTTACCTTTGACAGACCTGACAAAGGGACGCAGCCTAGACAGGTCCGATGGACCGAAGATTGTGCAAGGGCCTTCAGAAGGTTGAAGAACAGTTTTTCTACTCCACCAGTGTGCAGGCTGCCCGTGCTGGGGAGCCATTTTTCCTCAGAAGGATGCGTCAGGGACTGGACTGGGAGCTGTGTTTGTTCCAAAAGCATGATGGGGTATTGTGGCCCGTGGCGTGCGCCAGCAAGAGTTGGGGAATGCGGAACTAAACTACCCATCATTGAAAAGGAATGCTTGGCACTTGTGTGGGGAATTCAGAAGTTTGCACCTATTTGTATGGCAAACAGTCACTGTCCAAACTGATCACTCTCCTCTGCAGTACCTACACCGGATTAAGTCAACCAGTGGAGGGTGACAAGGTGGGCGCTCCAGCTCCAGCCGTTTCAGTTTCTGGTGGAGGCAATCCCTGGGAGGGACAATATAGCGGTGATTTTCTCAGCAGGATGTAAGAGGAGTTTTGCCAGGTTGGAGCGGGTATCCTGCTGGAGTTCATGGCTGGAGGGTTTTCCAGCATTTGGGGGTTTCCCAGGGAGTGATGGCTACTAGTCCTGGTTTTTAGTGGTCATATGTGGTTTGATGGTACGGGGCAGCGTCGCTCTGTGTCATGTTTTGGTTCTTGAAATCCAATGGGGATTGGATCTTAGGAGGGGGGTTTGTCATGACCCAGAGCCCGGTTTTGTATGACATGGCATCAAAGATAGAGAAAGAGGTGGTGGAAGGAGGGAGAACGTGACACACCCGGGAATCTTTTATAGTTTATTAGTTTAGCGTTTCACGGACGCCCTGGTGGTTGCTAAGGCAGAATTTCCGTGTGTTAAACGCCCAGGGTTGAGCGAGGTCAAACCCAGAACCTGTGCGTCTTGTTTCGTCCCGTGCAGTGTGTGTTGTCTTTGTGCACGTGAGTTCATGTTGAGTGAGTGTCCGCATTCTACCTGCAGGAGCGCAGGGCGCTTTAAGTTCAGTTCGGTCTCTGGCTGGGGTGTCAAGCAGGACTCTTGGCATTGGGTCTTTCGGACTGAAGGGTGTGGCTTTTGGGAGGTCGTTCCTGGCCCACAAGTGGAGTCTTTGTTCTTTGTAGAAGTGGGTCACGTTTCAGATCAAGGTGCGA
Organism: Conus ventricosus; assembly: GCA_018398815.1. Lineage (NCBI taxonomy): Eukaryota > Metazoa > Mollusca > Gastropoda > Neogastropoda > Conidae > Conus > Conus ventricosus. The sequence continues at coordinate 10,033,076 of CM031596.1, read as the reverse complement.
TTCTGGTGACGCAGTAAATGTATGTGTAGGGGTGTAGTCAGTGTGTGGCGCCTCCCTACGTTGTTGTTTTGTCCAAGGTTCTCGGGTAAGTTGGAAGCAAGGTTTGGCTGTTTTCTAAGTGAAGTGATTGATTATTGAGCTAGAGTTGTAGACTTTTGTAAATAGGGTCCGGTCGTATGTGTTAATAGTTGTGTGCGTAAGAGGTTAATTGTGAAGAAGATAGATGTTGTAGGCGTAGTCCATTATGGCAGTGGGTAGGCCTCCTATCTATGACCCGAGTTGTATGTCAACTCAGTCTTCTCTTTATTATTGGAATCTGTCCTAGGCTGGGGAGGGGGGTGGTTAGTAGATTATTAGTGCTGTTGCTATAGTGATATTTAAAATTGTTTTGTTTGAAAGGAGAATCGTTAGGGGGTTATTATTTTGTGGTCGCGTATTGGTATATTATGGGTAAGGTTAGAGGGGAAGTGATAGTAGAGAGAAGGAGGGGGGGGGTGATGACGCGTTGATAATTTTGGCAAAGTGGCATGGTTGCCCAACTCATGGCTGTGGCGGCTGGCGGTAGCGCTGGTACTGTCATGTTATGTAGAGACGGGGCTAAGGTTACTGGGGCCATGGTTTTATTTTGGAAACGATTGGGAAATGCCGGTGGCGCCAACTATTTTTCAAATGTTGCAGCTTCAAATCATTGCGCAGACGCTGACTCGTTTCCGGTGCCTGCCCATTTTGTGTTCCGGTAGGCGGGGCCCGTCTTCGGGCCAGTTGATGCACGTACGTGCGATGAGATTTCGATTTGTAAACAGTGTGGGTAGTTTTAACGTGGCTCTGTGTAGTCGCTAGATGTTAAGCAACGTTAATAACAATATAATAATATTTATTGATGGATTGCTAGTACTGATAAGAGAGGAGTGTCAGGGTGTCAATATTGTTTTCTCTTATCGCCGCTGCTGGGTTTAATATTGGTGCAGCTACCGGTGTGTTCTAGTTTTTTTTTCCTTAATACGTGTGACCATTACAAAGTGTGACTCCTGCGTGCAGGTTGGGATGCTGAGTTCTGATACGTTGTTACTGGTTTTGGTTGGTGTGGCTATTGGGTCTTGTGGGGTAGTCGACTGTTATTGTTGTTGCTGCCGTTGGCGTTACTGATGTCATTGATGTTGTGTTATATATTGGGTCACCTCTGCTGCTGCTGGCTAGTGTTATAACCATGCCAGTGTAATTGTCAGTATGTCAGTATGACGGGTGTCAGTTGTTTCATTGCTTGTTTTGAGGACTGGTGTCTAAATCTTATAGTGGTGTTGATATGTTGACCGTGATGGTGCTTGAACTTCTGTTGCTTACACCTGTGTTGGCCCAGGGGTATAGTTGGGGGGTTTCTTTTGGCGACTGATGGAGCACTAAACGGTTGTGGTTGTCATGTTGGATGCCTTTTGTGTTTGTGACTCTGAATGGTGTTTGGGCCGTTAGGTCAGTGACATTATGGGGTGGCGGAATATTGATCAGCAGTCAATGAATGAATGAACATACGTTCTGTCGAGGGGTTCGTCCTTGGTGTGTTAGTAATTGTCTGGCAGGAGTGCAGCTGTATTACGTGTGTTCTGTTGAATGTGACTTGTGACAAATGACGGTGTAGGAATGCGCAAATGTAGTGTGAATCCAGCCACTGATTTGGAGCATGCAGGTGTGTCGTTTTCCGCTAGTACCACCGTTTCCAGTGGGGATGGGCAGCGTCCGGGTTGACCAGACGTCTGGGCTGAGGTGACGGCCTGAGGGGTTCGACCCAGGCGGAGCTGACCCAGGCTGACCCAGGCGGAGCTGACCAGGCCGACCCAGGCTTGCAGCCCTGCCGCAGGTGTGGGCGTGCTGGGAAAGCGCGCGCGCCCATGGTTGGTGGTGGTGCAGACTCGTCTGGCTCGTGCATCCATATCTTTGGGCGGCTGATTTCCATGGCGTTAGTCAGCTGGAGTCATAGGCTGTGATTGCGTGGTTTCTACAGCATAACCCTCGACCGCTTATATATATATATATTTTTTTTTTTTTCTTTTTTCCCCTCTTTAACCCAGTGCGTGTTCATCGTCTTCTGCATCGTCGTCGTCGGCGTCGTTTTGTCCGTGTTACTCCGTCATCATCGGGGTGGTGAGAGGTGACAGATTAACCGAGCAAACTGTGTGTCCCACAAGTTACAGCGTGCCTTGTCTGAGATTGTGGGGATTTCACCTGGACATGCATCTGTTACGACATTAAGTTGATGACTCGTATAGGTTTGTGGGGGTCGTTTGGCGGAAGTTTTTGTGCATCCTAACAAATTTCAGTGACCATTATTGTGATTCAAAGTGTCGTGCGACTGTTGATCATCAGTGGGTGGTCGCTTGGTAGCTTGGATTTGATGTATGCTTGTGTTTGTTGGTTGGATATTTTGTGTTGTGCGTACTGTTGATGTTGGGAGGGTCTTTTCGTGCAGGATGGTGGTGTGTGCATGAGCGACAGCGTGTTGTATTGAATAAAATAATTGTTATTTGTTAACGTTGTGTGGGTGTGTTGTATGAGAGGGGGGTGTTAGTATAGGTGTTTTCCTTCAGACCTTAGCGCGTCTGACAGAGGGGGTGGCACAGTCGGTGGTTAGAGATCCAGCATGTTTGTTGGTCGGTCCGAATCTTTCATGATAAGGTTTTCTTCTTCTGTCATACACTACTTCTTGGAAATCAATGAAATCGGATTGCGCATATTATCAGTAACTATTTTGACTGAAAGACAAAATCACTGTTTTCTTAAAGTGACAAAAACTTTTTTCTTCAAGAAAACTATGATAATAACTAGTTTACCTAATACCACTCTTTTCTTTCTTTTTTTCTTTTTTTAAGGATAACTATTTTCCTTTGGAAAACGCTAGTAATGATTTATTTTCCTATTGTATCTGTTGTCCTGAAAGATCACATTTCCCCCGGGAAAACACTTACAAAGAAACCCATTTCCCTAATGTGTCTGTTGTATTGAAAGAGAACTTATTTCCCATGGAAAACAATGATGATAACTGATTTCCCTCACGTCCTTTTTTTTTTTTTTAAGAATAAAACTGTTATTCTATGGAAAATAGTGAGCGGTTTTCCTTCACATCACTGTATCCTTGAAGGATAATAACAGTGTCCCTAGTTCTGGAGAACCGGGGGAAAGCGGCTGTTAGAGGCGTATGATGCCAGCATGCCTCCTTGAGGACAGCTGTGGGAATCTTTTCAGTCTCTGTCCTGCATCTGATCGGCCAGTCTGCTGGGGGGGGGGGGGAGGGGAGGGGTTGTACGTACAGACCAGTGCAAAATGTGTTTACGTTGCATGTCGGCGTAGGGCATGAAGTATCCCTCATTAGAGAAAAAGAAGAAGATGATGATGATGATGATGATGATGATGATGATTGTCATGAGTCGGCCGAATGTTCTCGAGCAATTAGGCAAATTAAGGGTAGTTTTGCTGTTGTTGAGAGCAAGTTCCTTGGGTTCTTTAAGTGTGCGAACTCAGGCATCACCAGAGGGGAATACCCCGAGTCGTATACTGAAGGAGGGAGAGTTACTGGGAAGTGTTTCGCATGTCCGAGGGATAGTGACAAGGAGTTGCCGACCTGCCGGTCCTGGGTAGAGGAAGTGTCCAGTCCGACCACTGGCTGGCTATTCACTGGGTTCTCCAGTGGGCCTGAAGGGAAGGCGATCGTGTCAGGTGACCGTCACGGGTAGGTGACCGTCAGCCTGCAGGCAGAGTACAGCGACCATCAGTCGTCCTGTTCTGAGGAATGAATGGAAGGCTTCGGCCTATTGAGTGATTTGCACCTTGTTATCTATAGAGGTAGTAAATACTTGAAGCATCAATCATGGCTGGTAGAGAAGTCCAGGCTGTTAGTACAAGGGTAGCTTCGGGGAATCGAACATGAGTTTGAATAGGAGGTTATGCATTAACCACTTGGTACCCAAGTCTTGGTTAGCGCTAGCAGCTGTTGTGTGTGTATGGGTAGGTGACTAGTGATTCCATTGGTGGAATAAAATAACTTGGGGATTTATTGGTACAAATCGTGTGATGTGTGTGTGCCTGTGATTCCATTGGTTGAGCCAGTTAACTCGGGTTCTCTCTTGTTTGAGAATGAATATAAGCTGCTTGGAAAACCAGGAAGTGTGTGGACTCACTTAGGGAAAGTGAACTCGCCCGTCTTGCTGAGGGCTCAAGAAAATACAGCGTGAAGCAGAGTTAGCTGTCGCCTCGTTGTCTCCTGGTGGGGACGTAAGACAGTGGAGTTGCGTAGCCTCGGGGCCC
>CM031596.1:10017692-10027783 GCA_018398815.1 Conus ventricosus | reverse complement strand
CCGTTTGGTTTTCTGAGTATTGTGGGGATTTCACCTGGACATGCATCTGTTACGACATTAAGTTGATGACTCGTAATAGGTTTGTGGGGTCGTTGGGCGGAAGTTTTGTGCATCCTAACAAATTTCAGTGACCATTTTTGGGTGATTCAAAGTGTCGTGCGACCTGTTGATCATCAGTGGGTGGTCGCTTGGTAGCTTGGATTTGATGTATGCTTGTGTTGTTGGTTGGGATATTTGTGTTGTGCGTACTGTTGATGTTGGGAGGGTCTTTCGTGCAGGATGGTGTGTGTGTGCATGAGCGACAGCGTGTTGTATTGAATAAATATATTGTTTATTTGTTAACGGTGTGTGGGTGTGTTGTATGAGAGGGGTGTTAGTATAGGTGTTTTCCCTTCAGACCTTAGCGCGTCTGACAGAGGGGGGTGTGCACAGTCGGTGGTTTAGAGATCCAGCATGTTTGTTTGGTCGGTCCGAATCTTTCATGATAAGGTTTTCTTCTTCTGTCATACACTACTTCTTGGAAATCAATGAAATTCGGATTGCGCATATTATCAGTAACTATTTTGACTGAAAGACAAAATCACTGTTTTCTTAAAGTGACAAAAACTTTTTCTTCAAGAAAACTATGATAATAACTAGTTTACCTAATACCACTCTTTTCTTTTCTTTTTTTCTTTTTTTTAAGGATAACTATTTTCCTTTGGAAAACGCTAGTAATGATTTATTTTCCTATTGTATCTGTTGTCCTGAAAGATCACTATTTCCCCCCGGGAAAACACTTACAAAGAAACCCATTTCCCTAATGGTCTGTTGTATTGAAAGAGAACTTATTTCCCATGGAAAACAATGATGATAACTGATTTCCCTCACGTCCTTTTTTTTTTTTTTAAGAATAATAACTGTTATTCTATGGAAAATAGTGAGCGGTTTTTCCTTCACATCACTGTATCCTTGAAGGATAATAACAGTGTCCCTAGTTCTGGAGAACCGGGAAAGCGGCTGTTAGAGGCGTATGATGCCAGCATGCCTCCTTGGAGGACAGCTGTGGGAATCTTTTCAGTCTCTGTCCTGCATCTGATCGGCCAGTCTGCTGGGGGGGGGGGGGTGGGGGGAGGGGAGGGTTGTACGTACAGACCAGTGCAAAATGTGTTTACGTTGCATGTCGGCGTAGGCGCATGAAGTATCCCTCATTTAGAAGAAAAAGAAGAAGATGATGATGATGATGATGATGATGATGATGATTGTCATGAGTCGGCCGAATGTTCTCGAGCAATTAGGCAAATTAAGGGTAGTTTTGCTGTTGTTGAGAGCAAGTCCTTGGGTTCTTCAAGTGTGCGAACTCAGGCATCACCAGAGGGGAATACCCCGAGTCGTATACTGAAGGAGGGAGAGTTACTGGGAAGTGTTTCGCATGTCCGAGGGATAGTGACAAGGAGTTGCCGACCTGCCGGTCCTGGTAGAGGAGTGTCCAGTCCGACCACTGGCTGGCTATTCACTGGGTTCTCCAGTGGGCCTGAAGGGAAGGCGATCGTGTCAGGTGACCGTCACGGGTAGGTGACCGTCAGCCTGCAGGCAGAGTACAGCGACCATCCAGTCGTCCCTGTTCTGAGGAATGAATGGAAGGCTTCGGCCTATTGAGTGATTTGCACCTTGTTATCTATAGAGGTAGTAAATACTTGAAGCATCAATCATGGCTGGTAGAGAAGTCCAGGCTGTTAGTACAATGGGTAGCTTCGGGGAATCGAACATGAGTTTGAATAGGAGGTTATGCATTAACCACTTGGTACCCAAGTCTTGGTTAGCGCTAGCAGCTGTTGTGTGTGTATGGGTAGGTGACTAGTGATTCCATTGGTGGAATAAAAATAACTTGGGGATTTATTGGTACAAATCGTGTGATGTGTGTGTGCCTGTGATTCCATTGGTTTGAGCCAGTTAAACTCGGGTTCTCTCTTGTTTGAGAATGAATATAAGCTGCTTGGAAAACCAGGAAGTGTGTGACTCACTTAAGGGAAAGTGAACTCGCCCGTCTTGCTGAGGGCTCAAGAAAATACAGCGTGAAGCAGAGGTTAGCTGTCGCCTCGTTGTCTTCCTGGGTGGGGACGTAAGACAGTGGAGGTTGCTGTAGCCTCGGAGCCGACGACGAGAAGAATTGTCTCCCGTGTGGGGACGGTCGACAGCAAGACGTGTCAGCCTGTTGGAGCCTAGACAGGGAGCTGCCAGACAACGGTGGGGTGTTTGCAGCCAGAGAAGACCTGTGGGAGAGGCCGACGGGAGCCCTTTCAGTGGAGAGGGCGAAGTAGGATGGAGTCCGGGAGACTCGGTGTGAGGGTGCGACTCAAGCTACGTTGCCAGTGTCCCCCAACTGGGATTTGGCCAATCGGGAGGACACAACAGTGTGGCAGCTTCAGCTCGTGGTCGTACAGTGGATGAGAGAAACTGACGGTCAACCAAGGAATGCTGGCAAGTTATGGACGTTTATTTGCTCTTAACTTTATAAGTGTGCAAACAGAATAGTGGAACATTGTCTTTCCTGGCTAAGTAAGAATAACTGAAGAACAGGGGATGCGATTTATGAAATTGTTCTGTATGCTGTTTACATTGTTGTATGATACAGATAGTTGTGTTGTGTAGTGACGGGTGGGGGCTCGGAGTCAAGTTAAATAAAGTTGATTATTTTCTATGAAATGTTATTGGCTTCCCGTCACCTTTGTGCGGGCCCGATGTGAGTGACAGAGTGCGTGTGCCTATGCGAGAGCGCATTTTGGTTGTGAAAGCGTAAATACTTCTGTCTATAACCCCCTGCATCCCTGAATATGAAAATCCATATTTTAATAACGAGGGGAGCGTCGGAGACCCGTCACAATGATGATGATGATGATGATGATGATGATGATGATGATGAGGATGATGATGATGATGATGAAGAAGAAGAAGAAGAAGATGAAGAAGAAGAAGAAGATGATGATGATGATGATGATGATGATGATGATGATGATGACGACGACGACGGTGAAGAAGAAGAAGAAGAAGAAGAAGAAGAAGAAGAGAAGAAGAAGAAGAACAACAACAACAACAACAACAACAACAAGAAAAACAAGAACAAGAAGAACAAGAACAAGAAGAACAAGAAACACGTATACGTGCTCGTCCAATATTAAAGAACTTGCAGCTCATATTTTGATATTGACTGTTCCCTGCGGATTGCTGGAGCCGGAGGCTGCGTCGGGACAACCCTGGGTGTGGCAGTGAACAGAACAGGCAGCGGAAAGAGCGGCGTGAGAGTCAGGACACTGGGATGGCTCGGAAGATGAGAGACAGAAAAAAAAATGTGAAGTAAGATAACAACCTGCACACAAATGGCGAGGAGGAGAGAGAGAAAAAAAAGAAAAATCCGAGGCGGAAAGTGGACAGAGAAGAAGCCATTGAAACACAAGAGAGCAAAAGAAAACAAGTTTTTCAACAACAACAAAAAGAATGGCAAAAAAAAAAAACAACTTGAGAGAAGACACGAAAAGAAAGATTTTATCAGGGAGTTACTAGTAGCGCTAGAGGGGGTGGGAGGGGGGGAGGGGGGGAGGGGTGGTGGAGGGAGGGGGTTTGGAGGTCGGAGATTCTCTTGTCAGTGACGAAGTAGGAAAACGGAGCAAGGACGCACAGATCGTCTGTTCTTTTTTTTTTCTTTTTTTTTTTCTTTTTTTTGTTAGAGTTATCGGTCTTTGAAAGTCTTTGGTTAGATTGCGGGCTTTGGAGAGTTAGGGATGAGGAGAGGGCGAAAATAAGGACGGAAGGAAAGGGGGGGGGGGGGGGAGACACAGATAAGGAGGAACTGGCGGATGACTTGAGGGTTAGGGGTAAGGGGGGGGGGGGGGGGCGCGAAAAAGAATGTTTGAGTTATGGATGACAGTCGCCAGGGGAGTATTATCTGTGTATAGTTGGTTCTGTCAAGTCTGAAGAACCAGGTTGTTCAAAATGTACTTTTTTTCTGTTTCGCTTTGTGTATTACATACACTTCCCTGCCTGAAGAAGACCAGCAGGTCGAAATGCGTTGTGTCTGTTTTGTTGTTTCTTTCTTCATTTCGCGGCCCACAGCTGTTTTCTCTTGTGCTAAATATCCTTGTTTTGGCGCCTTTTTTGTGTGTTTATTTCCATTTTGACTTCAGAAAGACTGGAGAATTTTGTCACAGAGAGAGAGAGAGAGAGAGAGAGAGAGAGAGAGAGAGGAAGAGAGAGAGAGAGAGAGCACAAGAGGAACACACACACACACACAAACACAAACACACACACACACACACACACACACACACACACACACACACCAACACAGAGAGAGAGAAGCACACACACACAGACCACACCACACACCAACACACACACACACACACACACAACACACACACAGAAACACTCACACACACACACCACCACACACACACACACACACACACACACACACACACACACCACGCCCACGCCACGCACGCACGCACGCCACGCTACGCATGCAAACCAACAACACACACCACACACAACACACACACACACACACACACACACTCACACACCCACCTCCCTTCCACCCCATACCCTCGTGGCCAATCTCCTTTAGCCCCTCTCCGTCATCTCCCCCATCCCTGGCACATAGCGAGAACATTCAAGCTACAGGCTATTGTTGCATATATATTTGACTGGGGGGACGGGGGCGCTTCAATAGGCAGAAACTATTCAAGCTTAGTCTGTATGTTGTATAATATTTTTAAATTGACGTGGTTCTTCGTCAAGAAGCAGTAAGACGAATCAACTTATCCTATCTGGATATATATATTTAAACATTGACTGGGTCTTCCGTCAAAGAGCAGAAGACATTCACTTATAGTCTAGTGTGAATATATTGGAACATTGACGGGGGTTCGCTGGCAATAGCAGAAACGATTCAAGCTGACAGTCTAAGGTTTATATATAGTTTAAACATTTACTTGTTCTTCTGTCAAATAGTGCAAAAATAAGACAAAATAAAAAAAGAAAGAAAAGAAAGAGGTGGGGGGGACGTTATGAAAGCAGGAGAAAAATACAAACGAATAGCAGTGTGAAATGAGAAAGAAAAGAACATAATACATGGTGTAAAAGAGACACGCAACTCACACAACACTACACACACACACACACCAAAACCACCACGCAAACACACACACACACTAACACACACACACACACACACACACACACACATACACACAACACACCCACACACACACACAACACACACACCGTCAACACAAATGGTTAGTAAAACGTACCTCATGCATAGTGTAACCCCACAGCTCCGAACCCGACCCCCCCCCCCCCCTCCACCCCACCACCACTACAAACCACCACCCCCGGCCCCCCCCCCTCCCCCCCCACCGACCCTTCACCCCAACCCTCACCTGCCTCACCCCCCCCCTCCCCCTCGCCCCCCCACCCACCACCACCACCTCCAGCACCACCCACCACACCCCCACCCCTCCCTGAGCTTCGAGTCGAGCCTTTGTCCAAGAGGCCGTCCAATCTAACCCCGCAATTTGAGTACACCCGAAACCGGTTGACATACCCCACTCCTACTGTCCTTGCTAGGCTCTGCACCAAACGCGCAGCTTCTCTCCCCCGCTTCGTTGACCGCCAGTAACGTAACTACTACCACATACGGCATCAACCTATTTCTGCACGCACACCCCTATAGTGCCGTCAGTCCATTGTATTCCCAAAAGAACAAAAACAATAGTTTCAAACTTGTACCTACGGCGAAGAAAAATATGACCAAATAACATATAAAAAAAGTAAAGAAAGGAAACGTCGCGAGGTACCGAAAACTTCGAAGTAACTGCATTTTTGAACGCATTAGTTGGGACGCCACCCGACCGGCCTGCTGTAGCCGATGCTGCTGCTCGCGCTGCGCGCGCTACGTCACTTCCCTTACAGGGCGTGGCGGCCACCCACTGTCACTGCGAATGAGGGCGCAACCTGGGTCCGACACAGGCGAAATCCCACTTTGGTGAATTGACTGAGTGCGAATGTGTAAGTTGGTCACATATAACAACAACTAACAAAGTGTGTAGACATACAAGACGGGTCTGTCATCTTGTCTTGTATATCTGTGTTTTGTAATATTTCGTCCTACTGCTAATCAACACAACTTTCCCCCTCCACGCATCCCTCACTGGAAGGGATGTCAGCAAAACCATCGCAAACACACCACACACACACACACACACACACACACACACACACAACTCGATAGAAAAAACTTAAGAAAGTTTTACGTAGATTTACAACTGATAGTCTATCTTTCTTGTTCCGCAGTTACAGTGGTGAGTCGCGTGTGTGGCCTGTGTGGAGAAGTACACTTCATCATAACTGTCCAGAATACAGTGAAGCAGACTGAAAAAAGTGTTGCGTGTCCTTAATGCGGCCGTTTGAAAAAGTGAGTAAAAAAATAACATTTTTGTACGTTGGACAAACGGACATAATGGTGCGGCTCGTGAGGCCTATATACTCGAACGTTACAAAGCGAGATTAAAACGACAGAGAGACCTGGACAGTGAAGATCCAAATAACTAGTACTTTAGAATCCAAACAGATAAGGTGAGAGTCCAATGATTGCCTCTTTTGTGCACACCCTGTTAAAGAAGATGTAAGAAAGGAAACATCTCCGTTTACTAATCAGACATTTATTGCCAGAAAAGGGTGGAAGACATTGTTTGCATTGAGTCAGAAGACAATGGGGCACACACTGCACTTGGAAGAATAAAAGCGGTGCCAGTGATCGTCATGCTGCAATGTTTATCATAAGCAGTGCAGTGTAAATTTCAAACACTATAGAAATCCCACAGCGGGCCGGATTCGTCAAGGAAGAAACCGCAGAATACTGCATGTGCCAACAAAGGAACCTGAGATACACCTCGTGTCGAAGCCTTCACACGTCATTCGCTTTTTTTTTTGTGGTATAGAAAATATGATGGGGGACAGATCACAAGCACTGTTTGTGTAATTAGATGGAGCACTTTATATCACGCGACTCAGACATAATACATCGGCAGAAAATCACAAACCACTTGGAGATGAAGCATAATTATCTGCATCTATAAAACAAAATTCCGCCACCTAAGATCAACTTAGGGAAAATCCTTGCGCAGTTGCAAGTCCAACAGAGAAAAAACAATGAGAAAGAATGAGAAAGAAAAAACCCCAGAATAAACATAACACAGCAAGATTACGGCGTCCAGGAGAAAAAACAAAAACGCGACACCTCAAAAACAAAGAGCCAGTACAGCAATAGGCTGACATTAACAAGAAAGTTAGACCTATCTACCATCCTCATCGCTTCTTTTAATTAGAACCGTGCTGGAAAGGAAAAAGAGCCGAACTTGAAATTGCTTCTCTAGGTCAGGAGGCAACTGATGCAAGCAGCTCGCCAAAAGTCCTCATCCCCACCCCGTCAGAATACACATGGAGTGCACATGCCACCTGACTATCCCAGAGACATTGTTGAACGAATCACCGACGTGGTTTTGGTTCTCTTACACGGTGGATTAATTTGCGGAAAGGGTCGGCTGCCGAGCAGGGAAGAGAGGTGAGGGCTCAACCCGAACAGCTTAATCCATTTTGTGGCGTGACAATGTGGACCATCAGGTCAGGACCGTGATGGGACTATGACCTTTCAGGGTATGGCATTATTGGCGCCGTGACCCCTGGTACAAAAACAAAGCACAGCTGTCCATCGTGATGGAAACATATCGCCAGAAAAAAATTTCACAAGTGCAAAACAATTCCCATTCGCTATGTTGAAGCCCTCTTGCGCACTAGTCGTCATTGGCAATGAAGTATTACAAAACTTACGTCGGTTATTGATGACAGAACCAGCAACTGGATCTTCTTGGAAAATTTCCTAGTCTCTCCGTTCCACGTCCAGTTGTCTGGGAGTGAGCAAACTGTAAGTAAACGGACACTACCACTACCCTGGTCAAGCACTGCACATGGCACCGATTATAGACATACCCAACTAATACGAGCTGCACATGCTCCACACTGCACTTGTCTCATCACTGCTAGCGTTTACAATCTGCACACCATTCGACCTTCGCTGTCGGCCAACCACTCTGTTGAAATCACGCTGATGACTGATCATGACCAGGAGCATGCACTGCATTCCACGTCCTCGCTGGGAGTATTCCACTGCCGAAGGAGTTGCCTTGGTTGCATGAGAAACTCATGGCTGAATGCTGGACGTGAGCAAGTTTGGAAAGGGGGAGCGCTTAACGCGGTCCATCCAGATTGGTTAAGTGGCAAGGCTGTTCAAGAGCTTCCTTGACAGTTCCTCGAATCTGTGCCAACCACTATTCGATCTAGAACCTTCAACTTAACCCTTGAACACACTCAGCGTCAGCAGCACTGAAGAGACGCAACCAATGAAAATACCTTCATTGGCATCACCAATCCATGTCGATGACGCACCACAGAACAAGAAGAAAAGAACTGCAACAAGAAAGAAGGACCATGCAGCAGTTCTGAGCACCAAGGCCTTCATTAGTGTCCTTGTCTTTGTAGTACCGGGTCACCCAAGAAGGATCATACTGCGAAGACGAAAAAGAAAGTGCGGACATAAAAGCATGGAAAACTTACTTCGTGATACAAAACTACCTTGAAGGAAGCCGCCTGTCCGCCTTTGCGTCAGTATAGGCATATATGGACACAGTCCGGCAAGTTTTGAAGCAAAAGACAGGCAATGGTATCTGCAATCTCCATGTCTTAGAAAAATGCGGCCCAACCTGCTGCGGCAGTCACTCCTCTCTCAGTATACCCCATCAGTGCACTATACCTTCAGCTAAATGCAGCAACTGAGAGATCGCATCCAAGGGAATGTCCACCATGCCTTTCAGTATGGAAGAATGGTCCTGCGCAGGAGGGACAGTACTGGGCTGGGCAGTGCTCGGGGTAGAAGTCAAGGAGCAAGTCCTGAGAAGTGTGCTGAACTACACCGGCTAATCGGAACTGCTAGACTACCCAAGTTGAATTACAGCGAAGTGTTTCATTTCTTCCTCCTGATTGTTTTAAAAATCATTTGTGGTGATTTCACTGTCCTAGAACTGACCGCTGTTCTATGGGTCTAGGGCAGTGCAGCGGTAAGTGACACTTGTTTTCACGTCCAGGCAAAATGGATGCATGTGGTTGCAGATGTTCGTAAGCGGGAAACCCAAAACCGCTTGCCAGGTCAGTACATTTTCAGCATTATTTGCCTCACCTTGCTGTCGCTCTATATTGGCTTAATCTAAACTTCATTCAGTACTGGAATATTTCGAATGATAGCTACATGACTATATTTTACGAATTTGTAAGAAAATGCTAAAAAGAGATTTATGATGACGGTCATAACGTATGAAACGTGACCTCGCCATTTTGATCGTTGTACTTTTTTGATATGTTGACAGGTTCACTATTTCCCTACCCATTCACATGTATCATTAACTATTGCAATTAGTTCCTTTCTTCACTCTTTTGGGTGTCATGGGGCTACCCTCGACGAACTACCGGCGGCCCCCGGGGGCCCCTCTCCCCTTCTAAACCATCTCCTCTTCCCGGCGCCGCAAGACACACGCATACACAGCATGCTCTAACAGCACCCCCTCCATCCTCCCCCCCCCCTCCACACACACACACACTCATACACTCTGCTTCCACCCCCACCACCTACCGCCCCCAGCCCACCCTCCACCACTTTTCTGAATGCCGTCGTCCCCCCGTCTCGGGTGTCGGGGAGTGCGATCGCGCTGGCTGTCATGTGGTGTGTGTGTGTGTGTGTGTGGTGTGGTGTGTGTTGTGTGTGTGTGTGTGGTGTGTGTGCCTGTCCTAGCTTCATTCATGCAATCCATTCATTCTGTGTCTCTGTCTTCTGTCTCGGGCGCTCTCGCGCTCTCTCTCTCTCCGCTTCTCCCTCTCTCTCTCACTCTCTCTCTCACTCGCTCTCTCTCCTCTCGCCATGCGCACGCTCGCTCTCGAAACAAGGTTGCGCGCGTTAACAACCCAGGTAACAACACACGAGTCCGATAGGCAAACCCACT
>CM031596.1:9997692-10010192 GCA_018398815.1 Conus ventricosus | reverse complement strand
AGACAGCTTACAGCCAGTAAGGACATACAGTGGTGACCATAGGAAAAGTAGACAGCTTACAGCCAGTAAGGGTGGCAGTGGTCACCATAGGAAAAGTAGACAGCTTACAGCCAGTAAGGGGTGGCAGTGGTCACCATAGGAAAAGTAGACAGCTTACAGCCAGTAGGAGGTGGTAGTGGTCACCATAGGAAAAGTAGACAGCTTACAGCCAGTAAGGGGTGGCAGTGGTCACCATAGGAAAAGTAGACAGCTTACAGCCAGTAAGGGGTGGCAGTGGTCACCATAGGAAAAGTAGACAGCTTACAGCCAGTAAGGGGTGGCAGTGGTCACCATAGGAAAAGTAGACAGCTTACAGCCAGTAAGGGGTGGTAGTGGTCACCATAGAAAAGTAGACAGCTTACAGCCAGTAAGGACATACAGTGGTGACCATAGGAAAAGTAGACAGCTTACCGCCAGTAAAGGTGGCAGTGGTCACCATAGGAAAAGTAGACAGCTTACAGCCAGTAAGGGGTGGCAGTGGTCACCATAGGAAAAGTAGACAGCTTACAGCCAGTAAGGGGTGGCAGTGGTCACCATAGGAAAAGTAGACAGCTTACAGCCAGTAGGAGTGGTAGTGGTCACCATAGGAAAAGTAGACAGCTTACAGCCAGTAAGGGGTGGCAGTGGTCACCATAGGAAAAGCAGACAGCTTACAGCCAGTAAGGGTGGCAGTGGTCACCATAGGAAAAGTAGACAGCTTACAGCCAGTAAGGGGTGGCAGTGGTCACCATAGGAAAAGTAGACAGCTTACAGCCAGTAAGGGTGGCAGTGGTCACCATAGAAAAGTAGACAGCTTACAGCCAGTAGGGGTGGCAGTGGTCACCATAGGAAAAGTAGACAGCTTACAGCCAGTAAGGGGTGGTTAGGTCACCATAGGAAAAGTAGACAGCTTACAGCCAGTAAGGACATACAGTGGTGACCATAGGAAAAGTAGACAGCTTACAGCCAGTAAGGGTGGCAGTGGTCACCATAGGAAAAGTAGACAGCTTACAGCCAGTAAGGGGTGGCAGTGGTCACCATAGGAAAAGTAGACAGCTTACAGCCAGTAAGGGTGGCAGTGGTCACCATAGGAAAAGTAGACAGCTTACAGCCAGTAGATGTGGTAGTGGTCACCATAGGAAAAGTAGACAGCTTACAGCCAGTAAGGGGTGGCAGTGGTCACCATAGAAAAGCAAACACTTACAGCCAGTAAGGGGTGGCAGTGGTCACCATAGGAAAAGTAGACACGCTTCAGCCAGTAAGGGGTGCAGTGTGTCACCATAGGAAAAGTAGACAGCTTACAGCCAGTAAGGGGTGGCAGTGGTCACCATAGGAAAAGTAGACAGCTTACACCAGTAAGGGTGCAGTGGTCACCATAGAAAAGTAGACGGCTTACAGCCAGTAAGTGGAGGCAGTGGTCACCATAGAAAAAACCTTACACCAGTAAGGGTGGCGTGGGTCACATAGGACAAAGAAGTCTACAGCCAGTAAGGGGTGCATGGTCACCATGAAAATGACAGCTTACAGCCAGAAGGTGGCAGTGTCCACCACAGGAAAAATAGATAAGTAAGATGAAGGGTGCAGTGATCTATTAATATTCAAACCTCAAACGGCGTGCGTGCGGCGGCGCGCAACATCGACGCGTGATGTGTGAATGTGACGCCGCGTAGAGCGATGTAATTGTGGCTGTGATAGTTAAGGTTGCGCGCCCGGCGTGCAGGTAATTGTAGTGGAGTGTGGTTGTGAAAGTTAAGTAGAATATGACAGATAGAGCATGAATAGATAGGTTATTGAAAGAGACGACGCAGGCGAGCAACAAACTAAGTAGGAGCAAGAGAAACGGACAACGAGTCACAAGACAAAAAACTTAATAGGGTTGTTTTTCTCCTCTGTTTTCACCATTTTTTAAATACCAGCCATCATTAGAACAATAGATAACGAATTGAAAATCATGAACTTCATGTAAACTATTTGAAACAATAAAGGAACGGGAGCGGTGGAAAGAAAACTGAAACAATTAACATTAATTAAGACGGAAATAAAATGAAAGAGAGAAAGAAAAAGAAAGAGAGAAAGGAATAAGAAAGAGAGAAGGAAAGAAATATAGAAAAATTAGAGGAGAGAGAGAGAGAGAGAGAGAGAGAGAGAGAGAGAGAGAGAGAGAGAGAGAGAGAGTCAAAGTCAAAGTCAAGTCAAAAAATTTTAATTGTCAGGCCTCTGGCCCATAACAATGAGAGTGAGCGAGCCATATACACATTAGATTAATTACAAAATATTAAGACATTGTTTTCTCAAACTCAGCGCCTTTTGACAAACAGAGAAATAGTCATAATCACATTTTCATTTTCATTGGCAAGAATCAAAGAAAGTTTGAATAATGATGGGTATCTGCAGTACTTATCAGGTATTAATTCATCCCTCAAATCGTTTATATTTCGGGCATATGAAAAGGAAATGAACCTCAGTTTCAAGAGCATTTAAACAAAATGGACAATTGTTATTACGGTTGTTTAGAGATGATTTATATTGCAAGTAGCTGTGTTTTAAGGGAGACATACCAATTCGAAATCTTGCAAGACATTTTCGCAAATACACATTTTTAAGCTTAAACAAATATACTTTTGGAAAAAATGTAGAACCACACCTTGTGCTTCCCAAACTATTCCATAGCCAAATTTATACAAAACATCTCTAACACGACAAGCCCATGTGACATAATTTTGGTTTTGCAATGATAATAACATAATATTGTAAGCTTTTTTTTGGATATCTAGACTCTTCCATAGCAACAAGGCGTAGCCAATAACGTATGCATCGTAAATAAGTGTTTACATAAAGAGGATGCCTACCAGTTTCTCCATATATCAGTTGCCTTGGTGACTTTGGGCTAACCCCCATAAACCGTTTTAGGGCACAAAGATGAATTCTTTCGATGGGCTCTTGGTCAATTGATAGTCCCCAGATTTCTGATCCATATGTCAATATTGGCTGTATTTGGCAATCGAAATCTTGAAAAAAACCCTGTGGTGAATGTTCACCTACAGTCCAGAGAACTTTGATTATAGCTAAGATGCCTTTTCTAGCGCGATTTGCAAGGTCATTAAGTGTGTGAGAAAAGGTAAGCCTTGTTGAAAGATATATACCCAGATATTTATACATATTGACAATAACTAGTTCTTCTCCATCTAAAGACCATTTCTCAAATAAAGACAAGTATCCACCATTTCGGAAAACAACCACATTAGATTTTTCTAAATTAACAGATAAATCGAGTCTTTTTGCTGTCGTACTTAAGATGTTCAGCTGGTTTTGGAGAACAATAACACTATCAGAAAATAATACAACATCATCTGCAAAAAGTAATATGAGCAATTCAACAAAATCAGGTGACAATTGGATTCCATGTTTTCCATTATTGATAATATCTTTTGTTAGTTCATTTATAAATAGTGAAAACAAAACTGGTGAACACACCTCCCCTTGTTTCAAACCCCGTGGACACAAAAAAGGCCTCAGTCAGGTCACCTCCAGTACGCACTTTTGCCATCACAGTATCATACATACTTTTTAATGCTTTTAACAATTTACCATTTAAAACATTCGAATGCAGTATCTTCCATAGCTTATCCCTACACACAGAGTCAAAGGCCTTGCGAAAATCAATGAAGGCTACGTATATAGTTTCCTATGTCGTAATAATTGCTTCTGAATCATGGCTGAAAGTGTAAATATATGGTCAAATGTACTATGATCTTTTCTGAAACCAGCTTGTTCTTCCCCAATTATATATATTGTCATCTATCCACTTCGTGATACGTTTATTTGGAATAAAACTGTACAACTTGCTACAGATATTTAATAATGATATTCCTCTGTAATTGTCAGTGTTATTTAAATCTCCCTTTTTATGCAAAGGCTGTATAATTGAAAAACACCACTCATCTTGTTTCCAGAGAGAGAGAGAGAGAGAGAGAGAGAGAGAGAGAGAGAGAGAGAGAGAGAGAGAGAGAGAGGTTATGCACAATGTACACGTTGTCAAGAGCAAGAACAATCTGCAGGTTGTTAAGAGCAACAGAACATTGTTTATACCCTTTTGTTCCTCTGTGTTTGTAAATGATTGTGTGTGTGTGTGTGTTGTGTGTGTGTGTGTGTGTGTGTGTGTGTGTGTGTGTGTGTGTGTGTGTGTGGTGTGTGTGTGTGTGAGTGCGTGTGTGCTTGCGTTCGTGCATGAGTGTGTGTGCGTGTGCGTGTGTGTGTGTGTGTGTGTGTGTGTGTGAGAGAGAGAGAGAGAGAGAGAAGAAGAGAGAGAGAGAGAGAGAGAGAGAGAGAGAGAGAGAGAGTATAATGTAATGCATCAAAGATAAAATGCTCGGCTGGCGATCCAATTCCAACATGTTACATGCCTTGTCTCAATATCTCTTTATGTGTGTGACTTTTTTCTTCTTCGTTGTTTCTCTGTTTCAACTTGTACAGCAATAAACCGGCCAGTGAGAAGAACATCTCTGTCTGTCCTGTCTGTCTGTTCTCTGTCTCTGTCTCTGTCTCTGTCTCTGTCTCTCTCTCTCTCTCTCTCTCTCTCTCTCTCTCTCTCTCTCTCTCTCTCTCTCTCTGAGCTGTGTGTGCACACGCCGTGTGTATGTACTGTGGGCCGTTGGTTTATTGGCGGGGGTGGGGAGTGGGGGTGGAGGACGGGGGCGCATGCCATCAGAGTGAGTGTGTGTGTGTGTGTGTGTGTGTGTGTGTGCGTGTGTGTGTGTGTGTGTGTGTGTGTGTGTGTGTGTGTGTGTGTGTGTGTGTGTGTGTGTGTGTGTGAGCGCGCGCGCGCGCGCTGTGTGTATGCATGCTGTGTGTCTGTGAATTTGTCAGTAGGGCCTATAGGTGGCTTGATGTCTGTACACATTTGAGCGAAATTTCTCTGCGCGAGCAGTGCACTGCATTGAATTGTTGTGCGGGCAATTTGTGCCGTTTCCCATTTGATCTGGACCAATGAGATGAACGGTGTTTTATACTGTTCGTCATTGAATCCTGAATAAATTGCTGAAATGTGTGTGTGTGTGTGTGTGTGTGTGTGTGTGTGTGTGCACGCACATGCTCTTTAAAGAGTTCACATTATGCATTGGATGATTTGATTGATTTGAATGCATGATGCCCCTCAAGAACTAAACCTAACGAGAAATTCTTTCGGCGGTGCTCGAAAAGGGAGGCAATCGTCAACTGTAAAAGAAATTTTTCAAAATGGCGTGACTGACGGCGGAGAACGAAGCAAAACTTAGAAAGAGAGGGTGTTAGTTACCGCCAATGACATTAACAAACAAAGCACATGACGAGACACGATGCATTTCGACCTCTTGGGTCTTCTCCAGGCAAAAAAAAAGTAGATCACATTTAACATTTAGGACAGTACAAACAAAGAACGAAGAGTGACTCGTCTGTTGTTGTCCATGTGGTAGGGAGAATCTCTCTCTCTTTCTCTCTCTCCCTCCCTCTCTCCCAACCACATGGACAACAGATGAGTCACTCTTCGTTCTTTGTTTGTGCTGTTCTAAATGTTAAATGTGATTTTTTTTTTTGCCTGAAGAAGACCCAAGAGGTTGAAATGCATCGTGTCTCGTCATGTGCTTTGTTTGTCAATGTCATTGGCGGTAACTAACACCCTCTCTTTCTAACTTTTGTAAAA
Organism: Conus ventricosus; assembly: GCA_018398815.1. Taxonomy (NCBI): domain Eukaryota; kingdom Metazoa; phylum Mollusca; class Gastropoda; order Neogastropoda; family Conidae; genus Conus; species Conus ventricosus. The sequence continues at coordinate 10,004,497 of CM031596.1, read as the reverse complement.
GAAATGTTCCATTACGTCCCTTGAGTTCATGGCTGCCAGTTTCATTTGCTTTTGTTTCGTTGTCATGTTGATGCGTTTGCTCAAGTCCAAGTTGCCTTCGCAGAGATTCTCATCCACCCCACGCCTGATTGATATGTTTGTATGACTGCTCGCTTCTCGGCCACCCAATACGCGTGTGCTTTCCTGAGCCATTCTGTTTGACACAGGGTCAAAACAGAATGAGCGAACCGCCCGAACACCAAGTCGGGTAACTCTTGCTTCCATGATGAAATAACTGCAGGGCCATAACTTCAAACGAATGCTGCATACGACACCGAATCGCCAAACAGAAATGACAAGACAGAGCAACACGAAACAAACTCCCGCTCCCCCCCCCCCCCCCCCCCCCCCCAAAAATGTTTCAAGCTTAACCGCATACCCCGTTGCTGACACATCTACACAGCAACAACAAGTGGAGAAATGAACCAGTACAAATTCACATGTATTCACAGAGTAGAACTCGGTAATTTAGTCACTGAAAAAAACATTGATGTTGTAATTCGAACAGAAACTTGGCTAGAAACTGGAACATCCAGCAGTGAACTTCTAATGGAGGATTTTGATATTTATAGAAAGGACAGACTTGGAAAAAGAGGTGGGGGAGTCTTGATTGCCATTAGGAAGAATTTAGCCAGTGAGTTTTTATATCAAGGCAAAAATAGTGAAAGTTTATTTTGTAGGATTAATTTTAAGAATAAGAGACCTGTCATTGTTGGATCAGTTTACAGACCTCCAGACTCAGATGAAAATCTATGTTCGTCTATTTGCAGAGACATTTCTAACATTGTTTTGGCCAATAGGAAGGCAATATTATGGATTGGTGGAGACTTTAATTTACCAGATATTGATTGGGGCGAAGATGCCATACTTGGCAATCAATACAGTAAAAATATTAATACTCAGTTTTTTATGCCACCAAAGACCTTGGATTAGTACAGTCAGTTGAATCACCAACTCGTGGTAAGGCATTCCTGGATTTATTTTTTACCAATTGTCCAGGCGCTTTAGGCAATCAGGAATTAATTGCAGGCCTGGGTGATCATGACATAGTTCTCTTAGAGAGTAACTTTCAACCCTTTCGAAGAAAACCCCCCAAACGTACCATCAGACTCTGGAACCAAGCAGATTTACCAAAATTGCGCAGGGATACTCATAATTTCAGTCGTCTTTTTTGAGGTCCCATAGTGTTAAAGATAATGTCAGTGATCTTTGGAAGTGTATAAAAACTAACTTGGAATTTTTTATGGATGACAACATACCTACTAAAATAACTTCAAGCAAGAACCACCAGCCATGGATTACTACTAAAACTAAACGTTTGTTGAGAAGGAAACATCGTTTCTTTAAGAAATTGAAACTACATCCTAATTCAGAAAGATTACTGGTTAGGTATAAACATATTAAGAGAAGGTGTCAGAGAGAATGTAGACTTGCTCACTCCAATTATGTTAATTCGATGATTTCGGAAGGTGATCATCAAAACACGAAATTATGGTCTTACATAAGGAGTAAGAGACAGGACAACATTGGGATTCCAGACCTGAGAAACAACCAGAATAACCTAATACAGGACCCTGAAGGGAAAGCAAACTTACTAAACAAGCAGTTTTGTTCAGTTTTCTCAAATCCCAAACCTTTAATTAACGTTAGACTAAAGGATGATGATAAACTCCCTGAAATACAAAACATCAAAGTAAACAAAGCAGGAGTATTTAAGTTACTGACTAATATCAATGAAAACAAAGTTACTGGTCCCGATGGCGTTCCTGGCAAGCTCTTAAAATTATGTGCCAATGAATTGAGTGAGGTATACCAATTACTTTACCAAGCTTCACTGGACCAGGGAGTAATACCTGATGAGTGGCGAGATGCGAGCATTGTTCCCTTATTTAAAAAGGTGACAAAACAAAAGCAGAGAACCATAGACCTGTATCTCTTACATCCATATCAGCTAAATTACTTGAACACATAATATATAGTAGCATAATGGACCATCTTGACAAATATGATTTCTTAAATAACGCCCAGCATGGTTTTAGACAGCGAAGGAGTTGTGAGACTCAACTTATAACAACTCTCAATGATTTTAGTAACTGTCTTAACAACAGACAGCAAATGGATGCAATTTTATTAGATTTTTCTAAAGCCTTTGATAAGGTTGACCATGAGGGCCTGCTGCTTAAATTAGAACACATTGGCATTGGCGGTTCTTTGCTAAAATGGGCTAGATCATTCCTCGTTGGGAGAACGCAGAAAGTTGTTGTGGAAGGGTCGTCATCCCATTGTAAACCAGTCTTGTCGGGCGTACCACAGGGAACTGTTCTGGGGCCCTTGTTTTTCTTAATTTATATAAATGACATAAGTAGAAATCTCTCTCCTGGAACTACTATAAGGCTTTTTGCAGATGACAGTTTAGTATATAGAACAATCAGAAGCAAGAATGATACACGCATTCTACAAGAAGATCTAAACGCTTTACAAGAGTGGGAAAGAACTTGGAAAATGGAATTTCATCCTCAAAAGTGCCAAGTGTTGCGTATATGTAACAAACGCTCACTAATTAGATCCGATTATTCTATCCATAATACTATTCTTAAAGAAACTAATGCTGCAAAATATTTAGGCATGATTATAGATAGTCGTCTCAAATGGAAAGAACATTACAATTTAGTATGTAAGAAAGCAAATAACATCTTAGCTTTCTTATACAGGAATATCAATGACTGCCCCCAAAAGGTTAAAGACGACTGCTACAAAACACTGGTTAGACCAGTACTGGAATATAGTTGCTCAGTTTGGGATCCTTACCATCTAAAGGACATTGATAACCTTGAAAAGATTCAGAAGAGAGCAGCACGGTTCGTAACAGGGAACCACATCAGAGAAAAGGGGAATACTAGGAAGAACATGAGGAAATTAGAATGGAAACCCTTAGAAGAGAGAAGAGCTTTTATCAAACTTAACACCTTTTTCAAAGGCAGAGCTAAAGTAATTGATATTCCAATGGAACAACTAGTATTGAATAAAAGTAGCACCAGGAGGGGCGGTCAATGTTATACCATACCTGCATCAAATATTGACAGCCACTTACATTCTTTTTATCCCAGTTCTGTACGGCTGTGGAACTCACTGCCGGGTGCCATCAAGATTGCCACGGGTGCGGTCTCATTCAAGAGACAAATTGATTCGACAGTTTTGAGATCTGCATATTGACGATTTTCTATTTTTACTTCCCCTGATATTTTACTATTACCTGGGCCTGAATTTGGCCATTGCTTTTATCTTCTTGAATATTGAGTGCGACCCCTTGTTGCTAAATTTGCTCCAGGGGCCAACAGTCTGAGTCGCACTGTTTTATGTTATTTTATTTTACTTTTTAACATGCGCGCTGGTGACCTACTCGTTTTTGAGTGAACCAGTATTTTAGGAAGAAGAAGAAGAAGAGTATTCAGCTGCGCTCTTTTGGGGAAGGAATGGGACCTGAGGGGCTAACCGGATACTGTGACCGAAAGGCGACCATTGATGCGTATCGTTGGCTGGCCATGAAGGGAACGCTGAAAGTCACGGAAGACAGTGGACCCGGATTCGTGGAAGGTCTTATACAATTTTGATTCTAAGGAGCAGGGGAAAGGAACGAGTGTCTTTCCTTGCAGTTTATGGGTTCGCCTGTAGTTGTCGCCACACATGGGAATTCCGGAAAAGAACCAGGATGTGGTAGAGAGAAAGAGACCAAAACATGGAGAGAGAGAGAGAGAGAGAGAGAGAGAGAGAGAGAGAGAGAGAGAGAGAGAGAGAGAGAGAGAGAGAGAGAGAGAGAATCTGAAGCTGAATTTAGGGAATTCATGGTGTTGCATCTTTATATTGCAGTGATCGTTTTCAGTGTTGAAAAATGCCGTGACAAGCATTTATGACCCACAAAGAAGTAACATTTTGAAAATCTATCCTCGACTGAAAAAAAGAAAAAAAAAACAGAAAAAAAAAAAAAACAGTCTTGCAAATCTATTGGCCATGAGTGTAATGACAAGCAAACATGCTGGCTGATTTCTATTACTGAAAGTCGGAAAGCTGGATCTCAAAAAACATCCAGCCATTGCGATTTCAGTAGTAAATAAAAACATGTGTCTAGTCTCTCTCTCTCTCTCTCTCTCTCTCTCTCTCTCTCGCGCGCGCGCGCGCGCACACACACACACACACACACACACACACACACACAAGCTCAATACGTCTGTCACGAAACTGATTTTTCGATAGGTAGACCTAGACTTACTTCACCAAAGCACCGCATAATTTGAGCGGTCAAAAGGTAAACTTGTCATCAGGCGTTGAGAATAGTGTGTAGGCTTACTGTATTGCTACTGTTGTGAGGATGTACATGGCGTACATCCTCACAACAATAGCATTGCAATACACACACTTCTTTCCTATGCAGCGCCATTTAGGTAAAGCGTTACGAAACCCAAATCACCAACAACCCGAAGAACTGGTTTTGTCCCTGTGTGTAAGAATTGGAGGAACATTAAACAAGGTTTTGTCAACAGTGTGTACATGGTCCCGGTGTCACAGCAGAATCGTTCCCCTCAGAAAACACCGCCGATCACTCGCTTTCAAAACAGAACTTTCTGAAGATCAAAGTGAATTTGATTAGAAAACAAATGTTCGATGCAAAGTGCCAAAGCAGCATACAGGATGGCGAATTTCAACATTGTTTAAAATGAACGCGACCTTAAAATTTGACGGAAAGAAGCCGTCTTTCAACGGGAGGTAATCTTATGAAGTTTTCAAGCGTCAAAACCCTGTCAGGTAACTTCCCTTGGTAGTGTTAGCACGATAGTGGTGATAGCGTGTTGCACCGGACCATTCGATCTGTTGCCACAGTGATGCTAAATACACGGAAGTGAGTAGGCCAGCATTCTTCTTCTTCTTCTTCTTCCTAAAATACTGGTTCACTCAAAAACGAGTAGGTCACCAGCGCGCATGTTAAAAAGTAAAATAAAATAACATAAAACAGTGCGACTCAGACTGTTGGCCCCTGGAGCAAATTTGGCAACAAGGGGTCGCACTCGATATTCAAGAAGTTAAAAGCAATGGCCAAATTCAGGCCCAGGTAATAGTAAAATATCTGGGGAAGTAAAAATAGAAAATCGTCAATATGCAGATCTCAAAACTGTCGAATCAATTTGTTTTTTAAATGAGATTGCATTTGTGGCAATCTTGATGGCACCCGGCAGTGAGTTCCACAGCCGTACAGAACTGGGATAAAAAGAATGTAAGTGGCTGTCAATATTTGATGCAGGTATGGTATAACATTGACCGCCACTCCTGGTGCTACTTTTATTCAATACTAGTTGTTCCATTGGAATATCAATTACTTTAGCTCTGCCTTTGAAGAAGATGTTAAGTTTGATAAAAGCTCTTCTCTCTTCTAAGGGTTTCCATTCTAATCTCCTCGTGTTCTTCCTAGTATTCCCCTTTTCTCTGATGTGGTTCCCTGTTACGAACCGTGCTGCTCTCTTCTGAATCTTTTCGAGGTCGCATCAATGTCCTTTAGATGGTAAGGATCCCAAACTGAGCAACCATATTCCAGAACTGGTCTAACCAGTGTTTTGTAGCAGTCGTCTTTAACCTTTTGGGGGCAGTCATTGATATTCCTGTGTAAGAAAGCTAAGATGTTATTTGCTTTCTAGTTGGTTTGTTAGTTAGTTCGTTAGTTTCTTTGGGCTTTGTTTGTCTGGGGTTTTTTGTGGTTTGTTTTTGTTTTTGCTGTTGTTTTCGTTTAGTGTTAACAGCAGTCTCATACTGGACAACAGGCTTTCTTTTCAAAGTCATCGATTATATCGACAGTCTCCTGTTGCTGTTGCTGTTGTTGTTGCTGCTGCAGTTGTTGTTGTTGTTGCTGTTGTTGCTGCTGCTGTTGTTGTTGCTTTGTTGTCGTTGTTAGACTCCTCGGGCTCTGCAGTAGTACTTCCATTACCTTTTTGTTTTGCTTTTTCCTAAAAAGAAAAAAAAATCATTGGTATAACAAGATCCCAGGCGGGGCTGCTGATGAAGCGGACCATCAGGTGCTCTGGAGTTGAGATACAAAGAAGTGTGGAGAGGGCGAGAGAGACTGGGGTCCACTCCGTTCTAAGCATCTTCCCGGGAAACGTTACTCTCTCTCCTCTCTCTCTCTCTCTCCTCTCCTCTCTCTCTCTCTCTCTCCTTCTCTCTCTCTCTCTCTCTCTCTCTCTCTCTCTCTCTCTCTCCCCTCTCTCTCTCTTATTTTGCATTATTGACCCTACTCAGGGCGAGGACTGGATGTGAAAAAAACACATCAGTGCTTATCTCTTATCCTCGTAAATAAAGAATTTTGCCTTGTCTTGTCTTGTCTTGTCTTGTCTTCTCTCTCTCTCTCTCTCTCTCTCTCTCTCTCCTCTCTCTCTCTCTCTCTCTCTCTCTCTCTCTCTCTCTCTCTCTCTCTTCTCCTCTGTCTCTCGTATCGTGTTTACGTTATTTTGATAGTGTTTGTTGCTGTTGTTGTTCTTAAGAGCATGGTGTAAAAAAAAAAATTTTTTAAGCTATTAGCTTATCCATTTTAGCCTTAATAAAAAAATTCTATTCGTATTCTCTTTCTCCATCCGTCCAAATATCTCTCTATCTCTCTCTCTCTCTCTCTCTCCTCTCTCTCTCTCTCTCTCCTCTCCTCTCTCTCTCTCTCTCCTCTCTCTCTCTCTCTCTCTCTCTCATGAAAAATAGTTATAGGACTATATTTTCTCTCAGAGAAGTCCGT
>CM031596.1:9990192-9992692 GCA_018398815.1 Conus ventricosus | reverse complement strand
CTCTCTCTCTCTCTCTCTCTCTCCTCTCTCTCTCTCTCTCTCTCTCTCTCTCTCTCTCTCTTCTCTCTCCTCTGTACATGCATGTGTGCCATACATTCATGCATATTGTAGATATTTGTCTTGTTTGTGTCGTTTTCGTGGATTTAGAGTTCCTAAATCTCTTTCAGGATAACAGTAGAACAACCTGTGTGGTACTGGTTGGAAATAGTGCAAACAAATCTCTCTCTCTCTCTCTCTCTCTCTCTCTCTCTCCTCTCTCTCTCTCTCTCTCTCTCTCTCTCTCTCTCTCTCTCTCTCTCTCTCTCTCTCTCTCTCTCTCTCTCTCTCTCTCTCTCTCGAAGCTCTACATTGCATTTGTAGATTTCAAGAAGGCCTTTGACTCGGTAAATCGAAATACTCTGTGGAATGTACTCCGTAAAAGTGGTGTTAATAGTAAATTGTACATGGCCATTAGAGGGGTCTACAACTCAGTGCTGGCATGTGTGCGTGTGAAGAGTGAGTATTCAGATTATTTTGATTGTCCAAATGGAGTAAAACAAGGATGCTTGTTGAGTCCACAATTGTTTTCTTTTTTCATGAACGAATTGGCTGTGGAATTGTCCCGCAAAGGCAGACATGGTATCCAGATAATACCTGGAGCAGTTGAATTAGTTTTATTACTGTATGCTGATGATGTTGTTCTTCTGTCCGGAACAGTTGTAGGTTTGCAAAGCCAACTAAATGTATTGAAAGAAGAAGCAGATCGCTTAGGTTTATCAGTTAACTTGGATAAGACAAATATAGTGGTCTTTAGAATGGGTGGCCACCTATCAGTGTGTGAAAAATGGTCTTATGGAAATGCAGACCTTCAAGTAGTTAATTCATATAAATATCTTGGAATGATATTTTCAACAAAATTAACTTTCCGCTACGCATGGAAGAATCTCTAAGAAAAGGAAAAAAGGTACTATTGAAATTCTGAAATCCCTGAGAAAAACTAAATTGTACAGACTGCAGTATATTTTGGAAAATGTTTGATACACAGATAAAACCTCTTCTTACATATGCAGCTGAAATTTGGGGCTTACATGAAAATTCGATGATGGAAAAAGTACATACGCATGCTATGAAGCGTTTCCTTCAAGTACCTATTCATTCATCCAACACCGTTTTATATGGAGAGATGGGCAGATACCCTTTGTACATAAGTACATTTGTGAAATGTATTAAGTACTGGTTGAAGATCTTGAAGATACCCCAGTCCCGTTTTAGCAGGCAAGCCTATGATATGATGCTTTAGAAATGGAAAAAGGTAAAGAAAACTGGGCTCATAAAGTAAAGAAAGTCCTTTCAGAACAGGGTTTTGGAATAGTGTGGATGGCCCAGGAAGTAGGGAATGAGCATCAGTTTATTGCGGAATTTAAAGACAGGCTTATTTGTTCTTCTAAACAGAATTGGCACTCAGAATGGAAAGTAAAGAAAAATATTCGCTGGTTTTTCTCATTTAAGAATGTGTTTCATTCTCAAAAGTTTCTCAATGTCATAACAGATAGATGGCACAGAATAAATTACGCAAGATTTAGGTTGAGAACTTTAGGTTTTAATGCGAACAAAAGATGGTTTGAATGTGAAACATCCACAGAATCTCCTTGTCCTGCATGTAGACACATTATTGATGACGAAGAACACTTTCTGTTCCACTGTACTGCTTATAATGAAGTGCGGACAAATTGTTCACTTTTCCAGTTAGATATAGCGAAAAGACAAAATGTTGCAGTCGTGTTATCATCAGATGATGAACTTGTAATTAAATCAGTTGCGAAATTCATCGCAGAAGCATTGAAAATTAGACAGATGGAGGATAGTGAAATTTAAAATAATGCATTATAAGAGATATCTGAATGAATATTATCATTCATCGCAAGTGGAAGAGATCAGTAAGATACATTGTCATCATTTAAACGAGTGGATGGTCGAGTTAGTCTTTTTTTTTTTTCTAATTGCATTACTCCTGTGCGTGAGGACATAAGTAAATGTTATGAATTTATTTGTTTTTAACCTTTGATTTGGTGCACCTTAGGAATGAATGTGTACTATTTGTTTGCAGGAAAGGAAGAAGGAAATGTTATTGTTCTGTTACCTCTCCCCCCTTGTCAAAAGACCTGTTTGGAAATGACAATAAAATATCAAAGTGTCAAAGTGTCTCTCTCTCTCTCTCTCTCTCTCTCTCTCTCTCTCTCTCTCTCCTCTCTCTCTCTCTCTCTCTCTCTCTCTCCAACACGAGAGTGGCTTCCTTTGTCTGGTTCCCAGCAAGATCTTTTTGAGTGGCTGATAAACCTGTATCGCCTGTATTTCGTTCAGTATACCCGTCGGAGCTCAGTGTGTGTGTGTGTGTGTGTGTGTGTGTGTGTGTGTGTGTGTGTGTGTGTGTGTGTGTGTGTGAGAACAAGAACAAGAAGAACAAGAACAAGAACATATTTTATTGCCATATGAAAACCAGAGGTTTTGTGGGGCACAGATG
>CM031596.1:9980192-9982692 GCA_018398815.1 Conus ventricosus | reverse complement strand
CACCTGAAAAAAAGGTTAATTGTGGTTTTTCTCTCTCCCATTTCTCTCCTGTGGAGAGCATTTTTAGATTGGCTGAACTGTTCTGTCAGAAACTGCGCGCACGTGTGTATGCATGCGTGTGTGCATGCGTGCGTGCGTCCGCACGCGCACGAGCGCGCGTGCTAGTCTGTGGACATATGTGTCGGTTTGTGTCGGCCTGAGCACGTGTGTGTGCATGCATGCGTGCGTGAATGCATGTGTGTATGTTGTGCTGTGTTGTGTCTGTCATGCATGCATGGTGCATGTATACGCGGGAGTGGTGTGTGTGTGTGTGTGTGTGTGTGTGTGTGTGTGTGTGTGTGTGTACACTGGGAATTTACACTTATCTTTGTCTCATCGCGATCTTCTGCACCATTGCAGCAGCATAATTTGCTTGTCCCGTCGCCGCCCCGGCCGGCACCGGCAAATCAGCGGGAGAATCAATGCTGAGTGACCGCAGGCAGCCCACCAGAGGAGACACTGCACTGCTGGCGACTGAGACACTTGGGGTGGTCGGATCAGGGGTGCTTGTTCTGATCCAGCATACGTTGGACACCACCACCAGCTATGCCACATATTCACGACAGTTGTTGTTCATGAATCACCATCCCCTAGCCATGAGTTTCTGTCCAGGACCACACACCCGCACCACCACCACCACCCCCATCCCCATCCCCCCCATCTCCCCCACCCATCCCCTCCTACCCCACGCCTAGAGTACAAACCCTCCCCACCCACTCTGAAGTAGGGCCTGCCAAAGTATAGTTAGAGGTCGGAAATAGTGAGCGTGGTGGCCCCCACTTCCCCTGCCCACTGCCCATGCAGTTAGGTAGTGAGCACTGACTGCATGAATTGACCCACAACTCTCACAGCAAACTAGAACCCCTTTGTAGATGCCAGAATCTTCATCTTGATGAAGGCGGGCAGATAACGAAGAATAAGATCATTTCTGCAGGGTATAGTCTGCAGTGGAGGGTGACTAGATGGTGGACTGACGTCCCAAAGACAGACCCGTGAAGAAGGCCTGCTGGGTTTCCAGCGTAAAGAAATGACTGGACTATAGTTACAGGCACCTTTATCCTGTCTGTGGCACAGTTACGGCTGAGGATAGAAGATTGTGTGCGTGGCCAGTTCAGTCATTTCTTGACGCTGGGAACTCAGCAGGCCTTCTTCGCGGGTCTGCCTTGGGGGACGTTAGTTCACCGCCTAGACACACACACAGTGAGAGAGTTTACCCACTACTGCTCTTTCCCCTGTAGCCAAGGTCCCGGTGTTACGGAGACAGACTCGCCCCTTGAGAGCTTCAGCACACACTCACCCACCCTCACCTCACTGTGCCCCGACTTCTCACCCTCCGCATCGAACTCTCAGGGATGTGCAACGTGAAAGGGGGAGGTGGGAGAAAGGTGATGTTGGGGGGGGGGGGGGGGGGTGGGGGGGGGGGAGGGATGGGAGCGGATAATTTTCACAGCCGCCAATCGTGGAGCGGCCACTGGCTAGGCAGTGTGCAGTGTACTACTGTCGTCGAAGTCACGCCATAATGTGGCCATACAGACTAACATGTAGGCCAAGATGCGTACGTGAGCAAAGTTGCCGACTGCGGAAGGTAAGGCCTGTTTTTATCAAGAAAACGAAGACGGACCCAACGCGAGTGAACCAGTATTTTAGGAAGAAGAAAGAACGCTGTCATTGGCCATACTCTGCCCCGTCCAGAGAAGGCCCTGTCGCGGTCAAATTCGTTGCTCAGTCAAATTCGTTGGCGACAGGCCCTCGTATAAAGTGGCCTAGTCAAGAATGTACCCCGGTAAAAACTGGCCTAGGCCAGAACACACCCCATTTATGAACTAGCCTAGGCTACTTTATACCCGGGGTACAGATTGGCCTAGACCAGTTTATAGTCTGTGCCATTTGATACCTAACCCCTCCTTTTTTTTTTTTTTACTTCTGAAACACCTTGTTATTTGAAAGGTGCGAGAACTGCACAGAAATACACACTTTAGAAAGTGGGCTAGATGAACTTAAAAGGAATTTTTCTTACAATGTTTGCCCTATCGATGACATGTTCTTTCAAAGGGAAAAAAACTGTTGATTTATTGTAATTGCACTATCACACAAGTAGATTTGTGTTCTTCTTTGGTTGGGGTTGTTTGGGATGTTCCTCAGAAGCATTTGGGGATGTCAGGGATTTATTTGACTAAGTGTAGGATGTTACTAAATGAACACAGTAGCTGTCTACTGGCTAAGATTTCTTTGTATTGTGCACATATCTACTTTAGCCAACACACTGATATACATATAGTAGACAGAGGATGGGATCAGGCAGAATATGGTACAATATTCTTTCAATGGACAGGCATTAGAATTCACACATGTATGTATTCATTTTGACTACAAATTTAAAAGATGTTCCAAAGAATCTACTAAGACCTTCCTTTTCTAGACTAATAAAAACAAATACACGAAAACAAAGAAGTCACACACC
>CM031596.1:9917692-9975192 GCA_018398815.1 Conus ventricosus | reverse complement strand
TATGTATCTGCTGGTCCCAGCTCTCTGCATGGCTGTTTCCTTTATGAACTGTGTAGATCATAAGCTGATGGGGGATGTTCATAAAGAACCTGGTGATCCTGGAGTTGCGTTTTACAATCTCCACTGGGCTGTTTCTGTACAGGGGGATTTTCCCCTTAGTATTAACATTGGCTCTGACTCATATTTCCCAAAAGTCCTCTGAAAAAGAAATGTAAATCGATGTTCAGTGTATTAATGCAAGCATGATATTTTAACACACATAAAATCCGGTTGTCAACATTCGGAACAGTAGGCCAGTTTGGCAGTTGGTGTGGATGACTTATCACGTATAGCATGCACCTGGTGTGAAAACTCAAAAGAATTAAACCACAGAAATTGGGTGATTGATACTTGTTGTGTCCTTGATGAAACGGAAAGTAGAACCAGAGTGGTCCCCCTTACCGGACAAGTATATATGGATTTACCCAGAATGCCAGAGGGCTGGAAGAAAAGATGGCAAGAAAATAAATGCCTCCAACCGTCACCTTCAAGTCTTTGAACCCTTATGCATGGCTGTGTTTACACACACGCACACTGCACGCATCGCAGACACTAAATCTGGCGACGAGTGATCCACTGAAGCTACAAGCTAGCTTGAACCCAACCTCAAGTGACACTGTAAGTCGTTTTAGTTTGTCTGAACTTTTCGACCATGTAATCACGATCAGTCTTTACGTCATACAACGTTGAGTCATAGAACTGTAGTGTTGGAGTACACAGTGACTGTAACGATGTCAAACTTGCCGAATTTCGAACGTTTTGTTGTGCATGGGGAAGAGAATACAGCAGGCACTCGTTGGCGGAAATGGATAGGCAAGCTAGAAAACCTGATGACAGCAATGAACATTACAAATGATCAGAGAAGGAAGGCTCTGCTGCTCCACTATGGCGGTGATGACATTTTCGAAATTCATGACGCCATGACAGATGAAGAAAAGGGTATAGGTGCAACTGACGGTGAGGGCCATGCCATTGAGTACAAGACGCTCAAAGAATCATTCACTGCATATTTCACCCCCAAAAAGAACACTTCATTTGAGACTTTCAAATTTAGGCAAACAGTGCAGAAAGCAAATGAAACCATTGACTCTTTTTACACTCGACTCAGAAGCTTAGCAGCTAACTGTGACTTCCATGATATGGACAAAGAAATTCTGTCACAAATAATTCAAGGATGTACGTCATCACGTGTTCGTCGCAAGGCTCTCAAGGACAACCTCACCCTGAAGCAGGTCTTGGATGAAGCCCGCAGTTTTGAACTTTCAGAAAGTAGAGCCAGTGCCATAGAAAGCTCTGCAGCTGCCAACGCCATTGCTGGTGAAGATGTTGACTGTGCTGCCTATTCAGTCAGAGGTGGTAGACGCCCGAGACGTGGTCAACGCTCCAGAGGTCCAGGTCACCATCCAGCAGCCAATACAGGTCAACAACCGGCCCACAGCTCACATCGTGGTCGCCCTGCCTATGGCCGCAACCCCAGATCCAGCCGTGGTTCCCGCTATCATACTTCAAATCAGAGCGACAACACTGCGCCCTGCCGTTACTGTGGTGGCCCAGTGACCCATACACTATGTCCTGCAAAGGGGAAAGAGTGTCGGCTCTGCAGAAAGCCCAATCACTTCGCACGTGTCTGTGAGTCTGCCCAGAGCCAGAAGATAAGGCAACTTGACCATATGCACGTTCACACAGCCGCTGACAATGCAGACAGCTCCAGCGAAGAGATTTTTAGCATCACCGAAAAGCATGCATCAAAAGCGCCAATTGTTGATGTGTGCCTAGGTGGCACCGTGACCAGCTTCATCATCGACACAGGGGCGACGGTGAATATTGTCACAATAGACACATTCAAGAAGCTTGCCAACAGTGAGACATTGTATGGGCCTTGCCCGAAGGTCTACGCCTACGGTTCGAAAACGCCACTTCCAGTCAAGGGCTGCATACAGACGAGCATTGCCTACAAAGAAAAGCAAACACGCGCAAAATTCTATGTAGTGGAAGCTGAAAACACCGACAATCTCCTCAGCGCAGACACAGCCCAAGCGCTCAACATCATTCAGTTCGCCCTGGCCTCCAAGACATCGACAGGCATGATTGATGACTTTCCAAGCCTATTTGATGGGAAATCAGGGAAAATCGAAGGTGTTCAAATCAAACTACACATCGACGAGTCTGTGCAGCCTGTGCATCAACGACACAGACGCATCCCCTTCCACATACGAAAAGATGTGGAACGAGAGTTGGAACGACTAGAGGAAGACGATATCATTGAGAAGGTGTCTGGCCCAACACCATGGGTTTCCCCGACCGTAGTAGTCCCCAAGAAACAGGGAGGTGTTCGTCTATGCATCGACATGCGAGAAGCAAATAAGGCTATCCAGAGGGAAAAGCACCCCATGCCGACCATAGATGAACTGATCGCCGACTTGAATGGGTCCACCATTTTCAGCAAATTAGACCTGTCAGGTGCATACCACCAACTACAACTCCACCCAGACAGCAAGTATATCACAACATTCTCTACACATGTTGGCCTTCGGCGGTACAAAAGACTTTTGTTCGGCGTAAACGCAGCAGCTGAAATGTTTCAAAACGCCATTGCTGAGATCCTACAAGATATCCCAGGGGCCAGAAATTTGAGTGATGACATCATCGTGCATGGTGCCACGGAAGCTGAGCATGACGAAAGCCTTCGGAAGACCTTGAACAAGCTGAGCGAAGTTGGCGCTAAGCTGAACCGTGGAAAATGTGTCTTTTCGGTGAATGAACTCACTTTCTTCGGCCATGTGTTTGGCCAGAATGGTGTCTCAGCAGATCCGGAGAAGATTCAGACAATTGCCCAAGCTCATCCTCCTCAATCTGCAGCCGATGTGAGGTCCTTTCTTGGAATGACGCAATACGTTGCCAGGTTCATCCCAGGCTATGCTACAATCACTGAGCCACTGAGACAGCTCACTAAAAAGGACACTGTCTGGGCCTGGGACACCCCTCAGCAAAAGGCCTTCGATGAACTGAAGTGTGCACTGACCAGCGCACGCGTCATGGCTTACTTCAGCCCCCACAAGCAAACAGACATCCTGGTAGACGCCAGTCCAGTAGGTCTTGCAGCCATCATGACCCAAAACGGGCGACCGATCTGCTACGCCAGTCGTGCATTGACGGACACTGAGAAGAGGTACTCGCAAACAGAAAGAGAAATGTTGGCGATAGTCTTCGGTGTCGAGCACTTCCATCTGTACATTTTCGGATCCCCATTTGTGTTACACACAGATCACAAGCCTCTGCTAGGAATTCTGAAGAACCGAAAATCTGCAACTGCTCGAATTGAACGCCTACGCCTTCGTCTCCTGCCCTACGAGATGGATCTACGGTACCGTCCTGGCAGAAATGAGCAAAACCCAGCTGATTTCATCAGCAGACATCCCACATCTGAGCCCAGAAGAGAGAACGCATCAGAGGCGTACATCAACTACGTTGCCCAGAATTGCATTCCCAAGGCAATGACTCAAGCAGAAGTTTGAGAAGCTGTCCTGCAAGATGATACACTACAGGAAGTGATGACAGCGGTGCAGACAGGAAAGTGGCACTCCCCTGACATAAAGGCTTTCGCCCGCTTCAAAGATGAACTGTCTGTACATGATGGACTTTTGCTACGAGGCCATAGACTGGTAATCCCACAGCAACTTCAGCAGAAAGTCATTGACATCGCCCATCAGTCCCACCAGGGAGTTGTCAGAACAAAACAACATCTCCGGGAGAAAGTATGGTTTCCTGGCATTGACAAGAGCGTCGAAGCATCTGTGAAGGCTTGTATCCCATGCCAGTCCTCACACCCAGGTCCCTCTAAGCGAGACCCCATACTTCCCACCCCACTCCCCTCCAAACCCTGGTCCCGCCTGGCAATGGACTTTGCTGGCCCATTTCCCTCAGGTGATTATCTCCTAGTCCTGATCGATGAATACAGTCGATACCCTGAAGTGGAAGTCGTCGGATCAACTTCACACAAGACTGTAACTTCCAAACTGGAGACCATCTTCGCACGCCAAGGGCTTCCAGAGGTGATCAAGACAGACAACGGTCCCCCGTTCAACGGAGCGGAATTCTCCACCTTCCTTGAACAACTTGGAATCCAACACAAGAAGGTCACTCCCTTATGGCCTGAGGCAAACGGTGAAGCCGAGCGGTTCATGCGAACTCTCAACAAAAACATCAGAGCCGCCACTGCAGCGAACCTGAACTGGAAGACACGGCTACCAGTTTTCCTGATGCAGTACCGTGCAACACCCCATGCCTCGACCAGCATGTCTCCCTTTGAGGCGCTCACCTGCAGGAAAATGAACACTGGCCTTCCTGCCGTTGACGCCACTACCACCCCTTCCCCCACACACCCCCGCATTGCTCTCCATGATGCAAAGAGCAAACAGAAAATGACCTCATATGCCAACGCCAAGCGACATGCCATGCCCCATGATCTTCAGGTTGGAGATCACGTGCTGATCAAGCAGCCAAAGACCAACAAACTCACCCCCCCCTTTCAACCCCAAACCCTACACAATCATCATGAAGAAGGGAACCATGCTCACAGCCCAGCGTGGTTCGCGGCAAGTCACCCGCAACTCATCACACTTCAAACGCATTCCCCAACCATCAACCGAGATGAGGACGCAGACAGCGAAGAAGAGGAGGAGAAAGATGAGACGACACCTCCAGTACCAGAACACCCACCAATTCCTGAGCGAGCTACGTCACAGCCCGCTCATCGCCCAACTCAAGATCAACGTTAGACCTGCACCTCCGCCTGGTCTTTGCAGTCCCGCACCTGGTCCTCACACTCCTGAACCTGGTCTTCGCACTCCTGCACCTGGCCTTCACACTCCCATGCCTGGTCATCGCTTTTCTACACCTGGTCCTCGAGCTCCAGAGATGCCCTCAGCCCAGCCGATGGCCAGACCTGCCCGTGAACGCCGCTTGCCAGAACGACTAAAGGACTTCGTGCTGCAGCCGATTAAGACACTCGCTGTGTGACCGGAGATTCCAGTCCTTGATGTTCCAGGCTCCAGTACTTTGTTTGTGTTGTATTTTGGAGTTAAGCCATACATACTCGCAGTCAAACATTCGTATACACACACAGAACATACAGGAGTTTTCGTTTGTGTTTTGAATAGTTTATTCTGACGGTTGTCGCAGTGAAAATTACATTTGGTAATTATGTATGAGACTTTAACGGACGAGCTAATGTTGAACTTTGGTGCTAAAGTATTTCTACCACCGTGCAAAGTTACACTTTGAATTTTGAACATATTAATGATCCCCGTCCATCAAAGAACATTGACTTGTTAGTAGTATTTGATTATTATATAGTTGAATGAGTAAGTTTGAATGACTCTAATGATATATAAGTTAATTGATGATTTAAAAAGTTTAAGATCTTGCTTCTGGAGTCTGATGAAATTTTATTTGAACGTTGATAAAATTAATTTTAATTTGAGACCCACAAATGTAAATTTTGAATTGAAGTTTATAGTTTATGTTTTCCAGTGCGTTAAAAGAAAAAATTTTAATTAAAGTTGGGAGAGATGTTGTGTCCTTGATGAAACGGAAAGTAGAACCAGAGTGGTCCCCCTTACCGGACAAGTATATATGGATTTACCCAGAATGCCAGAGAGCTGGAAGAAAAGATGGCAAGAAAATAAATGCCTCCAACCGTCACCTTCAAGTCTTTGAACCCTTATGCATGGCTGTGTTTACACACACGCACACTGCACGCATCACAGACACTAAAATACTGACTGAATGACATGGGAAACAACTGAATGTGGTCCCAGCAGGGGCACTTCAGCTAGCTGTTCCCAAGCTGGCAGCCTTTTGTTTTTGCGTAAAGAAGAACCTGAGTCGTAAAGAAAAAAATACACCCAAAGGTGCCAGTGGGACCCAGAGAAGTATGCACCTGTTCTCAACTGACGGACAAACCAGTTGGGAGCAATTCTGCACATCCCATGGAAGCCTGCGCTGTGTTCACATAGGGTGCAGGCACACAGGTCGTTCCATTAAGACGTCAAGGGACATAATTGCTCCATGGCAGACGCCATTGCGTAATGGCCATCAGATGAGACTCGAAAGAACCTCCGTGGGAGTGTTCCATGGGTGTACCAGCCCATAGTTCATGATTGCAGGGCCCACCACTTTTCTTCTGAATTGTAAAGTGCTAAGAGCTTGGTCTCTAGCCTAGGGTCAGGGCTGTATAAGCACTATTAATGATAGAATGCAAACAGTTAAGAATTTAAGTGCATAACAACTGAGTACATACACCATACGTTCCTGCTGTAAAAAAGTTAACTTGCAAATCATTACACAAGAGATAAAGTAGAAATTAATATGGTGTCGTAATGGCCGACTGCAACATATCTACAGCTTTTAAGGCCAACAGAAGGAAACTCAAACGTGACAGCAAATTAATTCTGAAGTAAATACTAACAAAAGAAAAATGGTATTCTAAGGTTTAGACAGTGTTGTTATAGAGAAAATAGGTTTATCATTTGTTGTAGCTTTGCTATTTTCTTGACTTTTTTGGTATGCTTTGATTTGATTTCCTTATGCAACAATAGTGAGAAAGTTTTTAAAAAATGTTATTCATTGTAGTAAAATAAAAGTAAAATGATTGTGTGTGTTCATGTCTGTGTATGTATGTATGTATGTGTGTGTATGTGTGTGTGTGTGTGTGTGTGTGTGTGTGTGTGTGTGTGAACATTTGCCTGTGTATGCAATTGCCGTTTGTGAATTCTATGTTACAGAGTCTGAGTGCACCTATTACCATCGCGATGCATCAGGAATGCTGGATGAGTTCTCGGGTTACAGTCCTAGCAGAACATGCACCTGGGTGATTGAAGGTCTGCCAGGGCACCCATTGTCCATTGAGGTGAAGGAAACGCTGTTACGCTAAGCACTGATACCTCAGATCTAGGCCCATGTGCTAAAGTACTGTCTGTAGGGTAAAGGCCTGGATGCTTAGTTATTACATTTGAGATGAAGGCCTACCACCTTCACAAGGTACGGCATTGCCAACATGATAAAGTACTTTATTTTTGAAGAGCAGAAGTCAACTTACTAGATCTCCAAACAAATGGAACAAACAAGTTGAAAAACAGATATATTATTGTGTTTTGACCTGTTGCTTTTTTTTCAGGCAGGATAAACAAGTAAAAAACTCACTTGCAGAAAGAAGGAAAAAATCATAAAGGAACAAACAGTACAGAGAATGACTGCTTTGTTTTATATCTGTGGTAAGTGAGTTCTTAGGCCGACTAAAATTATGGACTGGTTCAGAAGATAAGGAAGGGGAAGGATCGAGCATTTATTCAAGTATTACTACTAACAATAACAATATAATAATGATTTTGATAAGAATGATAAAAACATAGAAAACTTATTGGGAAAAAAGTAATGAAAAGCAAAATGAAATATAATGAAAAAATCAAAATGATTAAAAACAAAGGTGGATGAGGTTGGGAAGGTTGGGAGGTTGGTTGAATAAATGAGTAGATGAATAGATCATAACAACTTAATACAAACAGGTGCAAAGAAATAGAATGATCAGTAAGTAGACAGCCACAAAGATGGAGAGTGGACAGGATGAGTATTTCCATTCTTCACTAGTCGGAGTTCTATTGCACACTCTGGAGGCATTCCTCCCTTCCTGTTGATCACGCTGGCTCTGTGTCTGCCTACCGCTCTCAGGCTGGGTGTCTCATCTGTTCATCACACTTCACAGCTGATAGTGTCGAAACGTCGGGTTTGAACCACACGCACACACACGGTGGTTCACACACAGGCAAAGGCTATGTACAGGCAGTACTCTGGCCTCATTGAACAGCGCACAGCAAGAAGCTGGCATACATGCTCGCCGAAGGGGCAGACTGGCCCATTGAACAGTTTCGTCGCCTGTAAGGTTTTTGCAACCTGCGCAAACAAACAGGACTCTAACAATGATGGTATAATACCGATCCTAGCTGTGAATTTCAGAAAATAGAAAATCTGATTTTTTTTAAAAACATACGTAGATGCGTGTTTGTGTGTGTGTGTGCATGTGTTCTTCTATGTGAATTTGTGTGTGTGTGGTGAAGAAATAAACACAAAGACATAAAAGTTAAAAAGGGGATATAATAATGGGTACACAGATAAATGAATAAATGATAATAGCAATTAACAAATGAGTAAAAAGGGACAGGAATAGAATAGATAAATCAATGAATATGGTAGGGGCCGGAATAGCTCAGCGGGTAGAGCGCTGTACTCATAATTTGGTGATCCTGGGGTTGCGGGTCCGAATCTCATTCGGGCTGTTTCGGTACAGGGGGGATTTTTCCCTCGGAGTTAACATTGGTTCTGACTCCATTTCCCAAACTTCGAATGAGACTATAAGCCGAGGTTCCGTGTGTGAACGTGTGCATAACATCTTGCACACTCGTAAAATCCCATCACCAACTTTCGGAAGAGAAGGCCAGTTTGGCTGTTGGTATGGATGACACATTACACATAGCATGCACCCTGCATGAGAAATGGAAAGAATGAAGGAAGTAAGGAAATGGAGTGAACAGTATTGACAGGATGACAATGGAAACAACTGAATGAAGCTCCGGCAGGCAGCTCTTCAGTTGGCACTACCTACGTAGGCAGCACGTTGTGTACACAAGAGTGTGGATTGTCAGTGTCTAGAACCTTTGGCAAGGCGCTACAGGAATGCTATGTTATTCTAGGTAGCAATATATGTTATTATCATTAGTAGCAGTAGTAATAGTAGGCAAATAAATGAATAGATATATAATGTGAATAATTAGTAGCAGTGTGGTGTGAGGCGGGGAATGCGTTCATGTCAGTATTGTCAAGTTGGATGGGTACGCCATTTCCAAGTCTTGAAGCTGAGTGGGGGAAGGGCCCAAGTCTGGTGATGAGATGGGGTTCCTGCATTGTGCACTTAGAGTTGTCACTCAGCAATGACCAAAGTTCAGTGACTTTGACATTGTTGGGAATGACTGAAATGCAGAGCGACTGGTTTGGGTTGGTGGTTGCGGATGTCAGCCAGGTGTTCGGAGATACACTTCTCAAGTATTTGGCACATCTCCCTAACAAAGATCTTGGTGTGCTGTTCCCACTGGATGGCACCCAAATGTTGTGGCTGGGACTGGAGAACGTGCATTCAGTTGTGAGTGACCTTTCTGTGCCCTGTTGGACAGTGCAGTGGTCAGTTGTGAGTGACCTTTCTGTGCCCTGTTGGACAGTGCAGTGGTCAGTTGTGAGTGACCTTTCTGTGCCCTGTTGGACAGTGTGGTAGTTAGAAAATCCTGCTGATGGGAAGTGTGTGAGGGTGGAAGAGGAGCAGGCGAGGGATTTGTCTCTTTCTTTTGGTGGGGGAGCAGGCAGTGGGGGTGAGGGGAGGGGCTGGGCTTCCAAGGCAGGGGTCCTGCCTTAGCTCTCAGTCATGCCACAGCTGCATTCAGGAACCTCTTGTCCTGGAATGCCGGTCCTGTCGGGTTTGTTTGTTTTGGTGGGGTTTTTTTTGTTTGTTCTTGTTTTTTGTTTTTTTTGTTCCTCAATTCACGATTATAATCAATGCCTTGGTGAAGGTAGGCACTGAAAAGAAGATCTGGAACGTGGTGCGCTTAAAAAACTGGAAGCAGCTGGTCCATGATTTTGGACTGTTGACAAGATCATCAGAAGCTTGATCTGGGCACAAAAACTGGCATGCACGTCCCATTGCATGGTTAACACGGCAAAGATATTGATGATGCAGTCAAAGTGCTTTCCCATCAGTGTTCGTTGTTCTCAACAGTTCACGGATCTGGATGTGGAAGAAGACGTGGACTTTGTGGAGGTGTGGAGCGGCTCTCCATCAATCGTGACCAGTCGACTGCAAGCACGGCTCACTGGAATGTTGACCTCCAACAGAAAGGTGTATGGATATAACAACTTCCTCATTGTGAGGCTGGTGGTGGATTCCAGCATTGAAATCAGTGGATTCCGCGCAAGTTGGGAACAAGGTGTGTCAGCAGTAAACAAAGCATTTATATGTCGCAGTGTCATGTGTGTGTGTGTGTGTGTGTGTGTGTGTGTGTGTGTGTGTGTGTGTGTGTGTGTGTGTGTGTGCATGTGTTTTGTGTGTGTGTGTTATGTGTGTGTGTGTGTGTGTGTGTGGTGTGTGTGTGTGTGTGTGTGTGTTTGCTTTGCTTTGCTTGATGTATATCTTTTCACACAAAAAGTGTTTTTTGATGGATCTTAAAATTGTTTGACATGGTTTGTAATGTGAAAGACCTGCAATAAACCTGTTGTCAGTCTGCTATCCTTTCCCCTTAAGGCCATTTCCTTGAAAGAAAAGAAAATAGCCTTTTGATATATAAGCAACGTCTACGGAAACTTTCCATACTTCCAACAGGCCACAGAACTGGAGCTGCTAGGGCCAAGCCATCTTTGATCCACTTTAGCATAATGCTCACAGGACTTAATGTGTACATGTTTTGTCAGTTTAAAGGAAGTGTGTGGGGGGGGGGGGGGGGGGGGGGGGGGGTCAGTCACTGTTGTGAGAGAGAGAGAGAGAGAGAGGAGCAGGTGCTTACATGTTCAAGATGGTTGTCTGTTGGTATCAGGCTTTAGGGCCATAAGACATGATAGGTATTGGCCCAGAAACAGCTTAGTTAGGAGTGGAATATCATCAGCTCTACCACACAGACCTCAGTCTCTGTGGAAGCACAGTCTCTCAGACTGATTGTCTTTGGACACAGGTTTGATCTGAAAACTGCTAGCTGTAACATTTTACCCAGTTGTCTTTGGACACAGGTTTGATCTGAAAACTGCTAGCTGTAACATTTTACCCAGTTGTCTTTGGACACAGGTTTGATCTGAAAACTGCTAGCTGTAACATTTTACACAGTTGTCTTTGGACACAGGTTTGATCTGAAAACTGCCAGCTGTAACATTTTACACAGTTGTCTTTGGACACAGGTTTGATCTGAAAAGTGCTAGCTGTAACATTTTACACAGTTGTTTTTGGACACAGATTTGATCTGAAAACTGCTAGCTGTAACATTTTACACAGTTGTTTTTGGACACAGGTTTGATCTGAAAACTGCCAGCTGTAACATTTTACACAGTTGTCTTTGGACACAGGTTTGATCTGAAAACTGCCAGCTGTAACATTTTACCACAAACAATGATGCTGGAACAACTGTTTAATGTTGACTCTGATCTGAGGACAGCTGTACTTTAGGGTTTTTGTTGTTGTTGTTTTGTTTTGCTGAGATTGCTGTCTGTGATGAGGTTGTCCTGAAGGCTGGCAGCCTACTGGTATGAGTTAACTGTCAAGGGAGGTGACTGCAGGCAGAAATCTAAACAGATCTTTGGACAAGATTATGTACTGTATCCGCCAAACATGAACAGACAAATCACAAGACAAATTGACATGTTGCGTTTCAACCTCTTAAGTCTTCTTCAGGCAAGATAAACAGCGCTCAGGACAACAAAAATGAAGAATGAGCCGTCGCTTATCTCGCTGCGTTCAGTGCAAGATGATTCAATGCCCATCTTGTGTTGAATTCAGTGAGATAAGTGATTGCTCACTTTTCATTTTCGTTGTCCTCAGTGTTGTTTGTCTTGCCTGAAGAAGACCTAAGAGGTCGAAATGCATCGTGTTTTGTCTTGTGATTCATCTGTTCATGTTTGGCGGATACAGTTCTTAATTTTAAAAAAAAAAAAAAAACTATTGGTATGAGTTATCAGAGTATGATCACATTGTGAATTTTGAGCGACTGGCCAGTGGGCCTGTGCTGTCGCGGTAACTGGATTCAGAGGAAGACAGGTTGATCCACTCCAGTGCCACAGAAAAATGAAGTAGCCAGCATTCTGGCTTGAACTGACCCAGTGCATGCCCTTTATTTCTTTGCTGTTATACCTCCAGAGGGACACAGCCATCGGTCATTCGCTAAGGACCCTACCACTTGCTCATCTGAGGTGAAATGCTGACTGGTTCAAAGTGTTTAGGATGTTCATTTAAGCAAAACTTGAAAAATGGCTGATTTGGGGAGAAGCAATGAGCACCCCACCCAGCCTCCTGTCATTTTCCCTGTTTACTTGGGCTATGCACACCTCCCTCATCCCCCCCCCCCCCCCAACACCCCCATCCTTCCACCTTCTTAAAGACTACACCTACTAAGCCCCCTAAGACAATATTTCGTTACACATGGAGTCAACGTAAGTGAGCTGTCCCTTCGGAGGGTGCCACCATGTCTGTCCTGTGATAGTCCACATGAACTTTGTGATAATGGTGACCCCGACAGAACCAAAACAAGGGCATGGAAATGGCGAGGTCATCAACACTGAGGTCTCCATGAGAGCAGGGCGTGAAGGGCCACAGAATTTGAGACATCTTTTTGTATGCTGATCGATGTGGATGATGAAGAGGATGCTACAGATTTCCATTCAGGTCTGATACTGCATGACAGGGCTGTACTCTGTGCTTTTTTTCATATTGTATCCTGGCATTAACCAAACCTGAGAGATACAAACACCTGCAGTGTTAGGAAATTTGAGCAACACTCTCACATTCATTAAGTGGATGAAACTTGACCATGTGGTCCCAGTCGGCCTAGTTGAGCCAAGACCAATCTCAACTCTGGGTAGAAGCCAGCTGGGGCAGAAAAAAACTGCAAATGAACGGTGCTGATTGGAATCGAAACAACATGGGAGTCTGCAACACAAATCACTTCACCACAGCGCCTGGTAACTAGCTGAAAACCATGTGACCAAGTCTGAACCCTGAGTATGATTTCTGCACAACAGTACAGCAAAGTGCTTGCATTCACACAGAAACTACAGAAAATTCACTGTTACTGCTGAATGGCAGAGCAAAGATTACTTTGTTTGGGGATGGGAAAAGGGAGGCGCATGGTTGGGGGAGGGGGGGGGGAACAAGAGGGCATCTCTTTTATGCCAAGGTGGAGGGAAAACCCATCGCCATTTGTGCTTACACTTGGATAATGTTTCCTCACCCAACAATTTCCTGATGGCATTTGGCTATCCGGATAGTGCTTTCAACACCCCTGTAATTCATCAGCGTGTTTCACTCTTGGCATCTGGTTTTGTTTTGAAATACATATTGAAAGGAGAAGGCTATATTGAAAGGAGATAAGCCACCTTGGCTTAAGGCTGTGTCAGACCAATTGACATAGGCTAGAACACCAAGGCTACATCAAAATGTTGTTATGCTCTGCATAGTTATGCGGGGATTATCTTCAGTTGTGACAAGCTTCTAGCATAACATTATCAGTCTCCAAAATCCCTCGAAGTCGGAGTGTAGCTGCCCACGTGGCAGGGTAATCAAAAACGGTCACACACATAATGTTCTCATCCCCAGCTGATGCATTTGTACCATAGTGTTCAAGTGCTTCGACTGTTCGGATGATCCCTGGAGTCTTTTAGCCAGGGTACAACAATAACAACAACAAAGGATGTCAGGAAAACTTACTTTCTACAAGTTTATGTTTACATTTGCAGATGATGAGCTGTCACACAGAGAACGGGACATTGTTGCAACTGATGCCTGGCAAGAGTTGAAGTCTCCCTACTATGATAGTGAACGATTGCCTACGGCCTACGTCCGACAGTTCACCGTCACAACAGATGAGGGCTCATTAATTACAATGGAGGTAAATTATTTGAATTTGTCAGCATTGCGTGCGTGTGTGTGTGTGTGTGTGTGTGTGTGTGTGTGTGTGTGTGTGTGTGTGTGTGTGTGTGTGTGTTGTGTGTGTGTACATGTGCGTGTGTGTTTGTGTGTGTGCGCGTGCGCATGCATGTATGTGTGTGCACTGAGTGATTTTTTATCTGTATACCATTACTTCTTTTTTTTTTCCTAAATTCTAATCCCTGTGGCAACTGTATTCACATGGCCAGTCATGGATTTTTCTAGTCCTATTCTAGGTTACCCTTAGGGGTATATTTCTCTGATCTATTCTATTGAACAAACTGAGAACTGAAATTTACAGAAATTGAATTTGACCACTTTTCTTCGGAGAGTAATTCATGCAAGAGCAACACTCAAAATGAGCATTGTTCACAATAGGTGAATGGCATTTCCACTTATGCCAAAGTCAAGAAGCCATGCATACAACGCAGATGTAAAAGTGAAGGTTCTAAAATCTGGCTCTTTCAAAGGGCAGCCATGGGGCAGCTCAAAAATTGTGTATCAGTGAATCAATGGTCTGAAGATTGCATGTTCAACACAGCCAACTTTCCCAATGCAGAACCTACATTGTTAGGGTGGACGCTATAGAAATTGTCCTCATTATTATTAGTTTTGTCCTCAGCACTGACAAACACAATGTGAGTCAAGCAAGTGATTTGTTTCCAGGTGATGGAGAATGAACTGGGAGAGGATTTCCACTATGACTCTGACACTCTGAGCAAGATCACCGGTGGGAACTTCCAACCTGCCACCTATGTGTCAATGTCCAACAGGTTCACATTCTACCTGATCTCTAATGGATGCGACGGTCCAGAGAAATTCCGTGCCAGAGTAAGGAAGGGTAAGTACCAGAGCTGAACACAAGACTTACTCAGAGGTAGATTTCATATTAAAAAAAGGAAAAAAGTTAATATTCCAACAAAAATACAGGTACAATTTCCTTACATCGATTGCGCAGAAAGAAAAAAAACACCTTTATAGTTAAAATTTACAGAAGAGAATGCCGATTTCTTGAAATTTGCTCTCAGACTACCTGGAGTCTGTATGAATTGGCTTTTTAAAGGGAGGGAATTTCTATTGAAAGGTAGATATGGTATACAGATAAATGCAAGTAGGTTTTAAAGAAATCTTTGAAGAGAGGAAAGTTTTGTTTGTTTCTTTCTTTGTTTTTTGTGAGGCCAAAACTCTGTTATCTCTTTTATTAAGACTTATTTCTGTATGAACCTACAGTCATCTCTGGAATTAGATGAAAGGCCCGAGAAAGAAACTTCTTGCCAACTTTAAAAGTTCTCTCAGATGTGCCACAGTCTTGAAAGATTTAAAACTGAACACATACTGACACTAATATATGATTGTAAATCTCATCACACACACACACACATGCACACCACAACACACACGCACACACCACACACACACACCACACACAACACACACACACACACACACACACACACACACTCTCTCTCTCTCTCTCTCTCTCTTACACACACACACACACGCACACACACCACACACCACACACACCTCACACCACAACCACACACACACAACATACGCACACACACGCACACACACATGCACATACACACACACACCACCACACACACACACACACCACACACACACCACACACACATACGCACACACACACACATACACACACACACACACTCACACGCAACACATCTGTGTACACACACATGCACCCACTCACTCACTACACCACACACACACACACACACACAACACACACACACCACACACACACACCCTATCTATCTATAAATCCAGATTCTGATCATCCAATGAGAGCAAGAACATATGTTGTCCATCCAACCAATGGTTCTAACTGCATATGTGTTGAATCTTGACTCACTGGCAAAGACATCTTATACAGATGCCATTCCAAACTGGAAAAAAAACAGGATGAGGATGGATCTTATCAGGCTGATTAGAAGAAAGCTGTTCAACCCAACATTTTTTTTTTTTGCTGTCCATCTTCTGTGCCACCTCAGTGGCAGTGCACCCACGCCACTCATTCCAAACACCCCGTCCACAGCCACAGCCCAATCACTCCTGCCACAAACCCCGGCACCGGCAATCCACAGGGACAGTCAGTGTCAAGTTTCAGAGGCAACCCACCGGGGGGACACTGCAACTGCTGCCGAGTCACTTCAGTGGTGTTCAGTGGCGCCTGTTTAATCCAACATACGCAGGACACCACCTACTAAGCCTCTACTGACAACAATAATTGCTTAGTCGCGGAGCTGGCGCAAGTGAGCTCTCCTCCGGAGGGCGCCACCACGTCCGTCCAACGGCACCCTATGGACTCGCTGATACGGTGACCCCGATGGAACTAAAACCAAGGCCACAGACGAGGAGAGGACATCGAAACTGAGATCACCATTGAGAGCAGGCATGAAGGGCCACAGAATTTGAGACTTTTTTAATTTAATGCTGATCGATGAGAATGAGGATGATTAGTATGGTGCTACGGATTTTCCATTCCGGTCTGAGACTGCATGACAGGGCTGTACTCTATGCTTTCTTTCATAATATATCTCGGCGTCAACCAGGCTTGAGAAATACAGACACCTGCAGTGATGGTCAGAAAATTTGAGCAATGCTGTCAGAGACGCATCCATTAAGTGGATAAAACTCGACTGTGTGGTCCCAGTCTTCGCAACTGAGTCTGCAGTAAACTCATCTCTGGGTAGGAGCTGGTCGGAGCAGAAAAATCCCACATGACTCTGATGGGAATCGAACCCACGACCTCCCATCTGGTAGTCCATGACGCTAACCACTTCGCCACGGCAGCTACATCTTATCATGTTCAGAGAAGATGCACATGGCAAACAAACATCCCAACCAGACGGCTCACTCATAAAAACCAGAGGCCAGGGGAAAATAGCAAGCTATGTTTGCTTCTTAAATAACAACAGAGTTTCACACTGAGGAAAAAGGTAGCGGCTCATAGCCCTGAAATTGTGAATAAATGTCATTGAATTTTACACCCTCACACTCTCCCCTACTCACCAGTTTTCATTCTCTCCATAGAAACCAGTTCTGGTGTGACCTATATTGTCTTCTTGTTTTATTGAGTTTGATGTATATGAGCTGCTTTTGTTGTTGTTTTTTTATCATATAACTGTGTAGCATTTAATGTATTGTTATGTGTTTAATGAGTTTTGAGGCAAGTTTCTTTCATATACCATTCAGACAACACCATAATACTGAGTTCAGTGAATTGAATTGAACACATGCATATCAACATGTACTCCTGTCTGCAGACATGGTAAACAAAAAACATGCCCAAACATTCGTGTGCACACACAAAGTATACATGAGCACACACAAAGTATACATGAGCTAGCAAGAGAAAGGAACAGGAAAGTGATGAGACCTGACTGTGAACTCTTGCTGTTCTTCAGGATGTGCTGCAGCCGTAACTGGATCCAATGGGTTCATTCGTCCACCAACCTTTGGAGACCCCGCCTACTACCCACCTTCAGTGGAGTGCCAGTATCTCATCAATGCCCCTGAGGACAACCCACAACCATTCCAGATCCTCTTCACTGAGCTCGCACTGGCGGATGGCCGGGATTCCATAAAAGTGAGAAACATGTCCAGTGTTGCTCTGTCACAGTTCTTTGGGGTGTTGTGTTCTGTCTCCTGATTGTTGTCAGACGTGTCGTACTGTCGACTGGTGTTTGTATGAGAACAGTCACAGAGCCGCAGGTTTGGATAAGGGGCGAAGGGAGGGAGAGGGGGGAAGATACCTTTTTTCTGGCAATTAACGCAGGTGCCAGCTATGTCATTGTCGTATCAGCATTGCTCTCTACACATTTGTTTTTATGGAATAGCGTATGTCCTTAAAGTCTTCTTTTTCAATGGTATTTGGTTCAGCTTAAAATTTTTAGAGAGTATGAAAATAACGAAAAACTCACCATTGCCAAATGTTGAAAGTTGGATATCCTGGCACCAAAAGCATTTTCCTCTTTTGGACTTGCCACTTACAGCTAGCTGACATTGTATCAGCTGCTACACACCTTCAACACATCAACTCAGCATCTTGGTTTTGTGCAGCCAAACAAATTTCTACCGACAAGTTCTCTTGAAGGATTTCTCATAATGTCTTTTTGTATTTTTTGATGACGTAATAAGAGTCAAAACAGTCAAGTCCGATCCACTTGGTGGCTGTATCTCTGAGAGTGTTGTTGCTCACACTTTCTGACCAATGCATTTCTCAGGAATAGCCAACACCGGGGTAAGGTAGTGTTGCTTATAGCCCAGCCGACCGCAAAGGGCCATATCAGGGCTGTTACCACATTGAAATCAAATCACAAGTCATTAAAAACAAAAAACAAACAAACAAAAAAATGTTCACACATCTCTTTGAAATACATCTAAAAGCGTACCAGAAACTTTGGTGTATGTTATGACAGAAAGCATCAAATACAGCCCTGTCATGTGGTCTCTGACAAGACTGCAACTCTAAAACGTCATTTTTACCATCCTCATCACCACTGATTATCAAAAAAAATAAATAGGTGTATTGGGAATCAAACCCATGATTGCAACATAACCACTGTGCCACAGTGGTATGCACTTGCTCAAAATATTGATCATCATCAGTTCACATTTTCATGATAGATGGCACTGATTTCATTTGACACTTTTATTTCAGAGTTGTTGGGTTTTTTTTAATTGGTGCTACTGAATTTTATTTGATTCCAGTCACAGAGGCAGCTTTATGAAGTATTGGTGTTATTGGTCAATGTGAATGTGGAAAAAAGTGAGGTTGTTTAATCTGCACCTTTTGTGATGTTTTGCTCACCATGAATGATAAATATTTGCATATTTGGTCAGATATATCTGTATCCTGCTTATATTTAGCAAAGTGTTTGTTTGTTTATGCTTATCTGCTTTGTAGAAATCATGTATAATGGTGTCATTATGACAGACTGTACATTGATATCTGTTGCATTGTTGTGAAAAATAGAATTTTTATTTTATCAATATATAAAAAAAAATTACAAAAGATTACACCTTCTTAGAAGATGTTGATATTGACAAAACGTGAATTGCACATTTGTGACCTTTACCATTTGGTGACATCTTCATACAGGGGCTGGTTGGAGAGGATTAATCAATATTTTGTTTAACCAGGTATTGTGGTGTGGTAGTTAATGTCTTGACATTTGACTGGGAGGTTGTGGGTCATTTGTGGGACATACATGCACACGCACATGCACACTCGTACATTCAAAGCATGCATGAACATGTTGACAGCTTAAACATTGTGATTGCATGAAAAAGGTGAAAGTCCCATCTTGGCTATGATTATATAAAATAAAAAGGTGAAAGTCCCATAAACAGTGGGCCACAGGGCAGTGAAAAGGTGAAAGTCCCATAAACAGTGGGCCACAGGGGTGGTGAAAAGGTGAAAGTCCCATAAACAGTGGGCCACAGGGGTGGTGAAAAGGTGAAAGTCCCATAAACAGTGGGCACAGGGGTGGTGAAAAGGTGAAAGTCCCATAAACAGTGGGCCACAGGGGTGGTGAAAAGGTGAAAGTCCCATAAACAGTGGGCCACAGGGGCGGTGAAAAGGCGAAAGTCCCATAACCAGTGGGCCACAGGGGTGGTGAAAAGGCGAAAGTCCCATAAATAGTGGGCCACAGGGGCGGTGAAAAGGCGAAAGTCCCATAACCAGTGGGCCACAGGGGTGGTGAAAAGGCGAAAGTCCCATAAACAGTGGGCCACAGGGGTGGTGAAAAGGCGAAAATCCCATAACCAGTGGGCCACAGGGGCTGTGAAAAGGCGAAAGTCCCATAAATAGTGGGCCACAGGGGTGGTGAAAAGGCGAAAGTCCCATAACCAGTGGGCCACAGGGGTGGTGAAAAGGCGAAAGTCCCATAACCAGTGGGCCACAGGGTGGTGAAAAGGCGAAAGTCCCATAATAGTGGGCCACAGGGGCGGTGAAAAGGCAAAAGTCCCATAAATAGTGGGCCACAGGGGCTGTGAAAAGGCGAAAGTCCCATAAATAGTGGGCCACAGGGGTGGTGAAAAGGCGAAAGTCCCATAAACAGTGGGCCACAGGGGCGCTGAACTGTCAGAAGTTCACAATGTCTAGGGCACAATATCATGGAAGGTGGCACCCACCTCTCTCCTTCTGCCATCTTCAACCTTCCCTGAACTGAATCAGATACCCATTTACTACTGAATGGACAGAGAGGGTTTTCAGGCTATAGGAATCTGACCCAAGAGGGTTTGAAATCAGGACTGTCAACTCAGCAGGCAAACACTTCAAACATCAGCCCATTTGGCTCTCCGATTACATAAACTCACTTTGTTGCACACATGATTTTAAGGAGAGAAAAAAAAACAGAAAACGGAAACATTTGTCCTCAACAAAAATGTGTAAAGAAAATAGTTGGGTTGAAGGCAGTGCGTGTGTTTCCGTCTCTCCCCACCTGTATCTCTCTCCCCCTCTGACCTTCTTCTTAGTCCCCACCCCCTATCTAGTGCTCCACATCCCCTTCCCACCCCCACCCACATCCCTTCCCCTGCCACTCAACCGCTTTTGAGCAAATGGACTGCATGCATCGGTTAGGGATGGCTGTTGCAGCACACTGCACCAAGTCAACAACTTTACAAATCCTTAAAACTCTTCATGAAAAAAAAAAAGCTCCCTTCCCCACCTCCTCCATTCCAAACAAATTGACCCACCCTTGAACCACATGTTTGAATGTTTGTTCTTGCAGGTGTTTGACGGGTCTAACAGCAGTGCAGTAGATGTGACCCCAGCAGCTGTGGACACTGTCAGCGCGTCTTCTTCATCACCAGTGTTGGCAGTGTTCAAGTCCAGTCTGGTGCAGTCAGAAGGCTTCTTCAGCTTGACCTTCAACCTTGGTAATGGTTTAGTCCACTCCAGATGAGGCAGATTGGATCTGGTTTGCACACTTATTTTACATTTCAGAGACGTAAGCAATTCACGCCCCATCATCATTTTGTTTGTTGTGTGGCACAAGTTTTTTTTTTTTTTTTTTTTTTGTCCCCACGTTCGGGGGCTGGAATAGCTCAGTTGGTAGAGCGCCAGACTCGTAATCTAAGGGTTGCGGGTTCGAATCTCCACCGGGTCGTTTCGGTACAGGGGGATTTTTCCCTCGGAGTTAACCTTGGTTCTGACTCCATTTCTCATACAGTGCTTTGATTGAGACTATGAACCGAGGTTCCATGTGTGAACGCACGCATAACATCTTGCACACACGTAAAATCCCATCACGTAAAATCCCATCACCAACTTTCGGAAGAGACAGCCAGTTCAGCCATTGGTATGGATGACACGTTTCACAGAGCATGCACCTTCCCCGAAGATGGAGTATGGCAGCCTTGATGGTGGGATAATCTCATTTTGTAAAAGTAAAAAAAAGCAATTTGATGGTAGGTGAAAGAGTGAAATGCATAGGAACACAAATTGTGCTTACAGACCAATTCTATAAGTGTGTCAGACAAGATTATATTTCATCTACATATAAGGACATTATCTAGCTCATTCTTAAGAACCCAGATAGATCAGACAGGTACAGCCTCAAAAACCATTTTAGCAAATTATGCAAAATAGAATTTGGATATATTTTCAGGTATCTTATCTACCTACTGATTTAGATAGATATACTGAACAACATTAAAAACGCACCGTTTTGATTTGCCGATTTCCCATTTGGAAAAATGTGTATTTGGATTTGGTATATTATCACAATTTTTAAGGGACACAGATTCACACTGCCTCGGTTTCTCCGCGCTTGCCGACGTGATATACAGACAGACATATATACAGACAAATATACATATATATATTTGTGTACTGTGCCTGTGTGAAAAAACAAGGTACGACACAGCATGATACTCATTATTCAAAGCAGTCTTGAATGTCACATGCTCATATGGTTTGTGCTTTAAATGCTGTACCTCTCCAAGACATCCAACTAAATATTGCTTGTGTGGACTACAGCATGTTGTAGAAAAGACCATAATTATGATGGATCTGTGTGTTGGTTCTAACAGCTTGCCCTCCAATCACCAATGACGACCATATGATGATGTCCACCACCGACGTGCAATACGGCTCAGTAGTCACTCTCAGCTGTGATGTCAGCTTTGCCTTTGAGCAAGAAGAATACACGGAGGAGACAGAGGTCATCATCAGCTGTGGAATGGGAGGAAAATGGAATGTTACCCGCTTGCCTACCTGTGCAGGTATGAAAGTGTGTGGTGTGTGTGTGTGTGTGTGTGTGTGTGTGTGTGTGTGTGTTGTGTGTGTGTGTGTGCGTGCGTGCGTGTGTGTGTGTGTGTGTGTGTGTGTGTGTGGTGTGTTGTGTCTGTGTGTGTGTGTTGGGAGAGGGGAAGGTTAGGGGGGGGGGTGCAAAGGAAAGAGAGAGGTTTGAAGGAAAAGAGAAAGAGAGCTCCCTTTTCTCTCTCATCTCTCTCTTTGTCCGTCTGCCTGTCTGTCTCTGTCTCCTGTCTGTCTGTCTGTCTGTATCTCTCTCTCTCTCTCTCTCTCTCACTCTCTCTCTCTCCCTCTCTCTCTCTCTCTCTCTCTCTCTCTCTCTCTCTCTGTCTGTCTGTCTGTCTGTCTCTCTCTCTCTCTCTCTCTCTCTCTCTCTGTCTGTCTGTCTGTATCTCTCTCTCTCTCTCTCCATCTCTCTCTCTCTCTCTCTCTCTCTCTCTCTCTCTGTCTGTCTGTCTGTATCTCTCTCTCTCTCTCTCTGTTTGTCTGTCTGTCTGTCTGATTTAGATAGATAGATATACAGACAGACATATATACAGACAAATATACATGTATACATATATATGATAATGGGGAGATGGAGAAGGGGGTGGGAAGAGAGAAATCATCCTCTCCCCACCCCCTTCTCCATCTCCCCATTATCAGTACCATTTTTTCTTTCTTCCTCACTGCCGTAAGATGTAATCTTTTCTTGTAAATAAGAATGTTGAGCATGAAGATATGGAAATGAACATGATCAATGTTGCCAATCTTTCAGACTAAGTTGGTGATACTGTACTTGGTAACTAATTCTTCTTATATTCTAAATCTGTTAAAGAATATCATGCACTGATTAGAGAGAGAAAGAAAGTTGTGTGTGTGTGTGTGTGTGTGTGTGTGTGTGTGTGTGTGTGTGTGTGTGTGGTGTTTCCTGTTATTGATACGAATCATTATTGTTCTTGTTATGATCAATTTATATAAAGCAAAATCATAGGATATCTTGTGTAAAATATTAGTTCCTGAGTAGACAAAGATCAGAACCCCCCCCCCCCCCCCCCCCCCACCCGTCCGCCTCCAAAAGAAAAAAGTCTTTTTGTTTATTTGTTACTCTTAAGTATAAAGATTATCAATTAGCCTCTCTGTCTCCCTCCCTCCCTTTACCCAGCCCCCCCCCCCCACCACCCCCACCCCCCTTCTTCTTCCCTTCTCTCTCGCTCTTTCTCTCTCTCTCTCTCTCTCTGTCTCAGACAATAACAAAGAGAGCTTTTGGATCATAACTACAAGAATTTGCTTAGTTACATGATGCTGGTAAGGCATGTGTGACAAACATTCTTTCTGAGGGGCTGCATCAAATGTAGAGCAATGCCTAGTTTGAAATTGTTTCATTGTGAGGTGTGTCTGTGAAGGTCTTGCTGTCCAATGGTCAGATGGTTGGCTGCAGAGTTGACCATAAGGAGTTTGAATCATGGTGTCAACTTTTTACAGCTTGGGATGTCCACCCAGCTGTAGACAAGCACTTGTTTCAGTTCAGGAATGCTTTATGTATCCAAGAAGAGAATGTGGCTCCTCTTTATAATATATTTGTCCAGTTGGTGGTGGTGGTGGTGGTTTTTGGTGTGTTTTTTTTCCATTTTTCTCCCCTGTTGTTGCGTCTTCTGAGCTACTTCAGTGTCGTTATGCCCCCTCCCACACCCCACCCCCACCCCTTCCCCCAATGATGCTCATTCTGGCTTTCCAGTCAATGTCATGCCTTGGTTTTTCTGGTGACAGCCCTGACACTGAGGATTCGCATAGAGAGTCAGTGTCAATGCCCCCTAGCGATGGCTGTTTGCTTGGTCGCAGAGCCGGCATGAGTGAGCTTTTCCTGTGGAAGGCACCACCTTGTCTGTCTTACAACAGTCTCCATGAAATCAGCCACACAGGCAGCCTTAGTCCTGCCCAGTTCATCTCTGCTTGGATCATATCAGGCATAGCCTGCCTTATATGTTTCCATGATTTGATTTTGAGAGGTTTTGTCAGTTATTGAAAATCCCATATTCTCTCTTCAGTGGATGCTCGGATCTGTCTTTTTGAGACACTTTCCTTGCGAGTGAGATATGCTACTCAGTTCTGGTGGGTTGGTTTTCTTAGTTGAAAACCAGGAATGATAACAGGCCTGATATGCTCACCTCTACATATGGAGCAAAGTTGCTCCAGCTAGCTGATTAAGCACACTGTAACTTGTTCCAGTGCCTGGTGAGCTCACACTGGCCTAGGACAATCTTCATGATCAAAAGCCATCAATCTGAATTCTGTTTTCCTGTCCACAGTATCTGGAGTTTTTGTTATTATTTTAAATGCCTCCCCAATATTATTTGAAGATTTCATTGGAAGAGGGTGGGGGTGGAGGTGTAAATGGAAATATGATTTGAAGACTTTCAGGTCTGTTGACAAACAACTTGCATCCATACTCTGCCTTTGACGTGTAAATGGAAATATGATTTGAAGACTTTCAGGTCTGTTGACAAACAACTTGCATCCATACCCTGCCCTTTCTTTTCTACCTTCGTGTCTTGTTTGATTAAATGGGTTTGAAATGGAGTTTGCTTTTTTTTTTCCAGAAATCTATTGCGGGGTGCCTGAAGCAATAGACAATGGGTATATTGCGGACGGATCAGGGAGTGCAAGGTACAATGCAACAGTGACATACAGCTGTTTTGGAGGGTTTGAAATCAGCGGATCAAACGTCAGTACCTGTGGAGATGGGTCTCAGTGGAGTAATCCACCAACATGTGAAGGTAACTGATGGATTCCTCATTGTCGTTTATTGGATTGAATGATTGTATTATTGTAAATGTTGCTGTCATAAAATGGAAATCATAGAAAGCAGCCGGCTGCTCTGACAAGGAAGGGTTAGGATGTCATCAGAGAAAACTAGACAGGTTTGTGGACAACAGCAGACAGGTGACCAAGTGCATCATTACTGTGCAGTAGATTGTAAGGTTAGGATGTCATCAGAGAAAACTGGACAGGTTTCTGGACAACAGCAGACAGATGACCACGTGCATCATTACTGTACAGTAGATTGTAAAATGTTGATAATCCATGCTTGATGATTCATCAGCTCTCTCATTGCTCCCTGACACCTATTGTGCTGACTGCACTTGAACCCGGCCACTACACCATGCTGGTCAGAAAGCCTTTGACAAACAATGTGAGGAGTTCCTTCTTACAGCAACCCTTGAATTGAAATAGGTTCTGCTAAAAAAAAAAAAAAAAAAAAAAGCACTGTAGATTGTTCACAGTGCTTGTTATAATAGTATTATTTTCAGAGCCTTTTGTTTTGAATCCTTCACAGTGCTTGTTATAATAGTATTATTTTTTGGTACCTCTTCTTTTGAATCCTTTACAGTGCTTACCATAATACTGCCACTTTCTGTGCCTTTTGTCTTGTTTTGTGTTCAGTGCCTTTTCTGTTCTCTGTTTGAATATTGTAATTGGTGAAATGGAAAGAACAGCAAGCTTTAACAAACTGAAAAGAGGTGCATTGTAATAACCTCTTCTTGCCTTGCAGTGAAAATATGCAGTTGAGATATATCTCTTTTTTTGAAGGGAACTTAACTTTTAAAAGAAACTTGAACATTTTATATGCACCAGTAACAAAGACATCTTGCAGTCAGTCTGTGAATAGTTTAATAAATACAGTTGTTAGAATTCTGCACTGATGGCTTAAATACTACTTAAGAAGTTTTCATTACAAATCCAGAACTTTCACAAGAATTTGTGATAGAAAACATTCATTTTAGCACAAAGATGACCAGACGTAGATGATGTGCATGTAATGGAACAGATAAATCATGGCATCATTGTTCTTGGTGATTTTGTTGATATGGATGAATAACCTAAACTTCAAGTATGTGGTCTTTTTAATTCTCCTCACATTATATACTGATTTTCTAGTGAATGCAAGTGTAAAAACAGCTGTAACTGTGTGAGCAGCTCAAAGGCTCAGCACCTCCACTCCCTTGCTGTCAGTTCTTTGACTGTCAGTTGGGATCAGCCCCACTCTCTTGGCTTGCCTTTAGCAGGTGACATCAGGACTAGTTTTAGCACCTTGGTACCCTTCTCCTCTGTAAGAGGAATTCACATCTACTGTTGATTTCTAACACAGGTTGTTTTTACTGAGGCTTGCGTGCAGACTGCTTTCAACATAAAAAATATTTCTGTGTAAACTCTTAGTTAGACACTGTACACATTGTGTAACAAAGAGATGTTCATCATCTTTCCCAGAAATGAGAACACATACACACACACACACACACACACACACACACACACACACACACACACACACTCACTCACAAATGGGAGGAGGGGAGCAGGGGGGGGGGGGGGCACCTGTCTTCTTAGTGAGAAGGGAGAGGGGCAGCCTAACATCTTGGTTACATGAGTGTTGGCAGCACATTTCAAAGTGACATTTTTTTCAGAGATGTTACATAATCTTGGAGTGAAAGAGCCGATCACATTGATGGCTGTAGACCTGATGGGTTGTTTTGTTTAGTTCCAGTGCTGCCGCTGCACAGACCTCTGCCAGGCTTGACATTTGTCTGCAAAATTCCACATGCCAAAATGCTAAAAATTATTTCTGTTTGTTTGGTGGGGACTTTTCAAACAGTGACTGATGACTAAAGATTGCACCACATGTGTTTGTGAACTCTCCGGCCGGCTTTTAGTGTTGTAGGATGTCATTCATATTAGTATCGATTATAATGATATTCGTGTAGATGGTGCTTTTTTTTTTTTTCTCTGGCTCACCTCTGTGTGTAAGCTTGTCAGTGTTCCTCCAGCTCTGAAGAAGGGAGCAGGCATAAAGCTTGGCTAAGACTAAATGATACTAGTTAACAATGTGTGATGATTCTTTCATTCTGTGACTGATTACAGCACAAAAAAACATTTTCAGGCTGATACGAAAACATTGAAAACAGTGAAGGGGGTTGGCGGGTGAAGGTTCTACTTCAGAAGAACTGAATACAAGGGATTTAAGCAAGTCTTTTTCCACCGTTGGCATCGTGTCATCTGCTACAAGATAAGACCAATCAGCTTTGTCGATTTATTGAAGCCCAAGGTGTTTTGTATTCTACAGCATCCTAGCTATGTCTAAATCAGTTTCGCTACCTCACTGTGTGGACCAGCTTGTATGCCTGATGTTTATTCACATTCAGTGTCCTTATCACAGCTCAGCATCGATCATCCAAAATGCCCCTTCGTCCAGCACTTGGAGCACAGCATTTTTTGTTTTATTTGCTCAGGCATGGATAAACTTATTTGGATGGTTTTTTCCCTTTAATATGTGCAAAGTAGCATATATCCAAGTAGTTTGTTTCACTGTGATCCATGAAAAGTGTCTCTGGTTTACACCAAAATCAGGCAAAAGATAGCTGTTACCAGCAATATTGGCTGACGTGAATAATCAGGCAAAAGATAGCTGTTACCTGCAATATTGGCTGATGTGAATAATCAGGCAAAAGGTAGCTGTTACCTGCAATATTGGTTGACATGAATAATCAGGCAAAAGGTAGCTGTTACCTGCAATATTGGTTGACATGAATAATCAGGCAAAACATAGCTGTTACCTGCAATATTGGTTGACATGAATAATCAGGCAAAACATAGCTGTTACCTGCAATATTGGTTGACATGATAATCAGGCAAAACATAGCTGTTACCTGCAATATTGGCTGACGTGAATAATCAAGAGCATCACTGGTAAGAACACTGCCAAAGTGCGCACTCTGTTTTTGATAAACAGAATTTGAAATGAAGGGGTTTGGAAGAGAAACACTCTGTTAAAAGCATGTTTAGGTAAGACAGAATGATATTATTTTTCAGTACATGTCACTCTTAAAGCCAAAGAGCATACAGTTTTTACAAACCAGAATCTGAAATCAAGGAGACTGGAAGGGAAACAGACTGGCAGGCAACCTATCGCTTTTGAACTGAAAATAAACATTTGATGGTTCAGAAAGCAAGAAAGAGTTGAACTCTTATCACTGACGAAAGCAGAAATCTAGAGCTAGAGTTTGAAATGGATCTAGGAACCTGGCTTTGTGTACAGTGAAACTAATGTATCCTTTGTTCCAAAGCAGGTTACATAATTATGTTGATTAAATAAAACTTTCAAATTTTGATTTGGGGGTGCTATTCCATATTACAAAAAAAAACCCTTTTTATGCAAAATTAACATATGTTCTTATTAAAATCTGGATATTGTGTGTGTTATTTTCAGCAACGGCTTGTGGTCCTGCAGCAGATTTACCAGCGGGCAATTACACTATTGTGAACGGAAATGGAACTGAGTACAGCAGTGTTGTGGAATACCACTGTTATGAGGGATATGAGGAGGTTGGGCCAGTTATTAGCGTGTGTCAGAGAGATGGACCTGGTTTCCTTCAGCTCCTCTGTGTCAACGTAAGTATTTCATTCTAGACACATACACACGTTATACACAAACACAACACAAATTGATCAGTTTATATACATGTACCATGTACACATGCATGCCGTCATATGGTGTATGAATATACACAGTAACACACACATGCACGTGCAAGCACACAAGCGCATACAAAAACCTTACACATACACGCTCACACACACACACACACACACACACACACACACACACACATACACACACACACACACATTCACACACACACACATACACATACACACACATTCACACACACATACACATACACACGCATTCACACACACACACACACACACACATGCACACACACACACACACACACACACATACACACACACACACACACACACACACACACACACACACACACACACACACACACACACACACACACACATATACACACACACACACACACACACACACACACACACACACACACACACACACACTGTATAAATGTAAGCAAACAGATTCACAGGGAACATAGTTATTTACTCACAGACACCTCGTGCTTACACACGCACACAAAAGTATATATGCAGACACACTCACAGACATAAGTGTGTGTACGCACACGCACACACATACACGTACACACACACTCACTCACTCACACACACTTCTAACAGGTGCACACACACACATATACACACATATGCATACACATGCACGCTTGCACACACATTCACACATGCACACACACACACACACACACACACACACAACACACACACCACACACACACACACACACACACACACACACACACACATGCACACACACACACACACATACACACTCTCACACACACACACAGAGTGTCAATAACTGTATGTAGCGGATGAAACACCGTGTAAGCCCTACACCCATCAGATGAAGCAGCAACGTATCAAAATGCTTTGAGTACAACAGCAGACTGCTCCCTTCTGTCCCCAGACTGCTGAGTTTGACTCCAGAAAACTGGTAGCTGAACAAAGTGCATTTGCCTTGCATCGCCCTATTAGGCTTGTAAAAATCAAGGAAATGAAAGTAGGCGTTAACATTTTTTAGTTTGCTCCCTACAGTTGATGCCATATGTTTTCTATTTATCAGTTATTACTGTTTCAGAGATCACAAATACTTTCTGAAGTCAGATTCTGCCGATTTCTGTACAGTTTCAAATTATAAAAATACGTACATGCACTTTGATATATCATATAATGTACATATAATGTATTTTCTTCTATAATCTTTATCTTATGAACAGTAAGCCGTCGTAAACCAATATATTCAAAAACTGGCACAGAACTGTCAATGCTGGTAGAAAGAAGTCACCATAAGCTTCCTGGAGGAAAAATGTTTTCACACATGGGTCTATGGTCATCCATTTAATTGTCAAACAATCCGACCAATCACACACACACACACACAAAAAGTGTAAGACATGCATGACTGTGGTTGTGCTGAAGGCAGGATGAGTGGTGTGAAAATAATGCCAGTGACAGGGCAGAAGATGGCAAGGAAAAAAAGTAATTGAATAACTGCAAGCCAGTGCCATGAAAGGTTATTTCTTAATGCATTTTCATTGTATTGTACTTCTATAATGTATTTTTTGTTATTGTACATGCAGAAGTAAATGGGCTTTGGACTACAGATGCCCTATGTTGATTTCTGGGAACTGCAGGCATCAGTGATGATAGTGACCTCACACAAACTGCACCATTCATGAAGGAAAATGCCATTCAGTCATTGCACGAGTCATTGCATAGCTCAGTTCAAAGTGATGTTAATTCCTGTGCAGGAATCAAGTGTCCTGTCCCAGACATTGACACCAGTGTGGCTATGCTAAACGTCATGGAGCCTGTGGAGTTTGAAGGATCGTTGACAGTCAACTGCACTGATGGCTTCGTCATCAGCGGCACCAATGACACTTCCAAAGACTATGAATGTCCAGGTTCCCGTGACTTTGGGATCATGTACAGCGTGTGTGTAGGTCAGTAATATACAGCCCTCACCCATCCCTCTCTGTGAAGGTCAGTAATGTAGAGCCCTCACCCATCCCTCTCTGTGAAGGTCAGTGACGTAGGGCCTCACCCATTCCTCTCTGTGAAGGTCATTGACGTAGGGCCCTAACCCATCCCTCTCTGTGAAGGTCAGTGACATAGGGCCATCACCCATCCCTCTCTGTGAAGGGCAGTGATGTAGGGCCCTCACCCATCCCTCTCTGTGAAGGTCAGTAATGTAGAGCCCAAACCCATCCCTCTCTGAAGGTCAGTGACGTAGAGCCCTCACCCATCCCTCTCTGTGAAGGTCAGTACGTAGGGCCCTCAC
The DNA here is from genome assembly GCA_018398815.1 of Conus ventricosus. NCBI lineage: Eukaryota > Metazoa > Mollusca > Gastropoda > Neogastropoda > Conidae > Conus > Conus ventricosus. The sequence continues at coordinate 9,944,373 of CM031596.1, read as the reverse complement.
CCATCCCTCTCTGTGAAGGTCAGTGACGTAGGGCCCTCACCCATCCCTCTCTGTGAAGGTCAGTGACGTAGGGCCCTCACCCATCCCTCTCTGTGAAGGTCAGTAATGTAGGGCCCTCACCCATCCCTCTCTGTGAAGGATAGTGATGTAGGGCCCTCACCCATCCCTCTCTGTGAAGGTCAGTGACGTAGGGCCCTCGCCCATCCCTCTCTGTAAAGGTCAGTAATGTAGGGCCCTCACCCATCCCTCTCTGTGAAGGTCAGTAATGTAGGGCCCTCACCCATCCCTCTCTGTGAAGGTCAATAACGTAGGGCCCTCACCCATCCCTCTATGTGAAGGTCAGTAATGTAAGGTTCTCACCCATCCCTCTCTGTGAAGGTCAGTGACGTATGGCCCTCACCCATCCCTCTCTGTGAAGGTCAGTGACGTAGGGCCCTAACCCATCCCTCTCTGTGAAGGTCAGTAACGTAGAGCCCTCACCCATCCCTCTCTGTGAAGGTCAGTGACGTAGGGCCCTCACCCATCCCTCTCTGTGAAGGTCAGTGATGTAGGGCCCTCACCCATCCCTCTCTGTGAAGGTCAGTAACATAGAGCACTAACCCATCCCTCTCTGTGAAGGTCAGTGACGTAGGGCCCTCACCCATCCCTCTCTGTGAAGGTCAGTAATGTAGAGCACTAACCCATCCCTCTCTGTGAAGGTCAGTAATGTAGAGCCCTCACCCATCCCTCTCTGTGAAGGTCAGTAACGTAGAGCACTAACCCATCCCTCTCTGTGAAGGTCAGTGACGTAGGGCCCTCACCCATCCCTCTCTGTGAAGGTCAGTAATGTAGGGCCCTCACCCATCCCTCTCTGTGAAGGTCAGTGACATAGGGCCCTCACCCATCCCTCTCTGTGAAGGTCAGTGATGTAGAGCCCTCACCCATCCCTCTCTGTGAAGGTCAGTGACGTAGGGCCCTCACCCATCCCTCTCTGTGAAGGCCAGTGACGTAGGCCCTCACCCATCCCTCTCTGTGAAGGTCAGTGACGTAGGGCCCTCACCCATCCCTCATTCTTTGTATTTTGTATTAACTTCACATGACATGACATTGCTGTATTATTTTACAAGGCGTAGCTGGGAAGTTTAGTCTCACTGGATGCATACAGACATTGAAAATAAAGAAAAAAAATATATTGGTCTGCAAAGGTATCTTAATGTAGGAAATATCGTGGATAAGTATACAAGAATAATCGTTTATTCTTGTTCCAGAAGAAGCATTGTTTGTGATTCTTTGTTCAAGCATCAATTACACTGATTCTTGTTCACTATTCTCTGCCTTATTTTATGAAATAAGTGGTAGAAGCGATTACGTGAAAAGTGAATTGAAGTTGGATTTTTGTGAAACCGCTTTACATAAAGTCAACTGAATTTATGTTTCATGTTTTTGTATGCCACCAGCTAATGAATTTGCTGACAGGGAGTTTCAGAAGAAAATCTGCTGTTAGAGGGATTTAAGAAGGAATACTGTTTTTATGATAAGCGATCTACTTTAAAAAACTTCATTTCCTCTGTCCCAGCCGCACAGTTGAGCTGTTGTCCTGCTTCAAGTAAAGATTAATGTGCAGTCTTCTCTTCTATGCTTTGAAAGTTTGGAGTGTTTCACAGTGTGCTTCGATCTCTACCAATAATGGGAGTTTTTTAAAAAAAATGTAAAAAAGAAAGAAAGAAAAATGTTCAACATGACTGTGCAATTCCCATGCATTTCATGGTGGAATTTTCTTTTCTTTTTTCTTTCTCTTTTTTTTTAACCCCCCCCCCCCCCCCCCCCCCCCCCCGCCTGCACTTGGACATGCTCTGAAGCCAAAATTTGTAGCCACTTGCCTCTAGGAGACAAGGCAGCAAAGTATAAGCCCTTTAGTGTTCTCAAGACATTGATTGCGAGTCAAGTAGCTGAACATCAGTTGTTTCTTTCCAGAGTATATAACCTAGAAAAGAAAAGGAGAGCCACCTCTTGTGTTTTCACTTTATGCCCACATTCTTCTGGCCAGCTTAGGGTTGGCCTTCATTAATTCATGCGTTCATTTTGGGTTTTAAAACATTGCCAGGTCTTTTTACTGTTGTTAACACAAGACGGTCCATGTGTGAACAACGTGAGCAGCAGACACTTTGGGCTTTGTTACTGAGTTATGAAAGCCTTATTTATGTTTGTCTCCTGGACAGAATATTAGAACATATTATGAAGCAATTGTTTTCATGAAATATTTGAGGGCCATGGTGTGTGTGTGTGTGTGTGTGTGATTACGTAAAAAGTAGAAGTAAGTTTATAAACATGCCAAAAAATGAAATATTGGATGATTTTCAGGAAACATACTTTTTTTCCAAGAGCCTTTTTTTAATTTCTCATAGATCTTGGCATATGATATATTATGAATGGAGATATTTTCAAAATAATTAACATCTCCTAAATAGTTCATTTAAGAAAAGAGATTCAGTATTTCATAAGCAGATTTCACACACACACACACACACACACACACACACACACACACACACACACACACCACACACACACACAAATGAAAGGAAAAAAAATGCCAACACAAGTATTGTTGAGATTTAATTAACTTAGGATTGGGGTTAGGTTTGGCTTCTTCTGCTGATTAAAAAGCATTTGTTACATTCATTTACCCATTTTTAGGTGTGTGTGTATGTGTGTGTGTGTGTGTGTGTGTGTGTGTGTGTGTGTGTGTGTGTGTGTGTTCACACATGTGCAAGTGAGTTAAGTTTATGAATTGGTGTGCGATTTGATGAGAAATTGGACGCATGTCTCAGCACTGAAATAAATCATGGAAGACAGTGCAGTACAGGAAGAAGAGCATTAGAATGGTTTTTTTTATTTACTCAAAGGAGGCTTCGTGCCCTACTCATCATTTCTTTGAAATGGCAATGTCAGCTGCATTTGACAAGAATTCAGTGTGTCTGTTTGCAGACTTCGATGAATGCCAGCTAGTTGACTCATGCACAGGAGATCATCAAGTGTGTAAAAACACAGTGGGGAGCTACATGTGTGAGTGTGAAGACAAGTACCGGAAAAATGGAACTGAATGTGAAGGTGAGGTTTGAAAGTTAAGTTTCTTCTGGAAGTATCAAGGGTTTTGCTTGTCTTTTTTTTTCCAAATGTATCAATGGTTTTTTTCTTTTCTTTTTTCTTTCTCAAATTTACTCTGGTGGTGTGGTTGCATTTTTTGTTTGTGTGTGTGTATATGTGTGAAGTTTGCGTGTATGTGAGTGTGAGAAGCGGTGGGGGACGGGTAGAGAGAGAGCGGGGAAGACTTGTGGTACTGATGGTGTTATCACGGTGGAATTACCCCAACTCAGTTTTCCTCCTACATACGTAGCTACACCCAGACACATCCAATGGCAGCATCGGCACAGCAATCCATTTTTTAATTTTTAAAAACATGGGGGCCAAAAATTTTTGAAATTTTTTTTTGGTTTTCCCCCCCCCCCCCCCCCCCAAAAAAAAAAATTTTTTTTCGGGAAAAAACTTTTACTTTTTTTTGGGGGGGGGGGGGGGGGCCAAGGAGCCCTTTTGTTAAAATTTTTTTTTTCTAAAGGGGTAATTTTTTGGGGAAAAGAAAATTATTTTTTTTTTTTTTTTTTTTTTTTTTTTTTTTTTTTTTTTTTTTTTTTTTTTTTTTTTTTAAAAAAAAAAAAAAAAAAAAAAAAAAAAAAAAAAAAAAATGAAGGGGGAGACTTAAATTGTTCCAGGTATTTAACCCAACTAGTTTTCTTAAAAGTAACCAACAAGGCAGTTCATCCACAGCAACCAAATTTTCAACATTTTCAAATAATTTCGAGGCACCACCAAGGAGACACTGCCCCTGTTGTATGTGACTTACAATTTAAGGGTGAAGATTTAATAAAATGACCGGTGTTTGTTCATTTGCGTAAACAACCCCATTTGTTCCAAAGACCTAAGTGTGTCTACTTTAAAGGTGTGTGGCATATAGGAGAGTGGGTGTTGCTATGGACACTCGTAAAGTTCATTACACACAGTGTTCTGCAGATTCCCTTTACAATGATCGGGCATATACGGAACTCAGTTTCTACATATACACACAGTGAGGCAAAAACACAAAGTAGGGTTAATTTTAACCAAGTGATGTCCTACTATCAGGCTCGTATTAAATACCTACAGTGATTTACATAATTCAGTGTGTCTGTATCAGGACACTACAGTGTGCTCAATCACTACAGTGTGTCTACAAACACAGTGATGTCGGGCATATAAGGAAAATACGGATGTCTACATATAATACGGGTGAGGGTTACATATCACAAGTAGAATGTTTTCTTGTATTTTATCAAGAACTACAGTGGTTCTTTTTATCCACTAACAGTTGTTTTCTTCACTCAGTGATGCAAATTTTACCTACGGGTGATTGTCTAAAACACTACAGTGGGGGTAACATAAACTGGAGTGAGGGTCTACATTACACTAAAAGTTTCCTCTAACATACAGTGTGTCTACAAACATCCATGGTGTCTCAATCAGACACTAATTTTGGGGTTTGTCCATATCCTTTAGTGGTGTCAAATATCTTTTCGTGGGTGTCTACAAAACAGGAAAACTCTGTGAGTCTACATAAACGGAACACTCGGTTGATGTCTACAAAACCCCACAGTTGTCTACATAAACACCTACATGAGTCCTACATATACATCCAGTGTTTTCACATATACAGACACTACAGTGTGTCTCATATCCCACCTACAGTTGATGTCTACATATCACTACAGTGGTCTACATATACATTTACGTGTTGTCTCATATACAGGACACTACAGTGGTGTCTACATATACACTACAGGGGTGTCTACATATACACTACAGTGATGTCTACATATACAGGACACACAGTGGTGTCTACATATACCTACAGTATCACATTACACTACAGTGTGTCTACATATACACGCACAGTGATGTCTACATATACACACAGGGGTGTCTACATATACGGGACACTACAGTGATGTCTACATATACACTACAGTGATGTCTACAAAACACTACAGTGATGTCTACATATACATACAGTGATGTTCTACAAAATACACTACATGATTCTCACATAACACTACAGTGATGTCTACATATAAAACTACAGGGTGTCTACATATACACACTGTGATGTCTACATATACCCCACAGTGATGTCTCATAAAACACTACAGTGTGTCTACATATACACTACAGTGATGTCTACATATACACTACAGTGGTGTCTACATATACACACTACAGTGGGTCTACATATACACACAGTGATGCCCTACATATAAAACCACAGTGATGTCCAAATAAACTACAATGATGTCTAACATATACACTACAGTGATGTCTACATAATAAAAACTACATTATGTCTACATATACACTACAGGGGTGTTCTACATACAGGCACACCATGTGTCTACATATACACCACAGGATGTCTACATATACACTACAGTGAGTCTACATATACACTACAGTGTGTCTACATATACACCTACATGATGTCTAACAATATACACTCCCAGTGATGTCTCATATACAGCCACTACAGGGGTGTCTACAAACACCCCCAGTGATGTCTACATATACACTACAGTGTGTCTACATATACACCACAGTGATGTCTACATTACAGGACACTCCCGTGGATTCTACATATACACACAGTGATGTCTACATATACATGTGGCACAAAACCCCAAAGTGTGTCTACATATACCCCACAGGGGTGTCTACATATACAGGACACTACAGTGTGCTACATATCACTACAGTGATGCCCTACATATACACACAGTGATGTCTACATATACAACCTACAGTGAGTCTACATATACCCCACAGTGATGTCTACATATACAGGACATACAGGGGATGTCTACATATACAGGAAACTACAGTGGTGTCTACATATACACTACAGTGATGTCTCTACAAAATACACTACAATGATGTCTACATATACACTACAGTGTGCCCTACATATACACTACAGTGATGTCTACATATACACTACAGTGATGTCTACATATACACTACAGTGGTGCCTACATATACACTACAGTGATGTCTACATATACAGGACCCCACATGAGTCTACATATACACCACATGGTGTCTACATATACAGGACACTACAGTGATGTCTACATATACCCCGGGGCAACACACAAGGGGTGTCTACATATACAGGACACTCCCAGTGTGTCTACATATACACCACAGTAAATGTCTACATATACACACAAGGGGTTGTCTACATATACACAAACAGTGTTGTCTACAAAAACAGGACACTACAGTGTGTCTACATATACACTCCCAGTGATGTCTCATATACAGGACACACAGTGGTGTCTACATATCACACCACAGTGAGGGTCTACATATACACCTACAGTAAAGTCTACATATACACCACAGTGATGTCTACAATACACCTACAGGGGTTCTACATATACACACAGTGATGTCTACATATACAGGACACTACAGTGATTTTCACATATACAGGACACAAAACAGTGATGTCTACATAACACTACAGTGATGTCTACATATACCCCCACAGTGATGTCTACATAACACTACAGTGATGTCTACATATACCCCACAGGGGTGTCTACATAAAACAGGACACTACAGTGATGTCTACATAAACACTACAGGGGTGTCAACATATACACTACAGTGTGTCTACATATAACAGGACACTTAAAAAGTGTGTCTACATATACACTACAGTGATGTCTACATATAAACACTACAGTGATGTCTACATATACACTACAGTGGTTCTACATATACACTACAGTGTGTCTACATATACAGGACCCCACAGTGATGTCTACATATAAAACTACATTTGTGTCTACATATACAGACACTACAGTGTGTCTACATATAAAACCACAGTGATGTCTACATATACACCTACAGTGTGTCTACATATACACTACAGTGATGTCTAAAATATACGGGAAACACTACAGTGTGTCTACATATACACTACAGGGGTGTCTACTATACAGGACACTAACAGTGTGTCTACATAATACAGGGCACTACAGATAGGGGTCAAACATATACACAACAGTGATGTCTACATATAAAACACTAGTGATGTCTACATATACACACAGTGTGTCTACATATACACTACAGGGGTTCTACATATACACTACAGGGGTGTCTACATAACAGGACACTACAGTGATGCCCTACTATAGACACTACAGTGATGTCTACATATACACTACAGTGGTGTCTACATAATACCCACAGTGATGTCTACATATACACTAACAGTGATGTCTACATATACACTACAGTGGTGTCTACATATCAGGACATTTACAGTGATGTCTACATATACACTACAGTGATGTCTACATATAAAACCCTACAGTGTGTCTACATATAAAACCTACAGTGATGCTACATATAAAACTACAGTGATGTCTACATATACACACAGTGATGTCTACATATAAAACTACAGTGATGTCTACATATACACTACAGTGTGTCTACATATACAGGACACTACAGTGATGTCTACATATACAAACAGTGATGTCTAAAATATACAGGACACTACAGGGGTTTCTACATACACACAACAGTAAATGTCTACAATACACACTACAGGGGTGTCTGCATATACACAAACGGGAATGTCCTACATATACAAACTACAGTGATGTCTACATATACCTACAGTGATGCTCATATACGGGGACACTACAGGGGTGTCTCATATACACTACAGTGATGTCTACATATACACTACAGTGATGTCAACAAATACACTACATGGTGTCTACATAAAACACTACAGGGGTGTCTACAATACACACAGGGGTGTCTCATATACACTACAGTGGTGTCTGCATATAACACTACAGTGATGTCTACATATACACTACAGTGATGTCACATATAAAACCTACAGTGGTCTACATATACACTACAGTGATGTCTACATATACACTACAGTGATGTCTACATATACACACAGGGGTGTCTACATATCGGGACACTACAGTGATGTCTCCCATATACACTACAGTAAAGTCTACATATAACACTACAGTGATGTCTACATATACCCCACAGTGATGTCTCATATACACTACAGTGATGTCTACATATACACTACAGTGATTCTACATATACCCTACAGTGGATGTCTACATATACACTACAGTGATGTCTACATATACAGGCACAAACAGTGGTCTAATATAACACTACGTGTGTCTACATATACAACACACGTGATGTCTACATAAACCCCACAGTGAATGTCTACAATACGGGGCACTACAGTGATGTCTCATATACACTACAGTGATTCTACATATACAGGGCACTACAATGATGTCTGCATATACAACCTACAGGGGTGTCTCATATACACTACAGTGATGTCTACATATCACTACAGTGATGTCTACATATACACTACAGTGATGTCTACATAACGGACACTACAGTGATGTCTACATATACACTACAGTGATGTCTGAATACATACAGGAGGAAACACTACAGTGATGTCTACAAAATACACTACAGGGGATGTCTCCCATATAAAACCACAGTGATGTCTACATATACAGGACACTAAAAAGTGATGTCTACATATACACTACAGTGTGTCTCATATACAGGACACTACAGTGATGTCTACATATACACACAGTGATGTCTACATAACACTACAGGGGTGTCTACATATACCCCACAGTGATGTCTGCCATATACAAAACAGTGATGTCTACATATACCCACAGTGATGTCTACATATACACCTACAGTGATGTCTACATATACACTACAGTGATGTCTACTATAAAACCCTACAGTGAGTCGCATAACAGGACACTACAGTGAGGTCTACATTACACACAGTGATGTCTACATATACACCACAGGGATGTCTACATATACAACACACAGTGATGTCTCAATAACACTACAGTGATGTCTACATATACGGGGCCCCACAGTGATGTCTCATATACACTACAGTGATGTCTACATATAACCCCACAGTGATGTCTCATATACACACAGTGATGTCTACATATCACTACAGTGATGTCTACATATACAGGACCCCACAGTGATGTCTACATATACACTACAGTGATGTCTACAATCCACCACAGTGATGTCTCATAACACTACAGTGATGTCTACATATACACACAGTGATGTCTACATATACACCACAGTGATGTCTCATATACACTACAGTGTGTCTCATAACAAACACTACAGTGATGTCTAAAATATACACTACAGTGATTCTACATATACACTACAGGGGTGTCTACATATACATTTACAGTGATGTCTGCATATACAGGACACTACAGTGTTTGTCTACTATACCCCACAGTGATGTCTACATATACACATACAGTAAATGTCTCATAAAAACACTACAGTGATGTCTACATATACACACAGTGATCTCATATAAAACAACAGTGATGTCTGCATATACCAGGAACTACATATACCTACATATCACAGACACACAGTGGTGTCTCATAAACCAGGACACTACAGTGATGTTACATATACACTACAGTGTTTGTCTAAAATATACAGGACACACAGGGGTGTCTACATAAACCAGGAAAAAACCTACATTTGGTGTCTACATATAAAACCCACAGTGATGTCTACATATACACTACAGTGATGTCTACATATAAAAAGGAACACTACATGATGTCTACATATAGGACACTACAGTGATGTCTACATATACCCCACAGTGATGTCTCATATACAACCCTACAGTGATGTCTACATATACACTACAGTGATGTCTACATATACACTACAGTGATGTCTAAAATAACACTCCCGTGTGTCTAATACAACACTACAGTGATGTCTCATATAAAACAACAGTGAGTCTACATATACACTACAGTAAATGTCTACATATACACTACAGTGATGTCTGCATATACACTACAGTGAGTCTACATATCCCACTACAGGATGTCTACATATACACTACAGTGATGTCTGCAATACAGGACACTACAGTGATGTCTCAAAAAGACACTACAGTGTGTCTACATAAACACTACAGGGGTGTCTACAATCCCACTACAGTGATGTCTCATAAACATACAGTGGTGTCTACATATACAGGACACTACAGGGGTGTCTACATATACACACAGTGTGTCTACATATACACTACAGTGATGTCTACATAAAACACACAGTGATGTCTACATATACGGGACACTACAGTAAAGTCAACATATACACTACAGGGGTGTCTACATATACAGGACACTACGTGATGTCTACATATACACACAGTGTGTCTACATATACACAAACAGTGATGTCTACATATACACTACGGGGTGTCTACATATAAAACATACAGTGATGTCTACATATACACTACAGTGATGTCTACATATACGGCCTACAGTGATGTCTACATATACACTACATGATGTCTCATATACACTACAGTGATGTTCTACATATAAAACCTACAGTGATGTCTACAAAATACACTACAGTGATGTCTGCATATAAAACCTACAGTGATGTCTCATATACACACAGTGTGTCTACATTTTACACTACAGTGGTGTCTACATATACACATACCATTAAGGGGTTCTACATATACAGGACACTACAGTGATGTCTACATATACACTACAGTGTGTCTACATATACACTACAGTGATGTCTACATAACATACAGTGTGTCTACAATACACTACAGTGATGTCTACATTACACTACAGTGGTGTCTAACATTATACAGGACACACAGTGATGTCTACATTACACTACAGTGTGTCTCAAAATACACTACAGTGATGTCTACATATACACTACAGTGTGTCTACATATAAAACTACAGTGATGTCTACATATACCCACAGTGATGTCTACATATACAGACACTACAGTGATGTCTACATATACACTACAGTGATGTCTACATATAAAACCTACAGTGATGTCTACATATACTTACAGTGTGTCTACATAAAACACTACAGTGATGTCTCATATACACACAGTGTGTCTACATAATACAGTGACAACCTACATTTGTGTCTACATATACACAAACAGTGATTCTACATATACAACCTACAGTAAATGTCTACATATACACTACAGTGATGTCTACATATAAACTACAGTGAATGTCTCATATACACTACAGTGATGTCTCATATAACTACAGTGTTCTACATATACACTACAGTGTGTCTACATATACAGGACACTACAGTGATGTCTACATTACACTACATTTGTGTCTACATATACCACTAAAATGATTTTCTACATATACACTACAGGGGTGTCTACAATACAACAATGATGTCTACATATACACCACAGTGATGTCTACATATACAGGACACTACAGGGGTGTCTACATATACACTACAGTGGTGTCTACATATACGGGACACTACAGTGATTCAAACATAAAACTACAGGGGTGCCCTACATAACACTACATGATGTCTACATATACACACAGTGATGTCTACATAACAACACTACAGTGATGTCTACATATACACAAACAGGGGTGTCTACATATACACTACAGTGATGTCTACATATACACTACAGTGATGTCTCATATACACTACAGTAAATGTCACATATACACTACAGGGGTGTCTCATATACACTACAGGGGTGTCAACATATCAAACTACAGTGATGTCTACATATAACACTACAGTGATGTCTACATATACACTACATTTGGTGTCTACATTAAGACACTACAATGATGTCTACATATAAAACCTACAGGGGTGTCTACATATACACTAAAATAAATGTCTACATATACACACAGTGATGTCTACATATACACTACAGGGGTGTCTACATATACACTACAGTGGTGTCTCCCTATACAGGACACTACAGTGAGTCTCAAAAAGTACACTACAGTGATGTCTACATATACACTACAGTAAAGTCTACATATACACTACAGTGTGTCTACATATACACTAAGTGGTGTCTACATATACACCTCAGGGGTGTCTCATATAACACTACAGGGGTGTCTACAATACACACAGTGATGTCTAAAAAATACACTACAGTGATGTCTACATATACACTACAGTGTGTCTACATATACCCCACAGTGATGTCTACAATACAGGACACTACAGTGTGTCTACATATACCACAACGTGATCTACATATACAACCAGTGTGTCTACAATACAGACACACAATGATGTCTACATATACAACATACAGTGATGTCTACAATATACAGGACACAAAACATGTGTGTCTACATATACACTACAGTGAGTCTACAAAATACACCTTAAATACAGTGATGTCTCATATACAGGACACTACAGGGGTGTCTACATATACACTACAGTGATGTCTCCCTAAACACTACAGTGTGTCTCATATACACTACAGTGGTGTCTACAATACGGGACACTACAGTGATGTCTGCATATACACCACAGTGTGGTCTACATATACACTACAGTGTGTCTGCATATAACACTAACAGTGAGTCTACATATCCCAAAACCTACAGTGATGTCTCAATACACCACAGTGAGTCTACATAAACACTACAGGGGATGTCTCATATACACTACAGTGATGTCTACATATACACTACAGTGGGGGTCTACATATAACACTACAGTGAGTCTACATATACACTACAGGGGTGTCTACATATAAAACCTACAGGGGTGTCTACATATACACTACAGTGATGTCTCATAAAAACCACTACATGATGCTACATATACAGGACACAAACAGTGGTGTCTACTATACACTACAGGGGTGTCTACATATACACTACGTGATGTCTCATATACACTACAGTGGTCTACATTACAGGACACTACAGTGATGTCTCATATACACTACAGTGATGTCTACATATACACTACATGGTGTCTCATATACACTACAGTGATGTCTACATAACACTGTGAGCGATAAAAAGTGATGTCTACATATACACTACGTATGTCTCATATACACAACATTGATGTCAAACATATACAGGGGAACCTACAGGGGTGTCTACATATACACTACAGTGTGTCTACAAATACAGGGCACAAAACATGGATGTCTCATATACAGGACACTACAGGGGTGTCTACATATACACCTACAGTGTGTCTACTATACCCCACAGGGGTGTCTACATATACACTACAGTGATGTCTACATATACACTACAGTGTGTCTACATATACAGGACACTACAGTGATGTCTACATATACACTACAGTGATGTCTCATATACACTACAGTGTGTCTCCCTATACACTACAGTGATGGTCTACTATATACAGGAACACCTACAGTGATGTCTACATATACCCCACAGTGATGTCTACATAACGGGACACTACAGTGGTGTCAACATATACACTACAGTGAGTCTACATATACGGCACTACAGTGATGTCTACATAAACACTACAGTGGTGTCCTTACCATATACAAACCCAAGTGATGTCTCATATACACGGACACTACATGTATGTCTACATATACAGACACACAGTGATGTCTACATATACACTACAGTAAATGTCTACATATACACTACAGTGATGTCTACATATACACTACAGTGATGTCTAAAATAAACACTACAGTGATGTCTACATATACACACAGTGATGTCTACATATACAGGACACTACAGTGTGTCTACATATACACCTACAGGGGTGTCTACATTTTACACTACAGTGATGTCTACATATACACTACAGTGATGTCTACATATACCCCACAGTGATGTCTCAAAATACACATACAGTGATGTCTACATATACAGGACACACAGTGTGTCTACATATACACTACAGTGATGTCTACATATACACTACAGTGATGCCTACATATACAGGGACACCTACAGGATGTCTACATAAACACTACAGTGATGTCTACATATAAAACCTACAGTGATGCCTACATATACACTACAGTGTGTCACATATACACTTTAAAAACCGTGATGTCTACATATACACTACAGTGATGTCTACATAACACTACAGTGATGCCTACATAACAGGACACACAGGGGTGTCTCATATACACTACAGGATGTCTACATATACCTACAGTGATGCTACATATACACACTACAGTGATGTCTACATAAAGGACACTACAGTGATGTCACATATACACTACAGTGATGCCTCCATATACACTACAGTGATGTCTACAATAAAACTACAGGGGTGTCTACATATACACTACAGTGATGTCTACAAAATACACTACAGTGATGCCTACATATACAGGACACACAGTGATGTCTCATATAAAACACTACAGTGATGTCTACATATACACTACAGGGGTGTCTACATATACACACAGTGATTCTACATATACGGGACACTACAGTATGTCTACATATAAACACACAGTGAGTCTCCATATACACTACAGTGATGTCTCCATATAAAAGGACCACAGGGGTGCCCTACATATACACTACAGGGGTGTCTACATATACACTACAGTGATGCTACATATAACACTACAGTGATGTCTCATATAAAACCTACAGTGAGTCTACATATACATACAGGGCACAAAACCCCGTGATGTCTACATATACAGGACCCCACAGTGATGTCTACATATACAGGACCCCACAGTGATTCTCCCATATACACTACAGTGGTCTACATATAAACACTACGTGTGTCTACCATATACATGGGGACACTACAGGATGTCTACATTTTCCCACACAGTGTGTCTACATATACACTACAGTGATGCTCATATACAGGACACTACATGATGTCTCCCATATACCCACAGTGATGTCTACATATACCCCACAGTGATGTCTCCCTATACACTACAGTGGTTTCTACAAACAGACACTACAGGGGTGTCTACATATACAGGACACCCAGTGATGTCCTACATATACCCCACGTGTGCTACATATACACTACAGGGGTGTCTCATATACCACTACAGTGATGTCTACATATACACTACAGTGATGTCTACATATACCTCAAGTGGGTGTCACATATACATACAGGGTGTCTACATATACAGGACACACAGTGGTGTCTACATAAACACTACAGTGTGTCTACATATAAACAGGCAACCACTACAGTGTGTCTAATATAAAACCCTACAGTGTGTCTACATATACACTACAGTGATGTCTACATATACACTACAGGGGTGTCTCCCTATACACTACAGGGGATGTCTACATATAAAACCACAGTGGTGTCTACATATACACACAGTGATGTCTACATATACAGGACACTACAGTGATGTCTACATATACCCCTACAGGGGTGTCCTACATATACACTACAGTGATGTCTACAATAACTACAGGAACACAATCCCCAGTGTGTCTACATATACAAAACTACAGTGATGTCTACATATACACTACAGTGATGTCTACATATACAGGACACTACAGTGATTCTACATATACACTACAGTGATTTTCTACATATACACTACAGTGATGTCTACATATAAAACATACAGGGGTGTCTCCCAAATACAGGACACTACATGTTTGTCTACATATACACTACAGTGATGTCTACATATACAGGACGCTACAGGGGTGTCTCATATACACTACAGGGGATGTCTACATTGGGCACTACAGTGATGTCTACATATACACTACAGTGATGTCACATAAACATTTAAAATGTGTCTACTATACACTACAGTGATGTCTACATATACAGGACACTACAGGGGTTTGTCTGCATATCCCACTACAGTGATGTCTACATATCCCACTACAGGGGTGTCTACAATACACTACAGTGGTGTCTCATATACACTAAAATGATGTCTACATATAAAACATACAGTGATGTCTACATATACAGGACACTACAGTGGTGTCTCATATACACTACAGTGATGTCTAAAAAATACACTACAGTGTGTCACATATACACACAGTGGTGTCTCATATACACTACAGTGATGTCTACATATACAGGCCCACTACAGTGATGTCTACATATACCCCTACAGTGGTGTCTACATATACACTACAGTGATGTCTACATATACACTACAGTGATGTCTACATATAACAGGACACTACCAGTGAAGTCTATAACATACACTACAGTGATGTCTACAATAACAAGGGGAAAACCTACAGTGTTCTCATTTTACACTACAGGGGTGTCTACATAAAACACTACAGTGATGTCTACATATACACTACAGTGATGTCTACAATAACACTACAGTGTGTCTCATAATACACTACAGTGGTGTCTACATAACACTACAGTGATGCTACATATACAGGACACTACAGTGATGTCTACATATACACAAACAGTGATGTCTACATATACCCCACAGTGATGCTACATATACAGGACACTACAGTGATGTCTAAAATACACTACAGTGATGTCTACATATACCCCACAGGGGTGTCACATATACGGACACTACAGTGAGTCTACATATACACTACAGGGGTGTCTACTATACACTACAGGGGTGTCTACATATACAGGACACTACAGGGGTGTCTACATATACACTACAGGGGTGTCTACATATAAAACCTACAGTGTTGCTACATATACAACATAAGTTGCTACATATACACTACAGTGATGTCTACATAACGGGAAAACTACAGGGGTTTCTACATATACACTACAGTGATGTCTACATATACACTACAGTGATGTCTACATATAACACTACAGTGATGTCTACATATACACTACAGGGGTGTCACATATACACACAGTGATGTCTACATATACACTACAGTGATGTCTACTATACACTACATGGGTCTACATAACACTACAGTGATGTCTACATATAAAACCTACAGTGATGTCTCATATACACTACAGTGATGTCTACATATACACTACAGGGTGTCTACATATACAGGACACTACAGTGATGTCTACATATACACACAGTGATGTCTACATATACACCTACAGTGATGTCTACATATACACTACAGTGATGTCTACATATACACTACATGTGTCTACATATCACACTAAGTGATGTCTCCCATATACACTACAGTGATGTTCATATACACTAAAAGTTGCTCCCTATACACTACAGTGATGTCTACATATAAAACTACAGTGATGTCTCATATACACAACAGTGATGTCTACATATACACTACAGTGATGTCTACATATACACTACAGTGATGTCTACATATACACTACAGATGTCTACTAAAACTACGTGATGTCTACATATACCACAGTGATGCTACATTACACTACGTGATGTCTAAAATATACAACTACAGTGATCTATATACACCACAGTGATGTCTACAAACACTACAGTGATGTCTACATATACACTACAGTGAGTCTACATATACAGGCCCTACATGATGTCTACATATAAACACAGTGATTCTGCATATACACTACTGAGTCTGCATATACAGGGCACTACAGTGATGTCTGCATATACACTACAGTGATGTCTACATATACACACAGTGATGCCCTACATATACAGGACACTACAGTGATGTCTACATATACACTACAGTGATGTCTACATATACACTACAGTGATGTCTACATATACGGGCACTACAGTGATGTCTACATATACACCACAGTGATGTCTACATATACACTACAGTGATGTCTACATATACAGGACACTACAGTGATGTCTACATAACACAAACAGTGATGTCTACATATACAGGACACTACAGTGATGTCTACTATACACTACAGTGA
Source organism: Conus ventricosus (assembly GCA_018398815.1). Classification (NCBI taxonomy): domain Eukaryota; kingdom Metazoa; phylum Mollusca; class Gastropoda; order Neogastropoda; family Conidae; genus Conus; species Conus ventricosus. The sequence continues at coordinate 9,926,470 of CM031596.1, read as the reverse complement.
TGTCTGCATAACAGGACACTACAGTGATGTCTACATATACACTACAGTGAGTCTACATATCCCACTACAGTGATGTCTACAATACACTACAGTGATGTCTACATATACAGGAAAACTACAGTGATGTCTACATATACAGGACACTACAGTGATGTCTACATATACACAACAGTGATGTCTACATAACACTACAGTGATGTCTACATATACAGGCCCACTACAGTGATGTCTACAAATACACCACAGTGATGTCTACATATACACTACAGTGATGTCTACATATACAGGACACTACAGTGATGTCACATAACACTACAGTGATGTCTACCATATACAGGACACTACAGTGGGTCTACATATACAGGACACTACAGTGGTGTCTACATATACACTACAGTGATGTCTACATATACGGGACACTACAGTGGTGTCTACATATCACTACAGTGGTGCCCTACATATACACTACAGTGGTGTCTACATATACACTACAGTGGTGTCTACATATACACACAGTGGTGCCCTACATTACACACAGTGGTGTCTACATATACACTACAGTGGTGCCCTACATATACACTACAGGGTGTCTACATATACACTACAGTGGTGCCCTACATATACACTCAGTGGTGTCTACATATACACTACAGTGATGTCTACATATACACTACAGGGGTGTCTACAAAATACACTACAGGGGTGTCTACATATACACTACAGTGATGTCTACATATACAGGACACTACAGTGATGTCTACATATACGGGACACTACAGTGATGTCTACATAAACGGGACACTACAGTGATGTCTACATATACACTACAGTGATGTCTACATATACAGGACACTACAGTGATGTCTACTATACAGGACACTCCCAGTGGTGTCTACATATACACACAGTGATGTCTACATATACAGGACACTACAGTGATGTCTACATATACACTACAGTGATGTCTACATATACACTACAGTGATGTCTACATATACACTACAGTGAGTCTACATATACAGGACACAAACAGGGTGTCTACATATACGGGACACTACAGTGGTGTCTACATATAACAGGACACCACAGGGATGTCTACATATACACTACAGTGAGTCTCATATACACACAGTGATGTCTACATATACAGGACACTACAGTGGTGGTCTACATATACACTACATGATGTCTACATATACAGACACTACAGGGGATGTCTACATATACACTACAGTGATGTCTACATATACACTACAGTGATGTCTACATATACACTACAGTGGTGTCTACATATACACTACAGTGGGTCTACATATACAGGACACTACAGTGATGTCTACAATACACTACAGTGGTGTCTACATAACAGGACACTACAGGGGTGTCTACATATACACTACAGTGATGTCTACATAACACTACAGTGATGTCTACATATCCCAGGACACTACAGTGATGCCCTACATATACACTACAGTGATGTCTACATATACGGGACACCACAGTGATGTCTACATATACAGGACACTACAGTGAGTCTACAAATACAGGACACCACGTGATGTCTACAAATACACTACAGTGATGTCTACATATACACTACAGTGATGTCTACATATACAGACACTACAGTGATTGTCTACATATACACCACAGTGTTTTCTACATATACAGGACACTACAGTGATGTCTACATATACCCCAAACGTGGTGCTACATATACAGGCACTACAGTGATGTCTACATATACACCACAGTGGTGTCTACATAACAGGACACTACAGTGATGTCTACATATACACTACAGTGATGTCTACATATACACTACAGTGTGTCTACATATACGGGACGCTACAGTGGTGTCTGCATATACACTACAGTGATGTCTACATATACAGGGCACTACAGTGATGTCTACATATACACTACATGATGTCTACATATACACTACAATGATGTCTAAAATATACACTACAGTGATGTCCAAAAACAGGACACTACAGTGGTGTCTGCATATACACTACAGTGATGTCAAACATATACACTACAGTGGGTCTACCATAAACACTACAGTGGTGTCTGCATATACACTACAGTGATGTCTACATATACAGGACACTACAGGGGATGTCTACATATACAGGACACTACAGTGGTGTCTACATATACACTACAGTGATGTCTACATATACACTACAGTGATGTCTACATATACACTACAGTGGTCACATATACACTACAGTGATGTCTACTTTATACAGGACACTACAGTGTTTCACATATACACTACAGTGGTGTCTACATATACACTACGTGATGTCTACATATACACTACAGTGATGTCTACATATACAGGACACTACAGTGATGTCTACATATACACTACAGTGATGTCAAACATATACAGGACACTACAGTGGTGTCTGCATATACACTACAGTGGTGTCTACCATATACACTACAGTGATGTCTACATATACACTACAGTGAGGGTTACATATACACTACAGTGATGTCTACATATACACTACAGTGATGTCTACATATACACTCCCAGTGATGTCTACATAACAGGACACTACAGTGATGTCTACATATACACTACAGTGATGTCTACATATTCACCACATGTGATGTCTACATATAACAGGACACTACATGATGTCTACATATACACTACAGTGAGTCTACATATACACTACAGTGGTGTCTACATATACAGGACACTACGTGATGTCTACATAACACTACAGTGGTGTCTACATATACACTCAGTGATGTCTACAAATACAGGACACTACAGTGGTGTCTACATATACACTACAGTGATGTCTACATATACAGGACACTACAGTGGTGTCTACATATACACTACAGTGATGTCTACATATACACTACAGTGATGTCTACATATACGGGACACTACAGTGATGTCTACATAAACACTACAGTGATGTCTACATATACACTACAGTGATGTCTACATATACACTACAGTGATTTTCTACATATACACTAAAATTGATGTCTACATATACATTTACAGTGATGTCTACATATACACTACAGTGGTGTCTACATATACAGGACCTACAGTGATGCTGCATATACACACATTGATGCCCTACATATACACTACAGTGAGTCTACATATACAGGACACTACAGTGATGTCTACATATACACTACAGTGATGTCTACAAACAGGGCACAACAGTGATGTCTACATATACACTACAGTGATGTCTACATATACAACACAGTGGGTCTCCCTATACACTACAGTGAGTCTACATATACACTACAGTAAAGTCTGCATATCCCACTACATGATGTCTACATATACACTACAGTGATGCCCTACATATACAGGACACTACAGTGATGTCTACATATACACTACAGTGATGTCTACATAACACACAGTGATGTCTACATATACATTCCCAGTGATGTCTACATAAACACTGTGATGTCTACAATACAGGGCACTACAGTGATGTCTACATAAACACCACAGTGATGTCTACATATACACTACAGTGATGTCTACATATAAAACACAGTGATGTCTACAATACAGGACACACAGTGATTTTCTCATAACACTACAGTGATGTCTGCATATACACTACAGTGATGTCTGCATATACAGGGCACTACAGTGATGTCTGCATATACCTACAGTGATGTCTACATATACACTACAGTGTGTCATACATATACAGGACACTACAGGGGATGTCTACATATACACTACAGTGATGTCTACATATACACTACAGTGATGTCTACATATACAGGGCACTACAGTGATGTCTACATATACACCACAGTGATGTCTACATTACACTACAGTGATGTCTACATATACAGGACACTACAGGATGTCTACATATACACTACAGTGATGTCTACCATATACAGGACACAAACAGTGATGTCTACATAACACTACAGTGATGTCGCATATACAGGACACTACAGTGATGTCTACATATACACTACAGTGAGGGTCTACATATACACTACAGTGATGTCTACATATACACTACAGTGATGTCTACATATACGGGACACTACAGTAAAGTCTACATAATACAGGACACTACAGTGATGTCTACATATACATACAGTGATGTCTACATATACACTACAGTGATGTCTACATAACAGGACACTACAGTGATGTCTACATATACACCACAGTGATGCCCTACATATACACTACAGTGATGTCTACATATACAGGACACTCAGTGATGTCTACATAACACTACAGTGATGTCTACAAATACAGGACACTACAGTGATGTCTACATATACAGGACACTACAGTGGTGTCTCCCATATCACTACAGTGAGTCTACATATACAGGACACTACAGTGATGTCACATATACACTACAGTGGTGTCTACATATACACTACAGTGGTGCCCAACATATACACTACGTGGTGTCTACATATACACTACAGTGGTGTCTACATATACACACAACAGGGGTTTTCTACATATCCCACACAGTGGTGTCACATATACACTACAGTGGTGTCTACATATACACTACATGGTGTCTACATATACACTACAGGGGTGTCTACATATACACAAACAGTGGTGTCTACCATATACACTACAGTGAGTCTACATATACAGGACACTACCAGTGATCACATATACAGGACACTACATGAGTCTACATATACAGGACACACAGTGATGTCTACAATACACTACAGTGATGTCTACTATACAGGCCCACTACAGTGATGTCTACATATACGGGACACTACAGTGGGTCTACATATACACTACATGATGTCTACATATACAGGACCCCTACATGATGTCAAACATATACACTACAGTGATGTCTACATATACACTACAGTGAGTCTACATATACACTACAGTGATGTCTACATATACACTACAGTGATGTCACATATACAGGACACTACAGGGGATGTCTACATATCACTACAGTGATGTCACATATACAGGACACTCAGTGGTGTCTACAAATACAGGACACTACAGGGGTGTCAACATATACAGGACACCACAGTGATGTCTACATATACACTACAGTGATGTCTACATATACACAACAGTGATGTCTACTATACAGGAAAACTACAGTGGTGTCTACATATACACTACAGTGAGTCTACATATACAGGACACAAACAGTGATGTCACATATACACTACAGTGTTTGTCTACATATACACTACAGTGATGTTCACATATACACTACAAGGGGTGCTACAATACACTCCCATGGTGTCACATATACGGGACACTACAGTGGATGCTACATATACACTACAGTGGGTCTACATATACAGGACACTACAGTGGTGTCTACATATACACTACAGGGGATGTCTACAATACACTACAGTGAGGGTCTCCCATATACAGGACACTACAGTGATGTCTACAAAATACAGGACACTACAGTGATGTCTACATATACACTACAGTGATGTCTACATATACAGGACACCACAGTGATGTCTACATATACAGGACACTACAGTGATGTCTACATATACAGGACACCACAGTGATGTCAAAAATATACAGGACCCCACAGTGATGTCTACATATACACTACAGTGATGTCTACATATACACTCCCAGTGTTTCTACATATACACTACAGTGATGTCTACATATACAGGACACTACAGTGATGTCTAATATACACCACAGTGGTGTCTCAAATACAGGACACTACAGTGAGCCCTACATATACACTACAGTGGTGTCTACATATACAGGACACTACAGTGATGTCTACATATACACCACAGTGGTTGTCTACAATACAGGACACTACAGTGATGTCTACATATACACTACAGTGTGTCTACATATACACTACAGTGATGTCTACATATACAGGACACTACATGATGTCACATATACACACAGTGATGTCTACATATACACCACAGTGATGTCTAACATATACACTACAGTAAATGTCTCATATACAGGACACTACAGTGATGTCTACATATACACTACAGTGTGTCTACATATACACTACGTGATGTCACATATACACTACAGTGATGTCTACATATACAGGACACTACAGTGATGTCTCCCATAACACTACAGTGATGTCTACAAAATACACTCCCGTGATGTCTACATAAAACACTACAGTGAGTCTACATAAACACTACAGTGATGTCTACATATACAGACACTACAGTGTTTCCTACATATACACAACAGTGATGTCTACATATAGAGGACACTACAGTGATGTCTACATATACACTACAGTGATGTCTACATATACACTACAGTGAATGTCTGCATATACACTACAGTGGTGTCTACATATAAAACACAGTGATGTCTACATATACAGGACACTACAGTGGTGTCTGCATATACACTACAGTATGTCTACATATACACACAGTGGTGTCTGCATATACACTACAGTGGTGTCTGCAAAATACACTACAGTGGTGTCTGCAAAATACACTACAGTGGTGTCTGCATAAACACTACAGTGGGTCTGCCATATACACTACAGTGGTGTCTGCATATACACTACAGGGGTGTCTGCATATACACTACAGTGGTGTCGCATATACACTACAGTGGTGTCTGCATATACACTACAGTGGTGCTGCATATACACAACAGTGGTGCCCTGCATACACAGGACACTAACAGTGGTGTCTGCATATACACTACAGTGATTTTCTGCATATACACTACAGTGTTGTCTGCATATACACTACCAGTGTTGTCTGCATATACAGGACGCCACAGTGTTGTCTGCATAACGGGCCCCCACATGATGCTGCAATCCAGGGGCAGAGGGTCTACCGGGTGCCAATCCAGTTACGTCCCTCGCTGATTACTGCTATGTAAAGTTAGGATCCACCGGGACCGTCTTCATTGGATGAGTGCAATTCAAATGACAGATCTGATTATTCCTTTCCCTTTGGTGCACTGATATATCACATGCACAGATATCAGCATATGCTGACGTAGAATTAATTACATTTTGATAGAGAAAGCATAATCAGAATAGTTTTACTGGTTCCAGAGATATGGAACCTTTCCTCTGTGACTGGGGTAAAGGTGAACTTGACGAAAGAAAGCAACGCCTTTTCTGTCCCTCAAATGACATGTGTAGTTGTTTGGTTGGTTGTTTCAGTGATAAAGCAACGCCTTTTTCTGTCCCTCAAAGACATGTGTCGTTGTTTGGTTGGTTGTTTCAGTGATAAACCCAACGCGTTTTTCTGTCCCCTCAAATGACATGTGTCATTGTTTGGGTTTGGTTTTTTTCAGTGATAAAGCAACGCATTTTTCTGCCCCCCTCAAATGACATGTGTCCGTGTTTGGTTTGGTTGTTTCAGTGAAAAGCAATGCCTTTTTCTGCCCCCTCAATGAAAATGTGGGTGTTTGGTTGGTTTTGTTTCAGTGAAAAGCAACGCTTTTTTCTGTCCCCTCAAATGACATGTGTGGTTGTTTGGTTGGTTGTTTTCAGTGATAGACCAGTGTGTGGGGGGAACGTCTGGATGTGATCTGGACAACGGATACTGCATGCCTCTGATGGGGGAGAGGACTATGAATGTCGTTGTAATGAAGGCTACCTCCTTTTCACTGAGAATGGAACCAGTGGCCGTGTGTTTTCCCCCCCCTGAAGATGGTTTCCACACCTGGTGATGTTTACCGTATCAACCATACTGTGCCCGTAAGTGGAACAACATGGTTTTTTCCAATGAGCAATCTGCTTTTCTTTTCTTTTTTAACTTGAAATAATTGTATAAAGATATAATTGTGTAGATATGTTCATAGTTTTAATTTTTTGGGTTGTCAGTAAAGGGTACGAAAATGGATATTTGCTTTGGATATAATCCTTGGATTTTTTGTTGTTTTTTGTTTTTTTGTTGCAACATATAGTAACATCATCCAATGTTTGTAGGGTCTGCTGCATCAGCACAGAGACCTGTGGATTTTGGGGATAGTGTTGTATACATCCCAGCACATTCTTTTTTACATCCCAGTACACTTTTTTAATGTATATTAGAAAAGAAAAATGAATGCAGCACATACCCCCCCCCCCCCCCCCCAAAAAAAAAAGACACCTTATAAAATGTTTTTCTTACAGGCCAGAATACAGATAAACACATAAAACAAAGTGTAAACAAAAGTAATACTGATTTCATGTACATTATAAAACAGACAAGCAAATTTTAGACAATATGTCTTCTTTGCATTTTTACACGTGGTAAATTTAAATGCATGAAACAGTACTCTCCTGAGCATGAGAATGCTGGCTCCATCAGGGATGACTTGTTCGTGCATTTTGTTCACTGTTTTCGTAAGGTCTGAAAAGACACAGTTAAACGAAATCATACTTATATGTTTTGTATTGCAGGCAAAATGGTCGTTATTTTTATGCTTGGTTAGTGTGTCCATTTGTATTTTGTCGTTTTCCAACACTGCAGTCTGTTTTTATTTTCTAAATTATTTGCAATAATTTGCATCAGTTTCAGTGTTGTCATGTGTGTTGACCCATTTCTGACTCGGTTGCCAAGCAGACTCCGACCTGTGGCCCAAGCTCCCTTAAAGAAAACTCAAAAGATAAAGGGTTTTTAAAGTCAAGATAACCCCAAAATTCAAATGCAGTGAATGCACAAGGGAGTTAAGCATGTAACGGTCCTGAGCGACTATGATTGGGACTGTCCGAGGATTTAGACCTTTCTAGCCATTGCAAAGTACGTCGT
>CM031596.1:9835192-9912692 GCA_018398815.1 Conus ventricosus | reverse complement strand
TGCTGCTTACAACCCTGAACCACCTAGCAGAAATGCCAACACAAAGTACACAAAACAAAGAAGGTCAAAACAAAGAAGAATGTTCCAAGCTTGCCCATTGACCCTGTAGTTGACACATCAACACAGCAACAACAACTGGAGAAATGGACAAACACAAATTAATATTTATTCAAGACAGGGGCAGCCTTTTCGATTTCAAATATTGTCAAACAAACACACGGACAAGCAGTAACAAATGCATTTAACCTTGGTTGGATTGCCATTCAGCATTTCTGTTAGGCGATTCGTTGTTATAAGCAGCGTTCATTTTGATTTTGAGGCTTGAATTTATTTCATTATGGGAGCAAGAGTTACCCTGTCTGTCTGTTATTTACTGTTTGCTGTTCTCTGCCTCATTTAAGATTTCTTTAGACACCTGAAGCAGATAGATTATGTGTTGGCCTATGGACAGCAACATTTCAGTATAGAGTATGTATTGGCCCATGGACAGCAACGTTTCAGTATAGATTATGTATTGGCCTATGGACAGCAGAGTGTCAGTATAGATTATGTATTGGCCTAGGGACAGCAGAGTGTCAGTATAGATTATGTACTGGCCTATGGACAGCAGAGTGTCAGTATAGATTATGTATTGGCCTATGGACAGCAATGTTTCAGTATAGATTATGTATTGGCCTATGGACAGCAGAGTTTCAGTATGATTATGTATTGGCCTATGGACAGCAGAGTTTCAGTATGATTATGTATTGGCCTAGGGACAGCAGAGTTTCAGTATGATTATGTATTGGCCCATGGACAGCAGAGTGTCAGTATAGATTATGTATTGGCCTATGGACAGCAGAGTGTCAGTATGATTATGTATTGGCCCATGGACAGCAGAGTTTCAGTATGATTATGTATTGGCCCATGGACAGCAACGTTTCAGTATAGATTATGTATTGGCCTAGGGACAGCAGAGTTTCAGTATGATTATGTATTGGCCCATGGACAGCAGAGTGTCAATATAGATTATGTATTGGCCCATGGACAGCAATGTTTCAGTATGATTATGTATTGGCCCATGGACAGCAGAGTGTCAGTATAGATTATGTATTGGCCTATGGACAGCAACGTTTCAGTATGATTATGTATTGGCCCATGGACAGCAGAGTGTCAGTATAGATTATGTATTGGCCCATGGACAGCAATGTTTCAATATAGATTATGTATTGGCCTATGGACAGCAGAGTTTCAGTAAGATTATGTATTGGCCCATGGACAGCAATGTTTCAATATAGATTATGTATTGGCCTATGGACAGCAGAGTTTCAGTATGATTATGTATTGGCCTAGGGACAGCAGAGTGTCAGTATGGATTATGTATTGGCCCATGGACAGCAGAGTGTCAATATAGATTATGTATTGGCCTAGGGACAGCAGAGTGTCAGTATGGATTATGTATTGGCTCATGGACAGCAGAGTGTCAATATAGATTATGTATTGGCCTAGGGACAGCAGAGTGTCAGTATGGATTATGTATTGGCCTAGGGACAGCAGAGTGTCAGTATGGATTATGTATTGGCCTAGGGACAGCAGAGTGTCAGTATGGATTATGTATTGGCCTAGGGACAGCAGAGTTTCAGTATGATTATGTACTGGCCTATGGACAGTAACGTTTCACATACTGTCTGGATTAACGCTACCCCCTCCAGTATTGTTACTTCAGGAGCATTCACATTCCATCCCCTTTTAATGGCATTGGTCCCACACTCATCACCTCCCCCATATATCTCCATACTAGGTTTGCCCTGTTTCTCCCCATCCCCAAAAGTTCATTTGGATGTGTCAGTGTCTGGTCATTGTAAGGGCACTCACTAAAGAAGAGTTTTGCGAGGGACTTGGTAGTGCCATGTTTTTTTTGTCTTGAAGTGGCATCATGGAGACTTTACTTCTTGCTCCAGGACTGCAATTCAGTGGGCTCTGGGGTCAAGATTCCGAATGGTACATGACAGAAATGCTCCCAAGAGACCAAAGATGTAACAGAGCCCACCCACCACCCGTTTGTCCCCCCCCACTCCCCAGTTTCCCTTCTTCCGCTCCCTTTCCCCAAAACCCCTTTTGTGGATAATGTTTCTTCTGATTTTTTTCCCCACCAGAATTAATGTTGAAAAGAAAAAAAAACTAAAGCAATTGTGATGGTGGGGGAGGGTAAGGGGTGTGCAGGTGAAGGACAGGCAGAGGTGATATGTGCCGGAAACCAAGGACAGCAGCCGGTCAAAAAGACACCAAGGACGAAGTGGAGTTTTTCTTCTTTTATTTCTCTCCCATGGCTAGGAGCTCAAACCAGGAACACTGCCTGGGAACTCTCTCTCTCTCTCAGCACTCGCGCACTGAGCGCGCCCTCTCTCTGCTCCCACGCCAGTCGCTCACATCAGGGAACACTCTCCCCATTCTCACACAACGCTCTACTTTATAACAACGTACCGGACCGCAAAGCCAGCAACACGGTGCCAAATACGAAACGGGCCTCCGAGGCCGGAACCAACAGAATTTTGTGTTTTCTATGGCACTTCAGTGGTTCTGGCTCGCTGTCCGTTCAAACTATTAAAAAATATTTACTGTCGATAAAAACCTCAGAACCAAGGAAAAAATGCATAAGTCACAATTTGACAATTTTGTTCCTGTACTAAATCATTGCTGATTAATGTCCAGAGTGAAGCCACTTTTAACAAGCTTACGTCATATTTTCCTTTATTTTGATGAAAAATACTAAACAGCGTGAAATAATTTTGTAATGAATAAAAAGCGGGCATTTTCGCTCTTTTTATACATATAAATTTCATTATCCAAGATGCCGTCCAAGCGGAGAACTTTGCGTTTAAAGTTTGATAGAAACACAGCTGACTTTTCACTTCACTGGGCTGTCGGCGCCTACTTTTGACACAATTTTCAACTGAAAAATACTCTGTTGAAAGGGTCTGTTAAATAAAAAAATTCTACACATTTTCATTTTGTATTCATAACAGAAATGGAGTCATAAGCAAGATTTCGATCGGGAAGCCCCGAATTTCGTAGAATGATAATTTGGATCAAAACTCCGACAGTAAACAAAGAAGGCGACTCGCTAAAGGGACGGCGCTGTCAGTCATTTCGTATAGTCGCAAGCTTGTACAGAAAAGATTATAGGCATGCGATATACGAAATAAAAGTTTATGGACTTTATTTTTTAACATGCATCTTCAGATCTTGGGTTTTTCCCTTTCTCCCTTTTGTAAAATAAAAGAATTATCCATGTTCATTCGACAGACAATTGAAAATGGCGCCAAGATTGCTCGTGCGAAATACCAGTTTAGAGAAAATATGGGCTTTCAGCCCAGTACGGTTGTAATGAATCAAATACATTAATTTTTGTGACTTTAGCGACGTACATACAACTATGTAGGTTCTGAGGTATTCATGATTTTAAGAATTTAAAACAATAAAAAAAGGAGATTCGACCAAGGGAGGTAAGGGAAGATAACTCTCGAACAAAAAAATTTTCATCCACGAAAGGTAACCAAAATAAATATATACCGTTAGCACCCGGCCATCCCCCCCTACTCTGTACAACCAGCGTCCTCGCTGACTAAATGACAGAGTCATCAAATACAACACATAAATCAATGGGAAAACTGGAGCTTTAGACTTCAAGTCTGGAGAGGCATTTTTCCTAAACAAACCCTTTTATCAGTGTATCAAAAAAAAAGCATCAAAACATCTTTTCTCTTCATTCTTTGTATTCATATCATTCCAACTAACGAGAGCTTGCTTTTTTTTTTTTTTTTTTTTTTTTTTTTTTTAAGGCTTTTGAAAGTCGGCAGATTCGCATTGACTAGAATGGGCATATAATTTAAACAAAATTCCAAAATATCAAATACAAAATGACTAGAAAGGATTGTTTTCTTTTTTTTTAAATCCAAAACATTGGTAAGGGGACCGAACTTGACTATAATTGGACTTGGTTATTTGAACCAAAATCCCAGAGGTCAGACATAAAAAATACTCGGGAAAGGGTTCCTTTAAATCCAAAGTATTGGTTACCCAAAAGACAAAATTCCATTAAGTCAAATATAAAGTGGCAAAAACAGATTTTGCTATAGAATCCTTTGTGTCAAGTCCCCAGGAAAAGGCATGGTTTGGCTGGGTTTTGTCATTTTGAACAAAATTTCCCCAAAAGTCAAACTCAACCCAGTTCCTTTACAACTACTGTTAGCTAAAAAACACACCCCAAAAAAAAGGGGCATACATCATAATCCAATATGAAAAACAATCAACATATACTGACTTGTGTGAAAAAAAATTAAAGCCAAGATCAGAATATAACAAGGTATAACAGTCCGCATCACTCTTCTCAAAAGAGGCATTTAAACCCTAAATAAACCTGGAATATATTTACTGTTCAACTTTTGAGAACTTCTGTTTAAGTTATTTATGCGAGAGTTCCTGATCGTTCATGTGATCCCAACATACCTCTTCAAATGGTTTCACACCAGACAAGTAGTTTGCCGGGGGCTGGCACAGGTGGATCAAAAACACGTACCAGAGCGGAACACGATGGCCACAGGGTGGCCTGCAGTTCTTGGCTTGGGCTGCGGGAACATCTGCCAGTCCATCTTGGAGTCTGGTGGTGGTTCCAGCTTCCGTCTCCTCCAGTCAGGTGATTCAAGTGATGGCAGGGCGTCACTTCGGCTGTCAGGTGGGGAAGTTGCCTGACAGGGCCAGACCCGTTGTCTGGGGTCCACAGCAGCCTGCGGTGGCCTGGGTTCTGGCGAACAGATTGATGGCGTGGAGGCACTGGCAGTTTGGCTGACCTTTCTGCAGGGTCGGCAATCAGCAGGTGCTGCTCCAGGTCCCGGTACATACCGGGCCAGTAGACCTGGGGGCGTAACATCTCTGCAGAATTCTGGTAGCCCCGGTGACCCTGGCGGTTGTGGACCGATGACAGAACCTTGGGGCGGAGCAATCCGGGAAGGAGTAGCTGCTCACATGCCCTAAGTTATGGGTCCACCATTCGCCGATACAGCACTCCCTGTCGGCAGGTGAATCGGTTGTGCTGCTGAATGAGGGCCTGTAGCTCCCGGTTCTCGCCAGCTGCAGGCTTCTTTGGCCAGGAGGAGAGAACTGGCCCGATGGATGGGTCCTCCTGCTGCATCGGCGCATCTCTCCTGGTGACAGCTGAGGCAAAATGGACTTTGCCTGTTGCCTGGGTGCTGCTGGGCCATGTCGCTTGTCAGCATTCTGGCTGCTGACAGTGGCAGAGGACTGGGGTTTGTCCCCAGTTTCACAGGTGCCGACCTCCGTCGCCTCCGCCTGGGCCGTCGTCCTGAGTGCTGTGTGCCCGTCACACAGCTGCGGACCTGCAGTGGTGGCCGTGCAGGTGGTGGCTGCTGCATTTCCTGCCTCAAGCTGGCGACTGTAGCTGTGAGTGCCTCTAGCCGAGTTTGAAGCGAGGCAACAGCAGCAGTGCCAGCCGTGTGGAGGATGTCGCCGTCGGCACTGCAGTCCTGCATCCACCTTTGGGCTTCCTTCCTAGCCTCTTCAAAGGTGGTGGTAGGATGGGTTCTGGACGAAATACCGGACATCCTTGCGGAGTGCTGCTCGTCGTAGGCCACGGGTGAAGGCGTCCCTGAGTATGGTTGCTGGCAGTAGACCATCCCCAGCCTGGTTGACTTTCCGCCAGAGGTACTGGAGATGGGACCCATACTCAGAGATGGTCTCGTCCTGGCCCTGCTGCCTGGTGAAAAACGCTGTGGCCAGGGTGACCACATCACGCTGCTCTCCCCAGTTCTCCTCCAAGATGGTCAAGATCTTGGCTGGGGAGTCGACGTCTGTCGCTGGCAGCCTGATCACCTCCTGGCGAGGTCGGCCATCTAGGCGGCAATCAGCCAGAGGGCGGCTGTCCTGTCATCCAGGGGCTGCAGGTGTAGGACAAGCCTGGCCTCCCGGATGAAGTCGTCCACTTCCCCTGCTGCTCTCGGTACCCATGAATTTGGGGAGCTGATGCAGGGGTGCAGAGGTAGTTGGCTGGCCATGGTGTCCGGTCTTCTTGGGCTGTGTCTTCTTGGTCCCTTGTCTTCAATCCTGCTCGCAGCGCCAGTTGTGATGGTGTGAGGGGTTAAGGGGTGTGCAGGTGAAGACAGGCAGATGGTGATATGTGCAGGAACCAAGGGACAGCAGCCGGTCAAGAAGACACACAGGACGAAGTGGAGTTTTTCTTCTTTTATTTCTCTCCCATGGCTAGGAGCTCAAACCAGGAACACTGCCTGGGAACTCTCTCTCTCTCTCAGCACTCACGCACTGAGCGCGCCCTCTCTCTGCCTCCCACGCCAGTCGCTCACATCAGGGAACACTCTCCCCCATTCTCACACAACGCTCTACTTTATAACAACGTACCGGACCGCAAAGCCAGCAACACGGTGCCGAATACGAAACGGGCCTCGCGAGGCCGGAACCAACAGAATTTTTGTGTTTTCTATGGCAGCTTCAGTGTTGTCTGGCTCGCTGTCCGTTCAAACTATTAACACATATTTACTATCGATGAAAACCTCAGAACACAAGGAATAAAATGCAGTAAGTCACATTTGACAATTTTGTTCCTGTACTAAATCATTGCTGATTAATGTCCCAGAGTGAAGCCACTTTTAACAAGCTTACGTCATATTTTCCTTTATTTTGATGAAAAATACTAAACAGCGTGAAATAATTTTGTAATGAATAAAAAGCTGGCATCTCGCTCTTTTTATACATATAAATTTCATTATCCAAGATGCCGTCCAAGCGGAGAACTTTGCGTTTAAAGTTTGATAGAAAACACAGCTGACTTTTCACTTCACTGGGCTGTCGGCGCCTACTTTTGACACAATTTTCAACTGAAAAATACTCTGTTGAAACGGTCTGTTAAATATAAATTCTACACATTTTCAGTTGTATTCATAACAGAAATGGAGTCATAAGCAAGATTTCGATCGGGAAGTCCGAATTTCGTAGAATGATAATTTGGATCAAAACTCCGACAGTAAACAAAGAAGGCGACTCGCTAAAGGGACCGGCGCTGTCAGTCATTTCGTATAGTCGCAAGCTTGTACAGAAAAGATCATAGGCATGCGATATACGAAATGAAAGCTTATGGACTTTACTTTTAACATGCATCTTCAGATTCTTCGGTTTTCCTCTTACCTTTTGTAAAATCAAGAATTATTCAATGTTCATTCGACAGACAATTGAAAATGGCGCCAAGATTGCTTGTGCGAAATACCAGTTTAGAGAAAATATGGGCTTCTCAGCCCAGTACGGTTGTAATGAATCAAATACATTAATTTTTGTGACTTTAGCGACGTACATACAACTATGTAGGTTCTGAGGTATTCATGATTTTAAGAATTTACACAATAAAAAAAGGAGATTCGACCAAGGGAGGTAAGGGGAAGATAACTCTCGAACAAAACATTTTCATCCACGAAAGGTAACCAAAATAAATATATACACTGTTAGCACCCGGCTACACAATAAACTCATGAGAGTTGGTAGCATGCCTGCTGCCATTCATGTCATATAGCAAGCAACGTTAGATTGACTAGTATCAGATAAATTCAACATATTCAAAGGACATTAAACAGAAGATTTACTATCTCTTACAGACAACTTGAGCTCCATTCAACTGTTTGTTCTTTAAAAAACATTGACACTGTTTAAACAGGGTGTTCACATTATGGAGAGATCAGTTTAATTAAAAAAATGTGTATTTTTGTTGTTTTGATTCTCATTACATTTTTCTGGCCATCGTATTCCAGTAGTACAGTTTCATTGTCATTGAAACAAATTCTGTCATTATGGATGTAAACAAACAAAAACAGCTGAATTCTTACGTTTAGCATACTGTATGTGTTGTATATTGAACTTTGACATACGCATTAAGTGTCCAGCTGTTTTGTTTGAGCAGCTATCGACTGTGGGAATGTGACCGTCATCGGTGGCGCGCTCTTCACTGCGCCCAGTTCCACAGGCCTGGGCGCGTCCTTTGTCTTTGGCTGCCAGCTGGGATTTGAAAAAGAAGGGAATTCCACCACCGGAGACGATGAAGTGTTCTGTGAGAGGAACGGCCGCTGGGGACTTGGAAATCTGACTTGCAGCGGTATGTTCTTCCTAAATCTGACTTGCAGCGGTATGTTCTTCCTAAATCTGACTTGCAGCGGTATGCTCTTCTGAAGTCTTTGTAGCAGCTTGTGGTGTGGAAGAGATACAGAATTGTGTTCTTGGTTTTTCAATGGTTATATTGTGTGACGTATAGATCTGTGAATCAGCATGAGTTATTTTGTTTTTATATGAATTGTGATTGTAGCTTGTTTTCTCTGAAAAGTGATGGTATTTTTCATGATTTTTGTCCTTTGTGGTACCATGCTCCGCAATCTGATAGATTGGTGAAGAGATTTAAAATAACTTTTAGTGGCCCTCCCCCTTGAAACTAGTCTTAACTCCTAGTTTGCACACTTTGAAATGTACATATGTTTAAGACTTGCACACTTCCTAATTAATTTGATATTAGAATGAATGAGCTAAGACAAAAAAAGGAAGTTAAGGCCATCGGAAAAGACTGCCAACCTTGAGCCACTGGGGAGAAGACGTGACGTAAACGCGTTGATGCAGGGTGAGAAACTACACCGCCTCCCCTCGCACCCCCTCCATCAAAGAGTCTCACAGCCCACCAAGAACCATCCCAGACGTCAGAGCCCCAACCACCAGTACAAGGCCCTGAGAGACCAGCATACTGACATCCTTCAAACAGAAGGTACCGCCTGCCAAGATCTCGTCATGCCTGACTGGAAGCTTGACCAAGAGATGGAGGCCTCCATCAGTCTCGGTGTTCCCCAATCACCAATAGACATCAGCCACCTCCAGTTCTCAAAGCCCTAGCACATGATTGAAGACACATACACTCCCAGCTCCTGGACCCATGTCTACACAGACGGATCAGCCGAGGAGGCAGTGGAGTACATATCAGATCCCCTGATGGAGACTTCAGGAACATTGTGGTCCCTGGAGGAGAGCTCTGTACCACCTTCAGAGCTGAAGTCCTAGCCATCAAAGAAGCAGCAGACATCCTCTCCTCCTGTGGAAGACCCCTCACCAGTATCGCCATCTTCACTGACTCCATGTCCACTCTCCAGGCCCTTGACTCCCCCGATCCTCACTCTCTGATCCAATCCCTCAAGGCCTCCTTTGCCACTCTGACTCAAAAAGCTCCAACTACCCTCCAGTGGGTCCCCGCACACGTTGGTCTCCCTGGGAATGAGCATGCTGACCGATTAGCAAAGGCTGGTAGCCAGCTCCCCCAGCCAGCTCCCCCAACCACCTCCCCCAACCACATATGAGGAAGTTAAGACACTCCTATGTGGTACCTTCAGACCTGACTGGATCCAAATGAACCAAGGCTATAAGGCACACCAAGACCCCATTCACACACTGAAGAGGAAACACCAAACAATCATTTTCCGCTTGCGCACTGGGCATTGTGGCCTGCGTGCCCACCTCAAGAGAATAGGAGCTGCAGACTCAGCCCTGTGTGCTTGTGGACAAGCCGACCAGACACCAGCACATGTCCTCCAGGACTGTCCCCTCAATGATGAGAGACAAGTGTGAGCCTGACCGGAAGGGGCAAATATCAAGACAAAACTCTGGGGACTGCCAGCATCTCCGCTGGATGGCCGAGTTTGCCGCTATCCATGGAGTCCAGCTGTAGTTGGTAGCCATTGAATGCAGAGGAAGTAGAAGAATGAACCATTGGAGGAGGTTTATTGTGCTGACGGCGATTTTTAGAAAATGGTTTTTAGAAATTTTGTAGTCTCGTCTTGCACACTTCATGTAGCTTATTAAAATCTTCATTTTTTTTTTACTAACTTACTAAATATATTTACAGCAAATGAATACTACCACATGTAAATTTAGGGTGTTAGGAATGCATTTTTGTGGAAAAAAGTCAAAATGGCCCAGACAGACGCACGGCGTCTGTTTCAGCCTATAACAGTGAAAAAACTGCAAGAAATTTTAAACTGGTTTCATGTTGAGCTTTCACATTGGTTCTTGACCTTGATGTCACACAGTGGCCTGCATGCCTTTCATTATCATTATTACTCATTTTGATGTTTTTTATAGTAGGTTGATCAAATGCTGTCTTGCTCTCTGTAAGAGAACTGGCTTGTTCTTCCCGTTCTCTCCCTTAGTGGGCACCATTTTAGATGCTGAAGGATTGATGTGGTACTGATGTGAAGACAGTACTGCAAGAAGCAAATTTCACAGCTGTAATTGTATGTTCTCATAATTAACTGGAGATTATACTGAGATACTTCACCTTAGATTCTAACCCTCTCCAGACACAAATTAACGCTCATAGAATTGAAATGAAAAAATAAGTGTGATGAGCATTTCTTACATCTTTGATAATGAATTTGCCCTTATTTCAGTTCAAAAGGTTTGACTCTCAACTGGCAGTGATAAGAACATGTCTTTTCGACCCTGGCGTATAAGCTAATCAAGCTACGTGGCTGCGGAGGGTGATTTTGACTTTAACTCAAACTGATCATGTGTCAGCAAAGCAGAATATCAGAAATGGCCTAAAAGTTTCATTTGTACTTATTGACTCTAACATACAAAGAATGGGTGACCTGCGTCCTTTCACCTTACAGGGCCTGTTCTTGTACCAAGAAAATGATGTGCAACAGTGGCTAATATCCAATCTACAAACGAAAGGAATTTTCGAAAGAAAGAAAAAAATCACAATAGACAGAGTTTAACAGTTCACAGTGGGTGTGACGCATAGAGATGGAGACTAAAGCTGGTTAAAAAACCAACATGGCCAAGAATGCCAAAACAAACAAAGGATATAATGAAAGAAGCAGAAACTGAATTAAAATTCGTTTGCCATTGTTTTCATTGTTAAGGATCTAAGCTACTCCTTTTACTTGAATTGATGTGAATGAAGCAGTTCGAGGCAAAGATGTGCAGTATTTGGGGGAATCACACGGTGTCAGTTACTTGCTATGCACTGTTTAAGCTAAGTTAGTTTCAAAGGGAGATGACTGCAGGCGGAAATTGAAACAGATATTAAAAATTTAAATTTGAGAAGATAAGTGATCGCTTGTTCTTCATTTTGATTGTCTAATGTTGTTGAGAAGATAAGTGATCGCTTGTTCTTTATTTTGATTGTCTAAATGTTGTTGAGAAGATAAGTGATCGCTTGTTCTTTATTTTGATTGTCTAAATGTTGTTGAGAAGATAAGTGATGGCTTGTTCTTTATTTTCATTGTCTAAATGTTGTTGAGAAGATAAGTGATCGCTTGTTCTTTATTTTGATTGTCTAAATGTTGTTGAGAAGATAAGTGATCGCTTGTTCTTTATTTTGATTGTCTAAATGTTGTTGAGAAGATAAGTGATCGCTTGTTCTTTATTTTCATTGTCTAAATGTTGTTGACCTGGCCTGAAGAAGACCTAAGGGCCAAAACGCATCGTGTTTTGCCTTGTCATTGGTTTGCCCTGTTGTCTGGCAGATTTGCTTTAAATTCCTTTTGAAATTTGTTAAGCTAAATTTTGTCCATTAGTTCATATTCATGTATGGTTGAATTGTATGATGTGTGTGCTCTGTATGTGAGTGTGTGCGTGCATGTGTACATGCATTTTTTTTTGGGTGGTGTGTGTGTGTGTGTGTGGGGGGGGGGGGGTGGGATTTTGTGTTTGTGGTTGTGTTGTTTTGTTGTGTGTGTGAGAGAGAGATAGAGTCTGTCCATGTGAATGACATACCTGTCAGTTGTAATTATGCAAATTGGCATTATGTTTGATCCATTCTCTTGTTTTTGTGAGTGATACAAGCACCAAAGTAAAAAACACTATGAGGTGTAGAAGACGTAGGTCGTTCAGTGTAGATATCCCTTGTGAAATAATTGTGTAGCCTTGCAAGGTTACAGTCAATGATCAGGTTATTATGCATTCCCATGGTGGAATCTTTCAGTCACAAATTGTTTTGCAAGTTGCTAGTTGGCTGCAACTATGCAGAGAGGTTTCTGTCACTCATAAAAGAAATGTTCTTTCACATGTCACATCTGCTGACTTGTCTTCAGGTGCAAGATGCCTCGACCCTGGCACCCGGGTGGGATGACCCTGACTATCACCAACTTTGAAGTGCACAGCACTGTGGATTACACGTGTGACCGAGCTGGATTCCAGGCAAACCCTTCTGCTCGAGCATGTACCTTTAACAGCACGGACAACACCACCTACTGGGATGGCACACAGCCGGTCTGCCAGGGTAAGAAGGGGAGACAGGGTCATTGAAGTTCTGGGGACTTACTCTGTCTGTGTGGACTATAGGCCACCCATTTTTCTTTCAGCTGTAATCTTTGGCAAGGCTGCCAAGCGTTTTGCCCAAGAAATGTGTTTTAAGATAAGCACAGTGATATATTTTGATTTAATCTGTTATCCACCATAATGCCTTCTCTAGTGTACTATGACTGACACGTCATAGTGACAAAGCTGTGTCGATATTGGGTTCCATTAGTACAATTATTCCCCTTTGCCCATGATTTGAAAGTCCCAAAGCCTAGTGGCTGTGGGGTCGGTGAACTGTCAGAGCTTCATTGTGTTGGGTCCACAGCAGGATAGAAGGGGAAGCCCTACCGCTACCTCCTCTGCCTTTAACCTTCCTTGAACTGAATCAGACCCTGCTGATGACTGGGAGGACAGAGATGGGGAGTTTGTATTATACTCCCTGTTTGGCTAGTATACTTACCATGTCAGACCATAGCATTCCACGG
Source organism: Conus ventricosus (assembly GCA_018398815.1). NCBI lineage: Eukaryota > Metazoa > Mollusca > Gastropoda > Neogastropoda > Conidae > Conus > Conus ventricosus. The sequence goes on along the minus strand of CM031596.1, from coordinate 9,899,874 downwards.
CAGTTAGTTAGCTCTGCAGGCCGAGATTTTTTGTGGCTAATGCAGTAATAAGACCATCACGTGACATCCACACTACTTCCGCCAGGGAAGAAACCGGTGTAAACTTCCTGTTCCTCTCAACCACTTGGGTCTTCTTCAGGCGAAAAAATAAATCACATTTAACATTTGGGACAGTACAAACAAAGAACGAAAAACGAAAAAAAAGAACGAAAAATGACTCATCCGTTGTTGTCCATGTGGTGGGGAGAATAGCCGGTAGCTATTCTCCCCACCGGCTATTCTCCCCACCACATGGACAACAACGGATGAGTCATTTTTCGTTCTTTTTTTTCGTTTTTCGTTCTTTGTTTGTACTGTCCCAAATGTTAAATGTGATTTATTTTTTCACCTGAAGAAGACCCAAGTGGTTGAAATGCATCGTGTCTTGTCATGTGCTTTGTTTGTCAATGTCATTGGCGGTAAGAAACAAACTCTATTTCTAAATTTTACTTCGTTCGCCGCCATCAGTCACTCCATTTTGAAATTTCCTGTTCCTCATTCAACGAGGCCTATGCGCAAGGTAACCCCGAGAACCATAGCGCTAGTGGGGAAGGTAGGGTGGGCATTAGAGCCTGACATGGTAAGTATACTAGCCAAACAGGGAGTATAATACAAACTCCCCATTTTGGCGTCATATACTTTACCATGTCAGACCATAGCAGAATTCAAAGGAATCGGAGGAGGGCTTAGTCTTATTACTGCATTAGCCACAAAAAATCTCGGCCTGCAGAGCTAACTAACTGCCGTGGAATGCTATGATCTGACATGGTAAAGTATATGACGCCAAACAGATTTTCAACAAAAAAAAGAAGAGAGAACTGATGTCACCTGGGCTCATGACCTTTGGCTCTGCAGGCAAAGGCTCCAGGTGTTTGACCAAGGGCCCGCTTGAAATGTTGACTGTTTTCAACCTTGAACAGCCAACTTGTTCCCAGATTATGGTACCAGACCTCTTTATCCATACGATTTTGCCAGATTTTGTATACATGATTGGCAAAAATGTTATAAATATGAGGAAGCAAAATATGGTATTTTTTATTGTGGATACTGTCCTACAATATTCCCTGCTTATAAGTTTAAGACAAGATATAGCAGTTATCTTGTGGATACTGAAAACAAAAGCTTGCTCTATAATACTCCATGCTTATAAGATTAAAATAAATGCATCACATTCTTCTTCTTAGTTCTGGAAATAAGAACTTGTTCCACACTGCTTACTGCCAGTAGGATTAAAACAAAGCAGAATGGGTTTTTTTGTTGTTGTTGTTTTTTATTTGGTTATTTGTTTGGTTGTGTTCTTGGTTTGTTTTTTGTTGTTGTTGTTTTCGTCTGGCTGCTGAAAATGCTGCTGCTCTGTAGTGCACTCTTTGTGAAGGGGTAGGGCAGAGCATCTTCTTCTTCGTGTGAATGTATAATACAGGTAATGAGTGAAGCTGGTGGTTATGATGATGAGTTGTTTTATATTATGTTCTGCTGGTGTAAGAACACCGAATACTCGAGAGAAGATAGAGCCATATACAGACATGTGTGCACACATGTATGTCTGTGTGTGTGTGTGCGTGCATGCATGTGTGTGTGTATGTGTGTGCACATGCACTCGTATGTGTGTTTGTATGTGTGTGTGTGCAAGTGAAACATGTGTGTATGTGTTCATGCATGCTTGCATGTGCACATGTGTTGGGGTGGGGGTATGTGTGTGTATCATGTGTTACAGATGTTCAGCGTCCTGAATTCACCAACTGACCTATTGTGTGTGTGTGTGTGTATCATGTGTTACAGATGTTGAACGCCCAGAATTCACCAACTGCCCTAATGTGTGTGTGTATCATGTGTTACAGATGTTCAGCGTCCTGAATTCACCAACTGCCCTATTGTGTGTGTGTCTATCATGCGTTACAGATGTTCAACGCCCAGAATTCACCAACTGCCCTAATGTGTGTTGTATCATGTGTTACAGATGTTCCAGCGTCCTGAATTCACCAACTGCCCTAATGTGTATGTGTGTGTGTATCATGTGTTACAGATGTTCAACGCCCAGAATTCACCAACTGCCCTAATGTGTGTGTGTATCATGTGTTACAGATGTTCAAGCCCAGAATTCACCAACTGCCCTAATGTGTGTGTGTATCATGTGTTACAGATGTTCAACGCCCAGAATTCACCAACTGCCCTAATGTGTGTGTGTGTATCATGTTTTTACAGATGTTCAAAGCCCAGAATTCACCAACTGCCCTAATGAGCCATCAAGCTGAAGCTGTACAGCAACCCCAAGGACGGAGATTTCCATTCCTGAGGCTACTGACAACTCTGGGCTGGTGAAGGTGACGGTGTCGCCCCCAGGTTCACCAGCGACATGGCACTGGATCAGGGCACTTACACAGTGATATTCACCGCAAGTGACGCAGCTGGACACAGCGTCCCTTGTAATGTCACTGTGGAAGTCAATGGTACGTTGTGTGTGTATGTGTGTGTGTGTGTGTGGTGTGTGTGTGTTTTTGTGTGTTGTGTGTGTGTGTGTGTCGTGTTGAATGCATATGAGAGTGAGTGTGTGTGTGTCTGTGCATGAGTAGTGTGTGTGTGTGTTATGTGCATTCATGCACGTGTGTGTGTGTGCGGTGCGCGCATGTGTGTTTTGTGTGGTGTGTGTGTGTGTGGGGTTGATGTGTTGTTTCATGTAGTTTTTGTGTGAGTGTGTGTGTGTGCAAGTGTTCTTGTGTGTGTTGTGTGGGGTGTGCAATTTTGTTTTTGTGTGTGTGTTTTGACAGGGTAGGTACAGAGCTTAATCTAGAGCACGGGATTGGTACAATCCCCCCAAAATCTGTTCCTTCCTGCAATTATCGAGTCTTAACGTGGGCAGACTCCCGCACAATTGCAGAACTGCCCGCCCTGTTCACTGATCATTGCGGGCGCTTGTTTGTTGACTGCTTGAAAAACTGAAACTAGGACTGAGCAGGAGCGAACGATTTCTTGATATTTCATTGGCTGTTAGTGTAAATCAACCAATTGGAGGCGTTCATCTTCTCCATCTCGATCACCGACGAAAAGTTGCAAGAGTTTAAGGGCCATATTGGATATTTTCCAAAATGAAGCGTGCACCCACCCTATTCAACTTCGATTTCGTTGAGAAAAAGTGAAAAAAAAAAAAAAAGAGTCTGTGCCATGCAAGGGTGGAGAAGATCATGAAGAAACCGCGACTACATCCAAAAGCTCGGAGAAGCAGCCCGAAAAGAGTGCCAGTGCAAGGGAACACCGGTTTCAAGACGATTGGCTGAAGAAGTGGCCTGGGGGGGGGGGGGGGGGGGGGGGGGGGGACTGCCCCCCTTTTTTTAATATGAGGGGGGGGACTGCCCCCTTTTTCAAAAATCCTAGATTAAGCTCTGTAGGTATGGTGTATGTGTGTTAAGAGAGAGGGGAGAGAGAGGCGGTGTGTGTGTGTGTGTGTGTGTGGTGTGTGTGTGTGAGAGCATGTAAAGCATTTATTTTTAACAAATTCATAAAAAATTTACATTTTTGAACAAGCTGCTTTTTGTGTTGAATTAAGCCATGGACAGAGATACTGGCATAATTCCAGGTTGGTGTCCACAAGAATATCCCGGTGGCCGAACAGCAGTCCTAAAGAGCCTTACCCAATTATAAGGATGGAGAGATAGAGAGATAGCTTTGGGGCACTAGGCCCACGCAGACAGACAGCTCTCAAGGGAGGCCATGACAAACTCCACAACTCTGTTCACCTATGCCTTCAGGAGGCCCACCGGTTTCATCTGCCCAAGACCTTTCCCCCATGATTGCAGTCTTTAATTGCAGATGTGTTGGGTTTCTCCTCTTTATAACAAAGGGGGAACAAAACCGAGGAAGCATGGTCTGAAGGGGGGAAAAAAATGCTAGCTGCGTGGTTGCTAGATGGACTTCAGTGTTGCCTGTTGGGAAGTTCAACTCTGGCCACTGTCCCATTTCGTGGAATTTCGCAGTGTTTTTTTTCTTTTTTGATAAACAAAATTATATTTGTCTTGAAGTTATATTTGTCTTTTATTACTTGTTGCAGCTGTCAGTTTTATCCACAGATGTTGAACTGTTCTTGAGCCTTGATTTCACTCTAAAATCTTTCATGGAATGTGAACTCTCTTTTCTTCCAGACCCTTCCACTCTTCCGGAGCTCATTTGCCCAGATTACCTGAGTTTGGATGTGAACAGTACGTCGTATGATTTCGACCTGGCCAGTGAAGTCAGTGCTGACAGTGACAGTACATTGTCATTTTCTCCCGGACCAATTGTCTCTGTGATGTCCAGTGCCGTAGGCAAGAACGTGTATCGTGTGACAGCCACAAACGGGTATGGATTTTACCGGCAGTGTGCTTTCATCGTGGACATTCAACGTGAGTTCATCCTCTTCTTTTTTGCTTCAATTCTTGGGCCTCTTTCTCACTGTCTGAGAACAAGGATGAAAAAGAGCTCAATTATCTGAAAACAAGTGACGTATGGTGGTGATCAATATAAGCTGTATAAGCAAGCAATAAACATGTTTTTGTAAAGGGAAAAAAAATGAACGTAAAAGATTATAAGGACTGTACACATGATATGGAAGCTTCAATTTCATCGTCACAATGTACTGTATTATTAACACTATGCAAGTTTTCAAAAAGAAAAGAAAAAAAATAGAGTTTGTATTTACATAGCTGGACATTAACACACACACACACGCACACACATGTATGCACACGCATGCACTTACACACACACACACACACACACCACGCACGCATGCACGCACACATGCGCGTGCACGCACGCACACACAGGCGCACACACACACACACTCACACATTCATCAACCAGATAAAGTTGTCTTGGCAAGAGTGTCTTAACTCTGTTCACCTGCATCTAACTTCTGGTCAGGCTCATATGAAAGCATGTCACCGTTTGGACCTGGCCACAGCCCAGGGTCATTCTCAGTGCAAATCACATTGGATCAGCAGTTGTAGTTGTACTGCCAAAGATCATCAGTGAAGACCAAACCGGATTTATAAAAAATAGGTATATTGGGGATAACTTAAGACTGATTTATGATACAATTGCCTACTTAGAAGTAAACATGAGTTACCAGGATTGCTATTAAATATAGATTTTGAAAAAAACTTTTGACTCGATAAATTGGGAGTTCATGTTTAAGGTATTAAAAGCATTTGGTTTTAACCCTTTCACCGCCAGACATTCTATTTTGCATAAATCCCCGTCGCCAGCCATTTTTCAGAAAATCTCTTATTTCATACCAGCTTGTGTGAAATGCGGATATCTCTGGAACTAAGCAACCAATTCTCATGCTGTTTTTTTTGGAAATGGAGGAAATAAACTGTACTTTTGTTAAATTATAGAATGTTAGTAATGGTTAGACAACAACAATTTCAATTTTTTGGTAATTTCAAGTGGAAAAAAAAAGGCAAAATAAAAAGATTGAATGCTATATTTAGTGTCAACATAAAAAAGAAGAAAGCATGCAATCAAACTCTGAACAAAGAAGGAAAAATACTCCACTCACAAATAAAGACCAGAAAGTATGTAATATCCAACAGAAAAATGAAGAAGAAAAAAAACAGCAATAAGTCAATATACCCAACAGCAGAAAAAGAGCTGGAAGAAGTCCACAGGTTGAAAATCATCCTTGTTCACCAGCACTCCTGAAACAACATTCAGAGGAATAATTAGTGATATGACTATTGAGGTTATGCAGAAAAGAAACCACACACACACACATACACACACACACACACACACACACACACACACACACACACACACACACACCACACACACATGCACACACACACACATATATACACACACACACACACACACACACACACACACACACACACACACACACACACACACACACACACACATAACAAACTGCTTACACCCCATTGGCACACACATGAAAGAAAGAAAAAGAGAATGGAACACACACACACACACACACACACACACACACACACACGTTCTTATGACCCACTAGTACACACATGAAAGAAAGAAAAAGGGAACACACACACACACACACACACACACACACACAGACACACACACACACACACACACACACACACACACATGCGCACATGCACACACACACACACACACACACACACACACATCCCTTTCACTCTCATTTTTCAAAACAATATTTTCTATGAAAACAGTCATTCACTTGCCTGTGGGTCTCTATAACCTCGTGAGCGAGTCTGATAGGGCAGTCCACCACTCCAACTCTCTCTGCAGCAGACCTCTTGACACGTGTCAGTCAGTCAACCACGCCCCCTTCCACCTCGATTCATGGCAAGTCAGCTGGGCTTGCAGTTCATTCATTATCTCGTGGCTGCCACTCACCCCCTATAAGGCCTCCCCCACTGTGTGATAGGCACAAAAAGTTGGCCCAGAGCCAGCAACACTTAGCTTGTTCAAGGGCCTCTTGTGTGTGTGTGTGTGTGCGCGATGCACTGAGCACTGCTCAGCCAGTTGGCACGCCTCCAACAGTCAGCCACTGTGATAATTCGGTCAAGCCCCCCCCATCCTCCTTTCAAGTAGCGAGATGTTTGCTGCTCACAATCTGGGTGTTCTTTATCTTATTCAGTATCAACTGACCGTCTTTTCAATATTTCCAGCACCTGATCTGTGGTAAATGTACAGTGAGGCTGAGTAGGTGAAGTGCTTGGTTGTGACGTCACAGTGATTGAGTGAATGGAAAAACAATTGGAATAAATTGATAAAGAACACTTAACTGAACAGCCGTCTGATGAAGCAAAATGGCTGTGAGCACAGGTTAGGGAATCACCCAACTGTGACATTTCTTTCTGGCTTTCTGTCTCATCAGATTAGAGAGTGAGAATATCGGGAGTTAGGTAACCCTAAGCTGGTCACCAAAAGGTGCCTTTGGCGGTGACACACATCGTCACCAAATGGTGCCTATGGCGGTGAAAGGCATATTGAAGACATATGTAAATGGATAAGTACATTCTATAGAAATACTAAATCTTGTATTATAGTGAATGGCCAGGTGTCAGAATGGTTTAAAATAACAAAAGGTTGTAGACAGGGAGACCCCATATCTCCATATCTTTTCATATTATGTGTTGAAATATTAGCAATGACTGTCAGAAAAACACAGTTATTAAAGGCATTACGATGAATAATGTTGAACACAAGCTGACACAGTACGCTGATGACACTGAATTTTTACTGGCAGGAGACAGAAAGTCTTTTGAAACTTGCATAGATGTACTTAACATGTTTAATTCTGTCTCAGGGCTCCATATAAACTCAGGCAAAACTAGTGTGATTTGGCTAGGGAGTCACAAAAATTCCACAGCTCGTTATATGGAACATTTAGGTTTAAACTGGAATATGCCGAAATTTCGTGTGTTAGGTATTTGGTTCACTATTGATTTAAAAGGATGTCTTGAAGTTAATTACTCAGAAAAATTAGCAGAAGTAAAGTATCTGTTCAAAATATGGGTCAAACGTCAGATCACACCTCTTGGCAGAGTTGCAATATTAAAATCTATAATCCTTTCAAAGCTGACTCATCTCTGGCTCCTTTTACCAAACCCACCAGACATATTTTTCAAACGTGTCAACAAATTTGTTATAAATTTATTTGGAACAGGAAACCAGACAAAATCAGTCGAAACATTTCACACAATAGTGTGAGGAATGGGAGCATTGGCCTTCCTGATTTGAAAACATTTGTCTTATCTTTGAAACTTTCATGGATTCGTAAAGCTGAGAAAACAAAACATAAATGGAAAAGTCTTCTGTTGCATAGTTTTCCCAAGTGGAAACTTATTGATAAGTATGGACCAGAGTTTGTCTCAAAATTCACTAAATACAATCAGTTTTGGTCAGAAGTTCTTGAAACATAAAAGGTGTTTTACTACAAATGCATTCCTAAAAATTCTGCTGAACTTCTTGCCGAACCTTTATGCTATAACAAGCGGTTTCAAATGGGAAGAAAATTTATCGTCTCACAAGTATTGCATAATAAAAACATATTTTGTGTTGCCCATTTCTTTGATGATAACGGACAGTTCTTCACTTACACACGTTTCAAGGATAAGTATGATATTAATATCATTTTCCTTACTTATGCTGGTTACAGATCTGTAATACTTGACTATGCAAAAAAGTCTGGCATTTACATAAATAACAATACATACCGAAACTCATCATTATGTTTTAAACAACTGTTTGCAGTTCACAAAGGTTGTAGATTATATTATGATATTTTGATTACAAATAACGTAACGCCTAAATGCTGCGAAAAATGGGATGCCAAGCTCTGAACATCCCATGACTGGAAATCTTGTTTTTTTTATACGCACACAAGATACAGGATGTAAAGCTCCAGTGGTTTCAGCTAAAAGTAATACATAGATGTCTATGTAAAAATATCATGTTAAAGGAAATTGGTGTAAAAAATAATGACATGTGACTTCTGTGGAGAGTATAAAGATAGTATTGATCAGGTGTTCTGGAAGTGTCATTATGTACAATTATTCTGAATAATCTCACTGATTTAATGAAAGAAAGATGTATGAATGCACAAAATGTGCGGCTAACAGAGTCACTGATAGTATTTGGTCATGATGCAGCAGTCTCTAGTGATGTAATCTTCTATTTTTTTTGCAAAATACTATATATACACTAGTTGTAAAGTACAAAACAGTCTACCACAAGTACGTGCATTTATAAGGAAACTAAGGAATCGGTATAAAATTGAAGAACACATCGCATACTTAAAATTAAACCATGTAGATTTCACTGTGAAATGGTCAGTGTACAGACCATTATTTGTGAATGATTAACTATTTAAACATCACTCGATCTGTATCCTATGACCCATATTCACAGACTTAAACGCTTTGTCAACTTTAAGTAACCTGTTATGCTTTGATCTCTGCGCACACAGACTACCTAATGTTGCAGATGAGTCTGTACATATGTCTGTTCTGACATCATCATTATCTCTTTTATTGATGGTTATGTTTTGTTTTCTGGCCAGTGTGATTTACTTTGTGAAAGGAACTTGTGTCAACATATTGATTGAATGTAATCCATCCAACATGTCCCTCTCATCTGTCTCTCTCTGTCTCTGTCTCCTCCCTCTCTCTCTCTCTCTCTCTCTCTCTCTCTCTCTCTCTCTCTCTCTCTCTCTCTCTCTCTCTCTCTCTCTCTCCCCCTCTCTCGCTCTCTCTCATCTTCTCACTTTTTCTCCCCCTCCCTCCACTTCTTCTTCATAACCTACTTTTCTTTTCTTTTTTCTTTTTTTCAAAAGAGAAATGTGGATTGCTGAATTCTCTTTTTTCCAAAATTCTTATTGCTTATGTATGTTCTATGTTCATGTAAATGTTTGAAATGAAATCTAAAAAGAAAAAGAAAAAGAAAAAAAAGTTGTTAGCAGTAATAGCTGCAGTATTAATGCTAGTTGTAGTAGATATGGTAGAAGTACTTTCAATTTTGAATGTTCACAAAATTGGTATGTTAGATGAAAGAAGAGGAGAGAGAGAGAGAGAGAATATGTGGATGTGTGTGTGTGTGTGTGTGTGTGTGTGTGTGTGTGTGTGTGTGTGGAAGAATGTCATATATTGAGAGTTTGAGTACAGTGCATATGCTCTTATACTTGTTTGAAAATGTTAGGATACATGCATCACAAATTCTGTTCAAAGCTTCCAGACTTCTGAAATGCACCGTCCAGTTCTACTTGTTGTTTCACTGTTTTTTTAATTCAGGTATGTTTCTGCATGTGCAGCTGCGGTCTGTTTCACTGTTTTTTTAATTCAGGTATGTTTCTGCATGTGCAGCTGCGATCTGTTTCACTGTTTTTTTAATTCAGGTATGTTTCTGCATGTGCAGCTGCGGTCTGTTTGCAAGACTACATAGCATCAGACATCGCATCCAAGAACGCTGAAGTGACCTGCGATGGAGCTGACGATGGAACGCTGACCTGTAATGTCACATGCAATGATGGCTACTCCTTCAAGACTCCTCAATGATGATGTCCTATTCTGCCAGGGCATGAATGAGTGGACCCTCCACTGCCCGCTCGGACCTGTGGTGGTGAGTTGTCACAGAATACACTCAATGTGCACATCATTCTGAATAAAGGCCTTCAGAAATCCTTTAAAAAAAAACAAACCAAAAACTCGGGTCTTTAGGGTAGGAGTGTTTATTTGAGGTAAATTTGTACCACCTAGCCTGTATCTGTGACTGGAACATCTGAATCCAGACATTGTGGCGTTCTGCTTCCTCAGCCCATTCAGCTTGTGAGAGCTGAGAGGGACCCAGTGAACTCAGCTTCTTTCGTTTCACCTCCATGCTGCAGAAAATCTTAACCCCATGTTTCTCTCTCCCTCTGTCTCCCCTCTTTCTCTGTGTGTGTGTGTGTGTGTGTGTGTGTGTGTGTGTGTATGTGTGTGTGTGTGTGTGTGTGTGTGTATGGGGGGAAGGGATGTGTTTGTGTGTGTGCATATATGTGTGTGTGGTGTGGGGGGGGGGGGGGGGATGTGTGTGTGTGTGTTTGTTGTGTGCATGTATGTGTGTGTGTGTGTGTGTGTGTGTGTGTGTGTGTGTGTGTGTGTGTGTGTGTCCATGTGTGTGCTTGTGTATGTGTGTGTGTATTTCTCTGTGTGGCCGAATGTGTGTGTGCATTGTGTTTACTTTTGGTATTGCTTTGGGGCATTAATAGTGAAGAAAAGAAACTCAAAAGGTAGTATATGAATTGGGAGGGTAAATGCACTGGAGAAGGTGGGGGTGGGGGTTATGAATCAAACAAAGCCAGGTCAAAAAGTACACTAAAACAAATGCAACAATACTTACCCTATAAGAACCAGCTTGCTCTCTCTATCTTTCTCTCTCTCTCTCTCTCTCTCTCTCTCTCTCACACACAACACACACACACACACACACACACACACACACACACACACAAGAGTGAGGAGGATGGGAGAGGGATGAGAAGGAGGGGAGGGGGGAGATAGTTGACAGCTTAAAATGTTCATCCCAGTTACCTTGAAACACCCCTTCCCCATCTCTCCCTTTCTCTTTTTCTCTCTGTCTGTCTGTCTCCCTCCCTCCTGCTTACCAGGAAAGTTGTTTTTTTTTAATTGAAAAACAAGAGTGATCATAGTGCAAAATGTGCTAAGAACATCATTAATGCTCATGATAAATCATTGCATACTATTCCATGCAGTTAAGTATGCTCTTCTCTCTCCTCTCTCACCTCTTCTCTTCTCTCTACTCTCTCTCTCTCTCTCTCTCTCTCTCTCCAGCCCTGATGTGGCCTTTGTGGTCGGCTGGGCTATAAGCAACATTATCTTATCTTCTCTCTCTCTCTCTCCTCTCTCTCTCTCACCTCTCTCTCTCTCTCTCTCTCTCTCAATGTATATGTGTGGTGTGTTTGTGTGCATGCAAATGTGTGCTTACATGTGTGAGGATTATGTGTTATACGTTCCTTCTCTTAAGAGCTGCGTTGCAGCATTATCATTGAACAAAGAAAGGAAAGTAGGGTGGAGGGAGGTGAGGGGAGTGGGGAGGAGAGTGGTTCCATGGTGCCTTGTCTGATCCAGCACACTCAGGACACTAACCTGCTGATGCCCCTACAGGATTACTAAGTCTTTGTAGCGAAAGATTGTGTGAGTAACGTCCCTTGACTGGGCACCACCACCAGCCTATACGGGCACAGGGCTGGTGAACTTGCAGGCACTTGACACCAGCTCATCCAGGAATGGACACTGGAAGTGGAGACTGTGGTCTGCAGAAAAAAAAAAATCATGGCATGAAGAGTGGAGAATATGAGAATTGTTCATGCTGCCGTGAGAAAGAGAATGATGACTGTGATGCTGTGGGATTTTGTTTTGGTATGAGGCTGTATGGGATGGCTGTATTTTACACTTCCTTTCACAATGTACCTCAGCCTCAACCAGCCCTGAGATATACAGACTGCAGCGTCCATCAGGTAATTTAAGCAGCACTGTCTGGAACACACCCTTTATATAGACGCCTGCAGCGTCCATCAGGTAATTCAAGCAGCACTGTTTGGAACACACCCCTTATGCAGATGCCTGCAGCATCCATCGGGTAATTCAAGCAGCACTGTTTGGAACACACTCTTTTATATAGACGCCTGCAGCATCCGTCAGGTAATTCAAGCAGCACTGTTTGGAACACACCCTTTATATAGACGCCTGCAGCATCCGTCAGGTAATTCAAGCAGCACTGTTTGGAACACACCCTTTATACAGACGCTGCAGCGTCCGTCAGGTAATTCAAGGAGCACTGTTTGGAACACACCCTTTATACAGACGCCTGCAGCAGCATCCGTCAGGTAATTCAAGCAGCACTGTTTGGAACACACCCTTTATGCAGACGCCTGCAGCGTCCATCAGGTAATTCAAGCAGCACTGTTTGGAAACACACCCTTTATATAGACGCCTGCAGCATCCATCAGGTAATTCAAGCAGCACTGTTTGGAACACACCCTTTATATAGACGCCTGCAGCATCCGTCAGGTAATTCAAGCAGCACTGTTTGGAACACACACCTTTATACAGACGCCTGCAGCGTCCGTCAGGTAATTCAAGCAGCACTGTTTGGAACACACCCTTTATACAGACGCCTGCAGCGTCCATCAGGTAATTCAAGCAGCACTGTTTGGAACACACCCTTTATGCAGACGCCTGCAGCATCCGTCAGGTAATTCAAGCAGCACTGTTTGGAACACACCCTTTGTATAGACGCCTGCAGCATCCGTCAGGTAATTCAAGCAGCACTGTTTGGAACACACCCTTTATATAGACGGCTGCAGCATCCGTCAGGTAATTTAAGCAGCACTGTTTGGAACACACCCTTTATACAGACGCCTGCAGCGTCCATCAGGTAATTCAAGCAGCACTGTTTGGAACACACCTTTTCAATGAATGAACTTCACTTAGTTTAGATTTCATCTTGAGTTCACAGCACTCTGAACTCTGGGTAAGAGCTGACCAATAAATCACTGCCTTGCTTGCTACAGTACCGGACATGGTCATCACTGAAGGGGTGTCTTTCAGGAACACAGTTCATGATTTCATAAACTGCGTGAAAATAAACATCTTGCATTTCAGTGCTGGGTGTTAGATCCTTCATGAAAGCTATCAGCAAACAGAAAGCCAACAAATGTTGTGACCTTGCTATTCTGTTCAGGAACTTGACCTACCATGTTGTGTGCAGCAGCTCAGTGTGGAAATGGTTAACTGAAAAGACAAAAGAGAACTGACCAAGAAATGTGTGGGGTGAGGTCTGTGGCTTGACATGTCACTCAACAAATCTTTTGTGCAACCCTCTTGTAAACGCTCAAAGTGGGAATGGGAAAATCTGATTATTATCAGCTACAGCTTTTGGGGGTCTTGAAAGTGACCCTTGCTACAGTGCTCGTTGCGGCTTTCGTGCTGCTGAAAGCAAAATGAAATGACTCTCGAGTCTTCATTGTAAGTTGTGAAGAAAGCTCACCATGTTTTTATTTTCACTTCATCCCACAGCTGATGATTTGTTTGGGGTATCAGGATCACACTTTGTTTTGATTTGTAGTCAGTGCATCCTGAGCATTTCGCAAAGCAAAAAAAAATTTCAAAATCAGGTAGAAAATCTTATGACCTTACCTTTAAACTGAAAAGGATTATCCACACTGATGAAATCAAGCATGAAAATAAACAAGTGAATGATAAAAATATGGAGAGCGATCAGACAACAACTGTTCCAGCCACAAAAAAAGCAAAGAAAATGTTTTTTCCAGTGGGAAAAAAGTCTTGTCGTATGGTCAGACCTGGAGACAGAGTGAGACCAACACACTTGCTTCCAGCTTGAATTCAGAAGTGGACGAAGCAGCTTCACCGCTGCATCATCAGCTGTGTTGGAGAAGCTGCCCTGGCCCCCTCCATTTTGATGGCACACTCAGCCACTTTTCTGAGTTTTCAGCTGCTTCACCAGATTGAGATGAAAACAGCAGAGACATGGGATTAATTGCTGTTTCAATCCTTAGGTGCATGTGCGCATGCATGTGTGGTGTGTGTGTGTGTGTGTGTGTGTGTGTGTGTGTGTGTGTGTGTGGTCAATGAGAGATGAGACAAGGAAGGAAAACCCAAGCTCAATAAAAATAATAAGATGAGCAGAGGAAAAGTGCATGCATGTTACTGATCAAGGCTGCTAATCAGCTAAAGCAAAGCTTCTTTCTGCAACCAAGCAACGATTGAAAACTGAATGTGGTATGGTCCCTCTGTCTCCACAGTGGTATTCCACAGCTGAATGAGGTATGGCTCTCTCTGTCACCACAGTGTATTCCACAGTTAATGTGGTATGGCTCTCTCTGTTTCCACAGTGTATTCCACAGCTGAATTGTGGTATGGCTCCCTCGCTCCACAGTGGTATTCCATAGCTGAATGTGGTATGGCTCTCTCTGTCACCAAGTGGTATTCCACAGCTGAATGTGGTATGGCTCCTCTGTCTCCACAGTGGTATTCCACAGCGAATGTGGTATGGCTCTCTCCGTCTCCACAGTGGTATTCCACAGCTGAATTGTGGTATGGTCTCTCCATCTCCACAGTGGTATTCCACAGCTGAATGTGGTATGGCTCTCTGTCTCCACAGTGGTATTCCACAGCTGAATGTGGTATGGCTCCTCTGTCTCCACAGTGGTATTCCACAGCTGAATGTGGTATGGCTCTCCTCCTCTCCACAGTGGTATTCCACAGCTGAATGTGGTATGGCTCCCTCTTCTCCACAGTGGTATTCCACAGCTGAATGTGGTATGGCTCTCTCTGTCTCCACAGTGGTATTCCACAGCTGAATGTGGTATGGCTCTCTCTGTCTCCACAGTGGTATTCCACAGTGAATGTGGTATGGCTCCCTCTGTCTCCACAGTGGTATTCCACAGGTGAATGTGGTATGGCTCCTCTGTCTCCAAGTGGTATTCCACAGCTGAATGTGGTATGGCTCCCTCTGTCTCCACAGTGGTATTCCACAGCTGAATGTGGTATGGCTCTCTCTGTCTCCACAGTGGTATTCCACAGCTGAATGTGGTATGGCTCCTCTGTCTCCACAGTGGTATTCCACAGCTGCAGATTTGCTCTTTGTGAGCGTCATGCCACTCGAGGTTGTGTAGTCTGACAACTTGTAATATCTCTGTTCTACGAAAGCACCATATGTCTATGAAATGAATTTGCTCGTAGATAATCCAAAACAAGAAAGTTTTGTTCATAGTTTATACGTTTCATTGACTTTTTATGTTAATGACTTTCTTGGACTGGAGAGAAGGTAGTGGGGAGAGGAAGGGACAAGCGTTGGAGCAAGCGGTAGTGCAGTGGTGCAAGAGAATGAATGAGCTGATAGAAAAAGTTACAGCGTATGGCCCCCCTCCCCCCCTTTTTTTTTTTGACTACTCATGAATGATCAAAATCTTGTGTTTGTCACAGCTGTTCTGGGCATCGCATATAGATATGAAGTGGACGTACTGTATGCTCTCACTTCTGTAAGTGAAATCACACACTGTGAGGATGAGCTTCGGACCGAACTGGAGCAACGCATTCCTCAACAAAGTTTCTCCTGCTCAGGGAATCCAGCGGACATGACCAGCTTTAGTGTTAGTAGTGTGGTGTTTAGCCTGCAGGCTTTCTTTTCAAGGTGAGTCCTTTTGAATCATATTCTTGAATGTTTGTTTGATGCTATGCTACATGTTCAGAACAAACAAACGAACATTTTTCCAGATTATTTAGTTGTCTCTTATGTCTTTGTGTGGGTATGACAAAATGAAATTATGAAACTGTGTAGAAAAATGCATCTTTGTGTAGTAAGCATGAGCAACATTGGTGTTCTTTAACTAGACACTGCTTCACCAACCATCATTTCGATTATTAGGAAAATAATTGTCACTGATACCAGAATCATGGCAGTGGTTTGAATTAGTTTTTTCAAATGCCAACCTAAAGGAGTTGACAGAATTGTGCAGATCAGGTTTCCAACATATATTGATATATACATTCATAAAAGAGACAGAGCTGAAAAACAAAGTACTTCTGATCAATATTGTCTCTTGATTTAGCATCTTTCCATTTACAATTCCTATTTAATTTTCAACACAAACAAGAGAAATGTTACATTTAAGATTTAGAGGTTAAAGACAAAAATCTTTTTTAACAAATGATGTTCAGAAATCTGCAAGGTATGTAATCTGAGTCAGGCCTGGTGTTAAGGGAGAATGCCCCCACCATTATCATGAGACAGACGCTGTTAGGCATGCCCAAAGCAAGCTTACCCCCATCAGTCCGCTTAACTGTCTGCTCAGAGAGAGAAAATGCTACAACATGAGACTAAAACTGTGCTCTAAGGGTGTTTGTAATGCAGACATTTATTATAATGATTGTTATCTGGTGTGGGCTTCAAAATCAGAGATTTGACTCTAGATCTGTTTGTTTGACCCATAAACAGAAAAGGTAAGTCTCTTTACAATAGGAAGACAGGAGTTATCTTCCTCTGAATTTTTTTTTCTGGAGCAGGTCTACTTTGATCAGCCATTACGTTGTTGTTGTTGTTGTTGTTTTTTGAGTACCATAAGTGATAACATGCTTTGATTGGTGCATGAAATGGTCAGACTCCTCGCGCTCACAATGCTTTTGTTTTCATCTCAAACCCTTCCTTTCCTTTACAAAAATTTAACCCGATCAAAAACTGGCTTCTTGAAATATCAGCACAGTCTGTGCTGAGTCATTGGATTTTCCTGTACTTCCTGCACTGACGGTAGAGTTGTGCCAGTACATGTTGCTCAGAAATAGTCTTTGGTTCTTGGTGCTGTGAACATTGTTTGGTTGAAATGAGTATTTCTCCTGCAGTATACATTGCCCTTAGTATAAAAATTTCATATTGGTTAGATCGAACAAACAGTTTATATTGTACATCATAGTGTCTGGTTTTCATGCTGGAGGTAAGGTACCTGGAATAAGTATCTGTTTGTGTGTGCATGTGTGTGTGTGTGTGTGTGTGCATGCGTGCGTGCATGTATGTGTGTGTGTGAGGGAAGAGAGAGAGACTGAGAGAGAGAGAGACATCACTGGCGTGAATGGCTTTCTTTCTCATGAAGTGATTTTAACCCTTTGCCCCTTGGACCGTCTGAGTGCTTACTAGTATCAAAATCTTAAGGGAAGGTAAGTAACTCCGTAAATTGAATGTACTGATGTTAAATAAAAAATCAGAAAAAATACAAACCTTGGTCATAAATATGTTTTATTTGCTCCAAAATTAAGTTAACATTTTGAAGTAAAATTCCACATGCATCAAAGCTTATATCTTTGTTGATAAAATGGTGTAAAAAAATTATGCTAAGTTCAACACTACTGACCGAACTGCATGAAACGCCATCGTAATCGGCACCGAACTGCATGAAACGCCATCGTAATCGGCATAGTTAATGTTAAGATTTTCGCCGAGATCGCCTCCATCAGCCACCAAAATCGACATCGGACTCCTCTCCTTTCACTATTTCTTCTAATCTAAAGCCAGTAAATAGCTCCTCATCACTGTCACTGCCACCAAAAATGTTCGCCAACATCTCCACAGTTTCGTTTCGTCGTCCATCTTGCCGAAGCGAAAAATCTCGATCACAAACTTGCTCTCAACTTCAAAAATCACTGCGACCGAAGTCCTCCATGAAAAAACGCACTGTTTGGACTGGAAGGAAGTTGGAAACCGGAACTACGTCACTGTATAATGCCGCAAAGCATTGTGGGAAAAATTCGTCTGCTAGGGGCAGCCAAACGGCATCAGTGTATTTCGGGCCACAGCGGGCGTTACAAGGATACGAAAGGCATCGCGTTTCGGGCCACAGTGGGCGATCCAAGGGGCAGAGGGTTAACTGAGTTGTATGGTGATACCAATGGACTGGTAATTGCTTTTGTACATAATTGCTATTTGGTTTTGTTAGTGAAGACAAATGGTTTTGTTAGAGAACAGTTACTTTTATGATCCATGAATGTGTGTGCATTTGTGTGGATTATAGAAGCAGAAAGAAAATTGGAGAAAAGAACACACACACACACATACCACACACACACACACACACCACACACACACCACACACACACCACCCCACACTCACACCCCCCAACCCCACACACACACACACAACACGACACCACCACAACCCCCCACCACCACCAACCAACAACAACAACGCAACAACAACGACAAAACAAAAAAAAAAAAACAAACAAACAAAAAAGAAAATTAATATGTGAAGAAAATCCATAGAATTGCTTCATACTCCTCATAGATTTATGCCTGGAATCGAATTTTTTGATTTACACCCCATAGTTTGCTAAATTTTCAGATGAAAACGCTCTAAATAATTCAGCTCTAAATGTTCCGAATGAACATGGTTTTGTGGTCATTTCACAGCTTTTTGTGGCAATCTGTTCATTAGAGGCAGTCAGAAATGAAATTATATCAATTGTTTCTATTTTCATTCCAGAAAAATGCTGAAATTTATACCTTGTATCCAAACAGCACATCAAAGTGTAACGATCTATGAGTAGCAACACAACGCTAACTTATTCGATGTGTAGACACAACATTTTTGTGATGGCAAGGCAGTTATAGCATTCAGAAAAAAAATCAGACGGTCAAAGGCGACACAGAAGTTGCTATGCTGGGTATCTCTTGGTCAACGACAGCTTCAGGGAGACATGTGGTAGGTGATATGCATCTTCCTCTTTCAAACCTCATTGTCAAATTTTTGGGATGACTTGAAATGCATTATGTGTTGTTTGACTTCATGGGTGTGAGTGATGTGTGCTCCATGTGTGTCTGTCCAGACAGCTTGCAAAAGATATTAAAATTCCAGCACATTTTCGCAATAACAATGTAGGGCCATCAAAGAAAGTACACTAAGACTCTGCCCCAACTCTGAGTTGGTTGACATTCAAATTTTGAGCCATTTTTGCACCTATGACATATTTTCCCGGCAGTATGTTATAGCTCGCAAACCCCAACTGAGAAAAGCTTATATAGTGTTCTCTGTCTGAATCATATCTCTTAGTAAAGTTTTTCAGATAAATTCTGTGTGGGAGAATGATTACTGTTGAAGATGACAGTATACAGAACAAACATGGAAGGGCTGTGAAATATTAAAATGAACATTTTAAAAAAATGTATAAAGAAAAGAACTCACAATTTTCTCTGATTCGGGGATCAGTTGGCTCAATGGTCAAGACTGGTCAGGGATGTATACTTTGAAGTGCCTTGCTTTGGACGGGTTGAACTTCTTGGCAAAAAGCAATGGTCAATACTGGTCAGGGGTGTTTACTTTGAAGTACCTTGCTTTTGACCGGGGTTGAATTCTTGTCAAAAGCAAGGGCTCCAGCTCAAAAGTGATTCTAATCTCTCAGCTGAAGTTTTCCCAGTCAGGATCATTCTGGTCTGGACCTATCCCCTTTGGGGTCCTAGAGGACCATCCTTCCACATCCCGGAATCCCACACAAGTCCCGGACCCGTCACTGCACTGCAGTCAGCCAGTCTGCCATTTTTTTAAAACCTCAGTGCTTTTCTCTCATCCGTGGAAGACCGTCACTTGATCATAAGGATTTCAAGGTTCTTGTCTGGAAGTATCTGTCAAGAGGACTTTTATTGAAGAGATCTAAAATGATAATTGCCATCTGTCAGACTGAGATATCAAAGATAATGCAAAGGATTTTTCTTTTCAATGATTTCTTCTTTTTTTTTAAAGGCATCTTTCATAGGTTTGAAGAGAGCTCACTAAGGAAAAGATACCATTATGTGCTGTGATCTGTGATGTGCTGTGCTGTGAAGAGAGCTCACTAAGGTGTAACTCATCTCCTCTTTATGTCTTCTGTCTGGAGTTGTGGCTCTGAGGTCCCTGCCATCCCTTTGGACAGTGTGCACACAATGTATGTAGTGGAGTGCACAAAAAGAGCACTGAGAAAGAAAACCCTAAAAGTTACCTCCCTGCATTCAACAAATCAAACTCTTCCTCCTCCATTCTAGAAGTCCATGAACACTGGAGTTTATGAAGTGCAGGAAAAAGATATTTTTCCACCTACACAAGCAGGTGTTGTTTTTTTTTTCTTTTCTTTATCCAATTCCACTTGGTCGGTGAATCATTCCGTCCTCCTGGCACAGTGCCATCCAAAGAAAGTTCCTTGAGAGTCTGAGTGATGGGCCATTTTCATTTTGCCATTTCCTTAGACAACAAGAGCCTTGGTGGGCTGGAGGACGCTGTGCAGTCAGGTGGAGTTTAGGGAAAAGGAAAAAAAATGGATGGGCGGTAAAAGTACTGGGTTCAAGACTTGTAAATGTGGGGTACCAAGATATCTTGAAACTGATAGTATTGACGTTTTATACAGTTTGTGATGTGTGTTTCACTTCTGGTGGTACCAAGATATCTTGAAACTGATAGTATTGACGTTTTATACAGTTTGTGATGTGTGTTTCACTTCTGGTGGTACCAAGATATCTTGAAACTGATAGTATTGACGTTTTATACAGTTTGCGATGTGTGTTTCACTTCTGGTGGTACAAGATATCTTGAAAACTGATAGTATTGACGTTTTATACAGTTTATGATGTGTGCTTCACTTTTGGTTAAATACGTGTCCTGAGCTTTAACAAATATGAATACAGTGTTAATAAAAGTTACTCTGTGTAAGGTTTCCTTATGGGAGCAAAACATACCCACTTGTTTACTGTTTATCGTTGACTGTTCCCTACCTCATTTCATTTCCGATTTTGCTTTGATTAAATTGAGGTTATTTGTATTTGTTTCTGTCCGTCTGTGTGTTTGTCTTTTGATCTCCCTTGCATCTTTGGGTGGATCCTCAGGCGTAGGCTCAAAGACTGTCCCCTACATTTTATATTATTTGCATAATGTCTTTAGTTTTACAGCAACTTTTTTTTCCTCCCCACACTTTCGTTTGGTTGCATTTACTACTCTTCGCTGGCTGCTCTGGGGGTGCTATTGGATTCTTTTTTGCACCCATGGTGGTGAGAACACCACAGTATCATGGACTGTGGTGTGTCTCTATTTGACGCCGGGAGCGCAGACACAACCAGCCGTGTCTCCCTGATGAGTCCCGATCCAGCGGGCGAAAGGCCTCGGAGCAGGCAATACAAATATATCTGCCTTCAAAAGGGATTGCGATGGTTCCCTTATGCAGCTAGAGAAGAGTTTTCACACTGTAACATTTTTATTTTTTTATTTTTTTAATTTCATTTTCCCAGTTTCTCCATCTTCAAACTCCCCTCCCTCTCCCCTCCCTCAAGTCCAAATCTTTGCCAGACAGTTCAGTTGTTGGCCTGCGCTTGTTTTTTCCCCCACTATTAGATTGTTCGTCTATGTATTTGTCTGACTTTATTCAAGTTTAAAAGGCTGTGCCAGTCTTGAATAAAAGTTACTCTGTGTAAGGTTTCCTTATGGGAGCAAAACATACCCCACTTGTTTACTGTTTATCGTTTACTGTTCCCTACTCATTTCATTTCCGATTTTTGCTTTGATTAAATTGAGGTTATTTGTATTTGTTTCTGTCCGTCTGTGTGTTTGTCTTTGATCTCCTTGCATCTTTGGGTGGATCCTCAGGCGTAGGCTCAAAGACTGTCCCCTACATTTTATATTATTTGCATAATGTCTTTAGTTTTACAGCAACTTTTTTTCCTCCCCACACTTTCGTTTGGTTGCATTTACTACTCTTCGCTGGCTGCTCTGGGGTGCTATTGGATTCTTTTTTGCACCCATGGTGGTGAGAACACCACAGTATCATGGACTGTGGTGTGTCTCTATTTGACGCCGGAGCGCAGACACAACCAGCCGTGTCTCCCTGATGAGTCCCGATCCAGCGGGCGAAAGGCCTCGGAGCAGGCAATACAAATATATCTGCCTTCAAAAGGGATTGCGATGGTTCCCTTATGCAGCTAGAGAAGAGTTTTCACATCTGTAACATTTTTATTTTTTATTTTTTTAATTTCATTTTCCCAGTTTCTCCATCTTCAAACTCCCCTCCCCTCCTCCCCTCCCCTCAAGTCCAAATCTTTGCCAGACAGTTCAGTTGTTGGCCTGCGCTTGTTTTTTTCCCCCACTATTAGATTGTTCGTCTATGTATTTGTCTGACTTTATTCAAGTTTAAAAGGCTGTGCCAGTCTTGAATAAAAGTTACTCTGTGTAAGGTTTCCTTATGGGAGCAAAACATACCCCACTTGTTTACTGTTTAAATATGAATACAGTTACCCTACTTTTGCTTTTTTTTAATTTTTAAACTTTAAAAAAAATTTCAGACACACACACACACACACACACACACACAGAGTCACTCACACACGCTCGCACGCACGCACGCAGGCACACACGCACGCACACGCACACGCGCGCATGCACGCACGCACGCACGCACGCACACACACACACACACACACACACACACACATGCACACGCACACGCACACGCACACACACAAAGAAGCCGCAACAAACAAAATGTGGACAGAATGTGGGCTAATTGGATGACCAATAAGTAAATGCATATAATTCTGTATATACATTTGCAGACGAAATGTGCAAGAAACACAGAATGAAAAATGGAGAAAAAAAAAGGGAATGCAGAAGTCATGCATTGTAGATCCTCTTAACATTGTTTGTAGGTGTTCAGTGAACATTGTTTGTAGGTGTTCAGTGAACATTGTTTGTAGGTGTTCAGTGAACATTGTTTGTAGGTGTTCAGTGAACATTGTAGGTGCTCAGTGAACATTGTAGGTGTTCAGTGAACATTGTTTGTAGGTGTTCAGTGAACATTGTTTGTAGGTGTTCAGTGAACATTGTTTGTAGGTGTTCAGTGAACATTGTAGGTGTTCAGTGAACATTGTTTGTAGGTTTTCAGTGAACATTGTTTGTAGGTGTTCAGTGAACATTGTTTGTAGGTGTTCAGTGAACATTGTAGGTGCTCAGTGAACATTGTTTGTAGGTGTTCAGTGAACATTGTTTGTAGGTGTTCAGTGAACATTGTTTGTAGGTGTTCAGTGAACATTGTAGGTGCTCAGTGAACATTGTAGGTGCTTAGTGAACATTGTAGGTGCTTAGTGAACATTGTTTGTAGGTGCTCAGTGAACATTGTTTGTAGGTGCTCAGTGAACATTGTAGGTGCTCAGTGAACATTGTTTGTAGGTGTTCAGTGAACATTGTTTGTAGGTGTTCAGTGAACATTGTAGGTGCTCAGTGAACATTGTAGGTGCTCAGTGAACATTGTTTGTAGGTGTTCAGTGAACATTGTTTGTAGGTGTTCAGTGAACATTGTTTGTAGGTGTTCAGTGAACATTGTAGGTGCTCAGTGAACATTGTAGGTGCTCAGTGAACATTGTAGGTGCTTAGTGAACATTGTTTGTAGGTGCTCAGTGAACATTGTTTGTAGGTGCTCAGTGAACATTGTTTGTAGGTGCTTAGTGAACATTGTTTGTAGGTGCTCAGTGAACATTGTTTGTAGGTGTTCAGTGAACATTGTAGGTACTCAGTGAACATTGTTTGTAGGTGCTTAGTGAACATTGTTTGTAGGTGTTCAGTGAACATTGTTTGTAGGTGTTCATTGCACATTGTTTGTAGGTGTTCAGTGCACATTGTAGGTGTTCAGTGCACATTGTAGGTGTTCAGTGCACATTGTTTGTAGGTGTTCAGTGCACATTGTTTGTAGGTGTTCAGTGCACATTGTTTGTTGTGAACATTGTTTGTAGGTGTTCAGTGCAGCGCCACATTTGCTTCAGCTTTTATTCATATTGACATTCTCCATTGCGATTTTTAAGTGTTTTGCTTAACATACATTGAAAGTTGATGACATTTAGCATGCATTTTTAACTATTTTATAAACATACTTCTCATCAAGCTTTATAATGAAGTAGAAAATTATTTTTTTAAGTGTGTGTGTGTTTGTGTGTGTGTGTGCGTGTGTGTGTGTGTGTGTATGTGTGTGCGTGCACGTGTGTGGGTGCGTGCGTGCATGTGTGCCTGCATGTGTGCGGGCATGTGTGTGTGTGCTTTGAATAAGAACCCATTTCCAAAATTATTGAAGTGTCACAAAAAAATCATAGCGTGTAAAGAGTTTGTGCTTTTTGTTTTGATTGAATAACTGATGTTTAACCAATGTGCAGAATGTTTTGCTTATGATTGCATTCCCCATAAAAAAAAAAGTGTTCATCTGAATCTCTCTTTATGGGAGTACGTTTTCCTTTGTGGCTGTCAGCCCCACAGCATTTGAAACAACATTTGTGCTGGTATTTAATCCATGATTTCTTGCCCTGTTGTATGTCTGTGCCACAGCAAAAACCGAATTTCTGTTTAATCCCTTTGAGAGCAGCTCACAGTCCACAAGAATCAGGCCAGTCGGCATGTAGTGAGCACTGACCTGAGATGAAAGCAACAATATTTCTACTATTGCTTTATGACTGCTGATCAAAGGAAAGGCTTGTGCCATGCTCTACAAAGAAAATGACCACCTGTCAATGACTATCTTCTCATGCCGGTTCAGCAGAAAGGGTCACTGGTCACATCAGATGTCTGTCCTGAAAACCAACAGAGCATCGACTTTGTATGTGATAGGCTTTTAAAGAGCTATGTACGTGGTAGGTTTTTAAAGAGCTGTGTACATAATAGGTTTTTAAAGAGCTATGTACATGACAGGTTTTTACAGAGCTATGTGCATGATAGGTTTTTACAGAGCTATGTACGTGATAGGTTTTTACAGAGCTATGATCAGACAACACTTGGCTGTTGACCAAGGCTTACCTGAAGAATGTGGTTCTCAGTGACCAAGAGAATCTAGTCACACTGCGGTGGGGGTCTTATTGGCCATGCATGCCTGAAATAAATCTGTCAGCCATCCGACTGTAATGTTTTGGAACACATCCATCATTAGTTGAGCAATCTGGTGACAAAGCTGGTTTGTGTGAGATATGTTTCAAGCCCAATGACGATGCTACAGCTGCTATGTTCAAGATGTGTAGTCCTACAGTGAAGGAGGAATGGGTTTATGTGGACTGTCTGAGCTCAGGCTGTGTTTGGGGGAACAGCCAGGGTGTGGCTGTGGCGGGAATGTGGAGAGTGGGAGAAATTCCTTTGATATAGCATGGAGGTTGTGACAGCCAAAAGAAAGCTGTGTACGATGGTTGTACCAGGAATTGTTTCTGCCAAGGAGACCCTATGTTTTCACAGGCTCTGCCAGTTTGTTTCTCTGCCAGCCAGAACATGCAAAAACTAGTGAACCAGGTTTGATGAAACTTGAAGGATAAGTGGCTGTGGACAAGCTCGCCTCGTTTTAGTCTGGACCAGCTGCCATGGAAGAGTGGTTAAGAAGAGCAGGACTTTTCTGCCCTGATTGGATCCTTCTCAGAGTTGAGTTTGTAATGGGCTCAACTGGGAAGACTGGGACCACGCAGTTGAGTTTCATCCACTAAATGGATGCATCTCTCAAAAACTTGCACAGATTTCCTGACCAGCGCTGAAAGTGTAAGTATCTCTCAGACCTGGTTGATACCAGGATGAAAGTAAGCATAGGGTACAGCCCTGTCATGCAGTCTCAGATCAGAATAGAAATCCATAGGATTATCTTCATCCTCATCCTCATCAATCAGCATTTAAAAAAAAAAAAAAAAAGTCTCAAATTCTGCACCCCTTCGTACCCTACTTGCATGGTGACCGCAGGTTTGATATCCCCTCCATGCAAATGCCCCTGGTGAGGTTCTGTTGGGGTCACTGGTATCAGCAAGTTCATGCAGACTATTGTTGAACGCACTTGGTGGTACCCTCCAGAGAGAGAGAGAACTCACTCTGGCTCTGGAGCGTCGTCAGTATGGAGGCATCGTAGGTGATGTCATGGGTATATTGGATCAGAGCAGACGCCACAGAACTCCAGAGTGACTCGTCAGCAATGCAGTCTCTCCTCTGATGGATTGCCTCATGTCTGTTTGACACTTACTGCTCCTCCTGTGGATGGCTGGAGCTGGGGCTGTTATTGGACAAGCCAGGCTCTGGCTGGAGCCAGGGCTGTTACTGGACAAGCCAGGCTGTGGCTGGAGCCGGGGCTGTTATTGGACAAGCCAGGCTGTGGCTGGAGCCGGGGCTGTTATTGGACAAGCCAGGCTGTGGCTGGAGCCGGGGCTGTTATTGGACAAGCCAGGCTGTGGCTGGAGCCGGGGCTGTTATTGGACAAGCCAGGCTGTGGCTGGAGCCGGGGCTGTTACTGGACAAGCCAGGCTGTGGCTGGAGCCGGGGCTGTGGTGTGAAGGTGGAGCTGGAATGAGCAGCGTGGATGGAATGCTGTTTGTGTGGTGCAGAAGATGAGACTGCAGAACGAAACAAAACAAGACAAACAATATTCATTCATGATATGAATGTGATTTGTCACTATTATACCATCCTTTCTTGTGCTTTTTTTCCTCATCCACAGTGCCATGTGAGCCTGGTTACTACCTTGATGGAGGGGAGTGCAAAGAATGTGCCGATGGAACGTATCAGGATACACCAGCACAGGAGATGTGCAAAGCTTGCCCTGGTGATGTTCAGTCCTACCAGCCCAGGGTCTCCGAGTCTCAGTGTGATGGTAAGTTTGGACTGAAAAAGGAGGCTACCATTCTGTTCTTCTCAGCTCAAGGGTTTACAATGAAACAGAGAAACTTTTCCAACATCAGACTTTGTCTCCAGTTCCTGTCCAATGTCTTTTAAATGGTTTTGATGGACTGAAGGGTTGCAAAAGCATTAGACTTATTAACTGCACAATGCAGGAGGGAAGAGAGAGAGAGCCTTCTCTTTCAGTTTCATTGAAGGGTGTCATGCTGCACATCATCTGCTAAGCCATTAAACCACAGTGCACAGGGGGTCACAAAAAACAAACCCAAAAAATCAAGAAACAGATGGAATAGACTTAACTCAATCGAGTCTTGTCGGAAGCGGGTTTCCAACACTGTTCACATTGCTTGAAGGCGTGTCGGACACATACTTCTACAGAGTTTGACGATTTTTAAATCATACTGCCTTTTATTAAAGGGCAATAGATCTTGTTTCAGGGACAGTTTAGGGCCTTTTTTGAAGTTGCTTCCCTTAGACCCGTTCTTTGTGTATTCTGTAGTAGTTTTATGCAGATTTGAATTGTCCTACTCTCAGTTCCCGCGATCACACGATTTTGAACATGATCACATGATTTTGAGTGGATCAAGCATTTTGTGGTCAAATTCTTGTGTTTTATGCAGTTGTCATAAATATACTATTCTCTGTAAGTCATACCAAGTGCTCAGAAGTGTAATTGAACTTGTGTGGGAGGATAGAGAGCATGAAGAAGTGGATTACAGTGTGCACAAAAAGTTTTTGTTTTTTCTGCAAATGTGTATCATTTTGGATTACTTACATCATGTGAACTGTGTGGATTCCTCACTGAAGGTAAGCATTTTTGATAAATATATTGTTTTTTCTATCCAATGGTGTATGTTTCATGCTCCTAGGTGAAGTGGTTGATTTTGTATGATTTTTTTTTAAATTGCCAAAAATTGTGGGATCTAAGGGACAAACTGGTCCATTTTGGCTGTGACTTGATTGAGCTAATACATACCTGACCAGTGCATGAATCCACAGAAGCAAGTGAGAATGAGATGGAGAAATGAACATCTCTTGATTAGAAGGTCGGGTCAGTGTTATCATTTGGCTTATAATTACTGTGTATGTAAGCTTGAAATGCAGTTAAAGCTGAGAAAGGAACAAACAGATCAACTACTGTGGTATGGTGGCTGGAGTTGTTGAACTGGGCTGGGAGGTTGTGAGTGTGGTTCCTAACAGAGGCATTTCGTAGTGGAATTTTATTTTTTATTTTTTTCAGTTTTTTTTTTTTTTTGTTGTTGCATTGCCCAGCTCATGGTCAGAGTTGAGAGTGGTGAAGGCTGGGAAGACAGGATGAACACAGTTAAATTTCATCCACAAAATGGATGCTTCTCTGAGACTGTTGCTGATCATTCCCGACCAGTGCAGATGTCTGTATGTTTTTATAAATTCAATCACACAAAATATATATGAGTAGAAGTTGCTGAATGCAAAGCACTACAAATATGGTAGCTTAGCTAAAACATATGAATGGAGGTAGAGTGGAGGTAGGGGATGCAGAGAAGTCATTTTTGTCCAGTGACCAGCCACTGTGGCACAGTTGCTAGCATCACAGATTCCAAGCTGAGAGGTTGTTGGGTCGATTTCCATCAGAGTCATCTATTTGAAGGATCGTTCTGCTGCAACCAGCTCCTACCCAGAGCTGAATTGACTGTGGGCTCAGTTGGGAAGGCTGGAACCATTTAATTGTGTGTCGTCCACAGAATGGAAGTGTACCTGAGAGATTTGCGCAAATATCTTCACCAGTTTTTCCAGTGTCTGTATCTCTCAGGCCTGCTTGACAATGGGAAGTGTTGTGAAAGTAAATGTAGAGCACAGCCTAGTCCAGCTGTCTCAGACCAAAAGGAGCTCCATAGCATCATCTTGATCATCCTCATCCTAATCAATCAGCATATAAGAAAAGTCTCAAATTCTGTGGCCCTTAATGATGACCTCAGCTTCGCCATCTTTTCCCTGTACCCTTGGCAAGTTCATGTTGAGGTCGCCTGTGTCAGCAAATTCATGGGCGTTGTTGCTAGATGGACATGATGGTGCCCTCCGGAGGGGAGCACCCGCTCACCCTGGCTCTGTGACCAAGCAGTTATTGTTGTCAGCAGTGGGCGTTGCAGGTAGCATCCTGCATAGGCTGGATCAGAACAGGCACTAGTGAACGCCTGCCAAGTGGCAGAGAATTGTCACCTTTTGTGGGTTGCCTCGTGATGACTGGACATGAACTGCTCCCTGTGGATTGCTTCTGCCAGGGTTTTGGCAGGACAAACCAGGGTGTTACCTTTGTGGGGACCCAGAAGGAGTGGCATGGGGGTAATGTCCCCAAAATGACATGAAGATGAAACAGCATCCCCAGCAAAAAAAATAAAAATAAAAAACTGTCAAGTGAACACATGTATGACAGCAATGCACCAATACATTGACCTGTGTAGGGGTGGTGGGGAAAAATGTTGGCAGGATTAAGCGTCTGTTTAGATGGCATCTGGCGTCCATACTAGCATTGACTCCTCATTGTAGTTGTCTCTGAGCATTTCCTTATAAATACTTTTTGTTCTTTGTTCTAGCGTCCTGCCCAGCTGGGTTCTACAATGATTCGTCAAGTTCAAGGTGCCATGCCTGCGCAGAGGACTCTTACCAGTCCACGCCATTCTCCTCGTCCTGCATGAACTGCTCTGAGGGGACAACTACCTCAGGTGTTGAAGGGGCAGATGAGTGCCAAGGTAGTCTTTTCACTCTACCTTTTGGAGTCTTCAGCGGTGTATCACGGTGAAGGCAAAGCTACAGAATCTATTCTGGGCAAATGTTTTTATAATTTGACTAAACACAGACATGAAGCAGTGCTGTGCAGCTTATCTCACCATATGCATGAAAGCTGGGATGCACAAATATACTCACACAGATACACATTACAGATACATACAATGCACATACACACACATGTGCGTGCACATGCACACACGTGCGTGCACACACACGTGCTTGCACAACACATGCACGCATGCGCATGTGTACACACACACATACACACACATGCATACTCGCACGCACACACACACGCACACATACACACACACACACATACATACACACACACACATACACATACACTCACACTCACACACACTCACACACACACACACGTACACAGATGTTGGATAACCAAAGGGTGAACTCGTATGAGTTTGAAAAAAAAAATGAAAAAAAAGCACAGTGTCCATGCTCTATGTTCTGATAGTGATCATAGTTTTTAAGCAGTGTTGATCTATGATGATGGTTATCAAGAAAGGAAGATATTATGGAAATGTAAAAAAAATATGCTGATTTCTGTTTGCTTCTTCACAGCTGAATGCGAGCAAGGTTTCTATGCTACAAACAACACAGGATGTGAGCCCTGTCCCCTGGGTTACTACAAGTCTGTCACAGGCAACATGGCGTGTGAACCGTGTGGTGCCAATGAAACCACAGCAGATACTGGAACAATTTCACAGACAGCTTGTGGTTAGTAATGCTGCTTTCCTGTCAAACCCTTGACTAAAGATAAGTGGCCAGTAATAAGCCAGAGTCTCTGTGTGTGTGTGTGTGTGTGTGTGTGTGTGTGTGTGTGTGTGGTGTGTGTGTGTGTTGATTTGTGTGTGGTGTGGTGTGCGTGTGTGTGTGTGTTTGTGTATATGTGTACTGA
Organism: Conus ventricosus; assembly: GCA_018398815.1. Lineage (NCBI taxonomy): Eukaryota > Metazoa > Mollusca > Gastropoda > Neogastropoda > Conidae > Conus > Conus ventricosus. The sequence goes on along the minus strand of CM031596.1, from coordinate 9,869,464 downwards.
AGTCTGATGGCTACAAAATAGTTTTTATTCAATTCTTGGTGATGTCAGCATTTGAGGCAATGGGGTGGCTTATCAACTTGCCAAATAATTGCTAGAATATAGAAAGGATGATGGGTGAGAAAATGCTTACCTTCAATAAGGGAAGCCAGACCACTACACAAGTCCCAAATTGCTCCCAAAGCCAACAAGACTTGCTTAGGAAGCCCACAGACATAGCAAAGCTTGAGACTTGATGAACTGAGCAACATGTTTTCAAGATTTGGCCACACCCGTACGATGTATTGTGAGTAGATAGCTGGCAATTGAGAACAGTTTTTTATTCAGGTTATATTGCTTACAATTTTCTTATCAAAATCACTTTCCTTTATCAGGAGTAGATAACCCATGCAAAGCTTATTTCTCTTCCAATCTGGTGATCGATTCACTATTGTTGATTCAGTTTTAAGTTGGATCAGATCACACAGTGTGTTCGTCAGTTCAAACAAGCAGAGAATTGAACTGCAGAGAAGAAGAGCATGTGACTACTTGAAATCAGCTGAATGTTAAGGAGCATGTTTTGTCAAGTGTGAGCCCTGTGAAACGACTTTGGAGTCTTCTCCTGTACAGCACTGATCAAGAACGGTATACATATTGTCAGCTGGGTTGAAGTTGTATTGAAGCATTGTTGTCTTACTGCTAACATCTAACTGCTGCCAAAGTTGTCCTCTGTATTGATCTCACAATGAATTTGATTTATTCGTTTAAACGGTGACATTCAGGCAGAGTGCATGCACATAGAGCAAGGTCAGGTATTTGAGTGTGTCTTGAATGTGGCTGCTGTGTCTGCGGGAATGTGGAATGTCTGAAAACTGTCTCAAAACGGTATCTCCTATGTCTGCGGGCCGCCTTAAGGATGGTCATTAAATATGCTGGTAAGAATAATCTCCCCTTGCGCAAGTCTTATCTAGGAGGGAATGGATTTAGTCCCAATACTCCTCCACAGTACATGGATTAAGCAGTGCAATGAACATGATGCATTATAGATTTGAGTCAGAACAAATACGGTCCCAAAACAATGTTCTTTCACCAAATTTTAATCCTTCCTTCAAAATTGAACATACAAACATCAGAATCAGAAAGGAAAGGAGACCAAGCCCAAAGAAAGGAGATCAGCCCTCCCAAGCAGTCGGAGCTGTCAGGTCTGCCCTGTGCCTCAGGAAACACCGTCCAAAGGTGGTCTGAGAGTTCCAGCCTGCCGCACAGACAAGGGTGGCAATAACAATGCTCCAACAGAGCGCTCAAGTGTTAGAATAAACATGAATCTCATGTGTCACTAAGCTTGAGGGGAGACAATTTCCGGGCAAATGTCGTAAATCTGCCCGATCACTCTTCCCATTCAGGAGCTAATGGTTTGGAGTCAGACTTCAGCGTTCCTCAAGCTCTGCTGCTAAGGAGAACCTCGAGAGCCTGACTCTGTCCTCTGTAAAAAAAAAATTCAATGACCTAGCTGAACAGGTGACCCCTCCACCTCCCCCCCCCCCCCCCCACCCACCCCCACCTTCTCCCTCCCTCATTTGTTTTTGGGAGTGATGTCAAAGGAGTGAGTGGCAACAACATTAATCGACAAGGGCCACTGCTCAGAAGGAAAACCACGAGAAGAGGGTGACTGAGCCATCATTTTGCCAAATCAGATGTGGGTCCCTGGACAAGCCACGAGCCTTGCGTACTCCACAAGAAACTGAAGAAAGCAGAAAGCATGACTGTAAGGTCAGGTACTCCAAAGAACATTCAGTGAGAGGTGTAAAGTCATGGGAGGCCAAACATTCCAGTAAAGATAGGAGACTTCAGTTTGAGGCCTGGCATGATTGAGGTTTCCACTGGTCGTGGGACACCAGCTCTGTTAGATAGTGATCATGGCTGACAACGAGGTTCTGCTCTTTGAGACATATCGTCTTGGCAACGGCAGATCTGAAACCGTTATTAGTTGATTTCTAGCCGTTGTTGTAAAGGTCATCCACAACATATGCAATCTCTGCATCTGCAGGAGAGAGGTTAGCCTACTCGCACAAGTAAAAGAACATTTTTTCCTTTTTTTGTCATACACTTTCTGGTCTCTGAATTTTTTCAGGCAGAATTTTGGAAAGGATTTGGTTTTCTTCTCAGATCTGTGGATGAAGGTGTGCATTGTCCTGTTACGTGTTGTCTCTGAGCTGCTCTCACAGCAGAGAGGTCATATATAAATTTAGTGGTTGCTCAGGAGTTCAAAAAGTGATTAATTGGTTGCCTTGTCATACATTTTTGCTCATTCTTCGCCTGCCTAAAAATTGACTGTGGCCTTAGATAATGTATTTTTCAAAGTGCAGAAAGGCTTTACAGTGGTTTCTTTATGCTTTATGTTTCAGTACCAGTTCCAGAATTAATCATGTGCCGTAATGGTGGTGATTCTACCATTGATAATCACATTGTGTACTGTGACTGTCCTGATGGTGAGAATGAACTCTCTCTCTCTGTCTCTGTCTCTCTCTCTCTCTCTCTTTCTCTCTGTCTCTCTCTTATATGTGCACCAGATGGACTCTCATGCTTTCTCATTGTCTACCCTTAACTTTCTGCTCTCTTTTGTTCTCAAGAATTCGGGAAATTGAAAAGACCCTAAACTTTATAAACTAAAGACTTTTTGTTCAGAATTCCCTTGGACCAACGGGATTTTCATCAAACTGACAGTTTTATTGTGATAGACCACAGGGTTAAGGGTGGTAAGGATAAGGGGAGAGCAGCGAGAGGCTGGGTGGAGATGAAGTGGGGTAAGGGTAAAAGAAAAGTAATGAAATGACGCAATCATAAAGATTGATTAACAATTGAGTTTTGATCAAACTTAGGGCTCTGGTGCTGCAATTTACAGATAATGATGTTCAGTTTGATTTATATGATTAATACACATATGGGCATAGATTAGGCTATAGAAAGGACAAAAGGCTTTTCATTATGTGGTGCAATTCGGAGTTGATTAGTTGATGCACCATGCCTCTGGCCAGTAGGTCACTGGGTTGCTGGTCACTGTGTCGAGGTGAGCAGGTAGTTTCACAAAGGCATCTGCTATGAGAGACTGAAGTGGCTGGAACAGGCTTGTTTACACCATGACCAGTGTTCATAAAATGTTTGTCATTTTACTTTTTAAATAAACAAAAATGTCAAAAAAACAACAAAAATGAAGGAAATCATTCCCTTCCTAAACTGATCTTGTGACCTTCAAAACTTTCCAGATTTTAGGAAATTTGGGGACAGATGATTTACATGTGCCTTTCAGGTGCAATTTTGGCATAATCTCAGTTCAGCGCTCCTTCTGAAAGACTATCAAGCAGACTATTAAAAAAAACCTCACTCTTAGAGGAGAGTCAGGCAAAGGAAGCCAAGACTGTCTTGCTTCTCAGGCAGGTGGATTATCCGCTAGGCCACAGTTTCAAGTCGCAGTCAGCTAGCTGTCAGGCTGTTACATTAACTGCTGTTTCTGTAGTTTGCCTGCTGTGATCTGTCATCTTGTTTCCTCACAGGCTACAGTGGGCCGAATTGTGACAATGCTGTGGATGCCTGTCTTTCGAGTCCATGCTACAACGGAGGAGAATGCAGTTCTTCATCTCCGGACTCCTTCAACTGCGACTGCCCCAGTCAGTATGACCTAACTTGTACCAGCAGTCTCCTTCTGCCATGCAGAAGGCCCCCCCACCCCCCTCCATCTGTCCTGTCTGTCCCAGGATTTATTGGCCTAGTCATGTGTGTCTGTTTCTTGTTTCCTTTCTTTTTGAATGAAACTTTCATTTGTCGTCTCATGTATGCAGAATGAACAAACTAGCAACCTCACAAAGCCTCTTTCTCTCAGTCTCTCTCTGTCCGCCCCCTTTTTCTTTTCTGTTACTGCTTTCTCTCCATTCTTTTCTCTCTTTCTGTCTGTCTGCATCTCTCTCTCTCTCTCTCTCTCTCTCTCTCTCTCTCTCTTCACAGATACAAACACACACACACACACACACACACACACACACACACACACACACACACACACAACACACACAAACTAATGCACATACTCATTAATCCATTCTTATGCCCTCCCCTACACACACACATAGTCACATATATGCATGCACAAATGCATGCATGTGTAAAACAACAAACTCACAACTACACAAAGTCTCTGTCTGTCTGTCTGTCTCTCTGTCTCTCTCTCTCTCTCTCTTTTCAACCCCCCCCCCCCCCCCCCCCCCCAACCTCTTTTCTATTCTTTCTCTAACTCTTTCTCTATTTTCTTTCCTCCTTCTCTCAGTCTGTCTTTATCTCTCTCTCCCTTTCACACACACCACACACACACATGCACACAATTGTGCGCACATACACACACATACACACACTAATTCATTTCCTCCTCCCCCCCCCCCTCCCCCCACTAACACAATATCACACTCTCATACACAAGTATGGATGCATGCACACACACATACACTCACACATACACATACACTCACACGCACACACACACACACACACACGCCAACACACACACACACACACACACGCACGCACACGACACACACTCACACACACCACACACACACACACACACACTTGGGATTACACGTGTACACATATACACATGGAATCTTGGAAACAGGTCATCATTTTCCAATGATAGTAGGTTATTGCACTCTCGTGAAAGCTTCTCTCTGTCTTCTCTTTTTCTTCTTTGGCCTGTACTCTGATGTTCACAATTGTGTGTGTGGTGTTGTGTGTGTGTGTGTGTGTGTGTGTGTGTTTCACACAAACGTTTGATGTGTTATCAGCCTCAGCCTTCATGAAATGAATAATATATGTGTGTGTGAATCATATTTGTATTTTCCCCACTCATGACTCATTTCTTCCCTCCTTTCATTTTGGATTACAACTTCTACGTAGTCTTCCAAAGTAAATGTTTTCATTTTCCTAACACACTAGGAGACCATTGCTGCAGTTAACGGCCTGTACCAGAATCAAAGTCATGAGCCATTCAAAGCATTACATTCACACGCGGTCACAAACAAGCTCCTGTGATTATGAACTGAAGCAAGTGCTGGGAACTGACAATGTGATACACAGAAGAACAAATTCTCCTTCACAGCACTCCTCGCAAGGATCAAAGGTCAGGTGTATTCAAGAAAACAAAAGTTCTTGTTCATCTCAAGAGAACGCAAATGAGCTCAGCATAGGGTATTCCAAAGACCTTCAGCTCCCAAAGCTCAGGCCCATCAAAAATCCAAGCCAAAACTTTGAAAGTCGGTAAACGTCAGTCTTGGAGAAACTTCTGTTCCAAGCTTACATCTAAAACATCCAAGGAGAAAGTCATATAGGTGTCATGATGTACAAAATTTCTCACTTTACCTGTATAACACATATCAGTTAAGAGAACTAGGAACATCTTAGAGATAGTATACTTCATTCGATTTTGCTTTCTTTCTGTGTATGGTTAGGGGCACTTTTTAAGTTTCTTTTTATGTATTCTAGCTCTTTTTTTCTTTTCTTTTTTTCATTTTTCTTATGTGATGTTCTAAGCGGCCATGGCCTTTTATGAAAAAAAATTTCTGACTCTCTCTGTCTCTCTCTCTCTCTCTCTGTCTGTCTCTCTCTCTCTCCAACACAGGGAAGAACATTATTATTGCTACAAATTTAAGTTGATTTCTATCATCTGTCTGCTTGGATAGCCACTACATTGTTTACGTGTACCATGTTTACAGGCTGGAGGCCTAACATTAAAACATTGTCATTGTCTCTCTCTCTGTCCATCTGTCTGTCCACCCCACCCCCCCCCCCCCTTCTCTCTCTCTCTCTCTCTCTCTCTTCCTGTGCTCGTGGCAGTTGTAAGTTCACCAATCTACTGAAGCAATGCACACTGCAAGTTCCTTCAGTCAAAATCTCTGATTAATTTATTCATCCTGTGACAATTTAGCCTGAGTTAAAGATCACTAATGATGTATGTCGGGGGCTTTTTTTTTAAATGGTCAACTGGATTTGTGGAGTCACCATTGGCATGGAAGTGATTTTTTTTTTTTGGACAAGCTGAAAGCTGAAGTTCTGTTCTGTGGTGCTGTCTCACTCTGTATCACATGCAGTTTTTCTCCCACTTGACTGTAGTGTTGCCAGCCAAAATCATGTAGGAAAAAAAAGAGAAAACAACAAGAACAAACAAACAAAAAGGTTGTGACACAATTCATTGTCTATGATAGGTCATCTGCCAAGATAAGATAACTCTTTGCCATATATATATATATATTATATATATCGATCAGTATATTTAAAGTGCCTAAAACAATTTTTAAGTGCTCAACCCCTTGGGGAGCAACATTAGTTAAAACAAGTAAAACAAGTTTTAAGATTCCTCTTTTTACTTGTTTTAACTATATATATATATATATATATATATATATTATATATATATATATATATATATATATTGTAACCCAGGTTCACAGCTTTCACCCAAAGAAACAAATCCAAACAGTCTTCTATCTGACATTTATTGTTCATACAACAAATTATGGAAACGGATTTTGTTTGTTAAATCAGATGCCAATAACCTCAACTCCAAACAATGTCAAAACAGGTGATTAGAATATAATGATTCAGAGGATCAGATACAAAAAAAAACAAAAGACGATAGAACAAGGCAGAAACAGTGGCACTGAAACGGAGAATAGAAAAGAATAAACATGTCATCAAACCAAAATATAAAGAAACAAAAATCTAGAGCATAGCACGACAAATTCTTAATTATAATGACTTCTCAACTGGACATTGAAAAGGAAATAGGCGGATGGACATACGTTCAAATCAGATTCCCTGGCAGGACCATTATTTTATGACCAAACACTATTCATAACAAAGTAGATGGTGTCAATGCACTGTGATCAAACCCAATTGTCAAACTGAATTCAGCGGACTACACACATCTTGGCCAAACTGAATGATGCTTGGCAAGCCCAAACTATACCCAAGTGTGGTTAGTTGGCAAACAATACTTCTCTGCTTGAAGGCTTGAAACCTTACAAACCGAAATACGTATACGCCCATCACATCTACCATCTGACATCGGCCCAACATACCTTTAAGTTTATCGCAAAAATATCAATTATTGCCTTCGAGCTTACTGATATTAACTGCTTGTAACACTGACTATAAACATTAAATTATTAACTACAACAGTTAATGAGAACAAAACGCAATAATTAAAAAGGACTCTTGCGAACATTCTTTCTAGACCAGCAAGAAAACATTCCTCCCGACCTAACAAGGAGTGGGTTCACGTCGCAGTTCCATCTGACTACTTAAGCAGCCACATCCTATCTTCATGCAAAAACTCAATCAGAGGCAATTACATCAAGACTTATGAAATAAAAATAAACATATTATAGCAAGTAATAAACTGAACACATGAGCAACCATTATATAAAGCAGGCTAAGGTTATACTAATTCCATGTCTCCACTTCAAAGAGTACTGTGAAAACCAGGAAATTAAGTAAGGGTTTCCAGAAGCATATAATTATACCATCAATTTAATCATCAACTCATAGCTCATCAGACCTCCAATGGTCATACATATCAAGGCCATCACCGTTTAGTTCAGGTGACAAATAAAATTCTCATTCTACATAATTGTGCTTATGCCAGTAGTAACTTTTAACCTAGAATTCGCATACAATATATTCAAAGTAAATATTGTATTCTTAACCTGAAAGCTTGTATAAACCCCTTTTAATTCAGCAATAGCACACAAATAAATATGGGATAAATGTTTCAAAGGCCAATTAATAACATTTTATGGTTTCTGAAGAAAAGTACAGGTAATAATTAGGGGCAAACCTGGAAATGAGAAGGCAGTTTTGACCGTGTGGTTTCATCAATTATCAACCACTTAATCCAACTGAGAAAATTGTCAGAATAGTTCCCAACATAATTTTGTATCTATACCATAATATGTTCACAACAAAAATTACTTCATCCCCAAAGTTAAATTTGCTCATTTAACCAATTAGGTTTTTGACTCAAAAGGGGTTGTCCAACACAGTTGCCATGTTATGGAAAAAAATAAAAACATAACGGAACCCGTTTCAAATTAAGCCATCATCCAAATGCAGAAAAATAAATCATTAAAAAAAAAAAAAACATGTTTTCAAAACTTTTTCACACACTATATTTCACCCATGTTAACTAACTGATTTGCACTTGTTTTTTCCCCTGCCAACCCCTGCTTGCTGTCTCACTTACACTGAAAATGAGTGAAAGGTCTTTACCCAAATCTAACGGAAAATTAAAGTGAACAACCAATAACACAGTGAAAAAAAATAACATCAAAATATTCTTAGCTACCACAAAAATTAATGACAGAAAATAAAAAAACCAATACTCTTTTAAAAAAATAAAAAAAATTACTTTTAAACTGACGGGTGTCAGGAGGTTACGTTTTTTTTAAAACATTTAAGTTCTGGTTGTCAGCCCGACCCCGGAGGTCTGCCCTGACGGATCGGTCAGGTGGGGGGGAAGGGGGGTGACTGTAAAAGTCCAAAAGAGCCCACAAAATAAAGATTACGATCCCAAACCCTTTATTCACCCAGAAAAAAAAAATTTCCCAACCACCCCCCTGCACGTCAAAATAAAGCACCCCAAAACGCCACAACATGCCATCACGTAAAAGCCTCCAAAAGCCACAACATGCACAATCCGATAAAGCACCCCAACGCCCAAAAAATTCACACGCAATCAAGCACTCCCACACCCAAAACATGAGATTTTTTAAAAAAATATTTCCCCTACGAGTCCAATCCATTACGATTCCCCACTTGCATGTACAAAATTAAAAAAAATTTTTCAGTATTGACCCTTTCTACCCCCACGGGTGCGCCCACATCCCTCCCCCTGTAAAGTCCGCGGGAGCACCCTGTCGCACTAGGTGTCCGGGGGGTTTTGGTTTCGCGGGAGGCCCAAAGCCAACCCTCGACCCCAAGGGGAGTGAGAGGTTTCCCCGGGGGGGGGGGGGGGGGGGGGGGAGTGTGTTACTGGAGGTTGGGGGGGCCCAGGCCCGGCCAGTCGAACGGCGAGCCCCCCTAGCAGTCCCGGCCCCGCCCAAAGGGGGGCCCCTCGCCCCGCGCGTGGAAAACCTTCTCGTCTGGTCCCCCAGACGGGGGGCCCCGCCGACGTGGCACCTCCAGTTCGTGCTCCGTGAAGCCCCCGGGGGGGGGTAGGCGTAGCTGGGGGGGGAGAGTCGAAGGGGGGAAAGAGAAGGAAGGAGGAAGGAAGAAGGGTATGGAACCTTCCCGTCAGTCCCTTGCCCCTTTGCGTAAGTTTAGCCCCGCATGTTGGGGGGGGGAAGTTTATTAAGCACACAAAAAAACCATTGAATAAAGTTTCTCCCCCGATGGGTAAAGACTGCACTAAACAAAGGTTATAAAAAAATATGAATTTTTCCCCTTCCCCACTCCGAAAATTTTTTTTCCCTTTCCCTTAGGAAAAAATAAACACAGGCCATCGTTAATAATGCACCCTTTTGCAATAATAATTAAATGGACAATGTCCATTTTAAAAAACACATTTAAAATTTTAACAAAAAATTCCCCAAACCCACGCTCGAACGCCCAAATTGGTACGAAGCTCGTGAAAAAAACTCGTTCTCCTTCCCCAAAAAAATCGCGGGGGCCCCGAAGGATAAAAGTCGGCGAATGTGACGGGGGCGGAAAGAGCGAGACCAAGAAAGTTCCAAACCCTAAAATCCCCAGGTTCTTCCCTTCCCCCGACTGCATCCCCGATACATAAACAGGAGAAAAGTTTTTTGGAATAATTTAGAATGGCCGGTTAAAGAGGGAAATTTAAACCCAAGAAAAGGTCTCTCCAATATTTCTTTACATTTCGAAAACAAAAAAAAAATTGCAAAAAAGGGAAAAGCTAAGCCGGCTAACAACAAAAAACAAAAAACACCCCACGAACGGGTGCTTACCAGCTACCGGGGGTGACCCCGAGAGGGGGTCAAAGGACTCTCTTCCCTTGCCCGTCGAGGGGCAGAGGGAAGTGCGGAAACAGAAAAATATGTCCCTTCCACAGGCGACTGCGGGAATTGAATTTGACTGTACTCTCGATGATAAGGTAAAGAACAGGACTGGGAGGCGCCCCAGAGACATCTTCCGCTGGGAGTGAAGAGCTAACCTCCTAAAGCGGGGAAAAAAATGCCATCTGCGCCCAAGAGTGAGTACTTCAAACAAAAGAAAGAAGCCGTGGACAGGTTAAAAGACAGGGAGAGGCGATAGACAGAAAGTTCGAGAAAGGTACCGGCCCCGTAAACTTGCAGGATGAATAGACGGGCGGTGGAATTAGAGGAGAGGGGGGGAAAAGAAAAACCGAAAGTTGGCAAACCACCAGGTTTTGCAACTGCACCACAAGCCACCCTGGGGGACGGATCCGACAACAGCAGACAAAAAACAATAAGTAATTCCGCCGCCTTGGTGGGTCGAACGTGTGGCCTCGTGACAACTCGTGAAAAACCCCCCCTTCAAAAAAGCATCTGTTTCTCTGAGTACAGTGCCCCTTTGAACCTTGTGATGGAACTTCAAACAATTGGGACCGAACCAACTTCTGTGATCGGAAGAGTCGTAAATCCAAAAAAAAATTTTCTCGAAGAAAACCCCAAAAAATCATAATACTACATTTATCAAAAATAAGCGAACCTTTCCCAAAAATGAAAGAAAAACCCGAACCTTTTGGTGATTCCTACCTTTAAACCCTCACTGAAGGACAACTGTCCTACACCGTCAGAGAAAAAAGGGGATATAACCGGTTTTGGGGGGGGTGTCCCTCTGACGATTTCCCAATTGTAACTACGGAGCTCGGCAAAGATAGTCGCCCCGTTTTTAGGCCCCTTGATATGAGGAAAAGTGAAAGATGACTTGCGCTCCATGCCCAATATGGTCGACGACTGACTGGCCGGTCCGGTCCAGCACTGGAGAGGATGGATCGCTCTCCAGTAAAAAAACTTCCGGCCGTCTTTTTTGGGGCACGCCAGGGCGCCCAAAATCTGGAGGTTCCCAGAAAACATAGGGGCACGATAGTCCTAAGGGGAGCCTTGGGTATGTCGCAGTTTCTACCACTACGATTTGTGCGGGACCGCGTGGTGGAGGTTTTATGGGTCTCACCAGGTAAACCCCCAACCCTTGCTGAATGCCCCCCCAATGTGGCACTGACCTAGGGGAAACCCTCAAGCGCCCCTGGCGTTGTCCGCTGGCAGACATCGAAAACTGCGGCAGTATGCCTAACCTGTGGTTTCCTGGCCAAAAAAAGCCCTCCCTAACTCGCTCGAGAGCCCGCTTGGGCCATATGACCTACCTGGGGAATTGGGCCTGGGAGAAAAACTCTTCAAGTTTTGGGAACAACAAGCTTTTTGGGCCCACACGTTTGCCTGGTGGAACCCTAAGGGGATCCCCTTTGGAGCTTGAAGCTCCTTGGGTGTGGGCCGTGAGCGGGACGATCCAAAAGTTTCGTTGGGTTGGACACCCAAACCCCCGGCCTGAAGAGGAAAATGCTACCCGGATGGCCTTCCCAAAACCCTGTTAGAGATCGGGAAAGAACGGGAGCAACCCTGTGCCTGTTCCTAGCTTTGGCGCGTGTGGGGACCCCCCACACACCCCCTGTAGGGCGATCCGTAGCACGGACTGATGCGTCCGTCTGCGAAGGTGATAGTATTCCCTTGATAAGGAAATACGAGGTCGCTCCACCGATGCCCATACTTCCCCACGAAGGGGGGGGGGTGGAGATAGGATAAGTAAGGGGACGGGTGGGGAAAAAACCAGCCTCCCCCCGCCACTGAAAAATGGCGCCCCGGGGGGGGTTTAGGGGAACTAAATTCTTATCCAAAAGTGTTGTGCTCCCGAATCCTGATGGTGTCCCCAAAGGGGGAACCCAACAACAGAAGAAACACGGGGCACTCTGAATACCAGAAAAGGGGGGATGGAACCACGTTGCCGGGGCACGGGGATGCGGGAAAGGGGATACCCCATGACTACCAGGGGCCCTTTTTGGACAATTTTTCCTAATGTGGCCAGGCGACCAAAAAGAAAAACAGTCGGGGCGCGAAAAATCCCGAAAAATCCCTGCCTTTTTCACCCCAAGCAGTTGTCGGAAAATTTTGCAAATTTTTAAATTTCCGTGGAGGGCTTCCTCTCCGTTCGGGGCAGGGCCCAAAAACCCCTGCGGCTTTGAAAACACTTGCGGTGGAATGCAGCCGCGAAATTTGAGGTGCTGTCTCGTATCCGGACCCTAAATCTGGGGCACGTTTGGTGACGTTCATTGGGGATCAGACCTCAGCCCCCTTAGAAAAGAGCCAGTCCCTAGGTTTTGCGCACCTATCCCCAAACTGCACGAAGGTTCTTCATTATTTTCTCTGGACCTGAACTTCCCCCTGGGGGCTCGGGGGAAAGGTGGAAACGCTTCGAGACCAATGCTGTCTGCTAAGACGAACCTTTCATTTAGGAGAGCAACCTCCCTTGCGCCCCAGATAACCCAGAAAAAAGGTGCTTGCTTTTGTTCCCTCGAAAATTTGGGTTTTAAAACAAGAAACCCTTGTGAAAGCTCTAAGAACTATCAATTCCCACTGGTCTGAATCTGGAAGCTTTGTTTGGGGCCCCTCTAACTCATCATGGGGTGATTAACCCGGGTTTAAGAAGCGGGGGCCCCGCGAAAGAACTTTCCTTTCCCCTCCTACGCAGAGCCCCACCCGTCTAGTTCTTCCCTAGGAGGGCACCCTCTTCCCTCGCTGAGTCCCCTGTTTGGCAGCTCCTCCCTACGAAGAATAGCCTCTTCCCCTAGCAGAATCCCCGTCTGTCAGCCCCCTCTCGGGCAGAGCGCCTCCTTCTGCGCCTTTTCCCCTAGCAGAGTTTCCTGCCTGAAAAACCTTCCTACGTTGGGCTTCCTGCCTAGCAACCTCTTCCCTCTTTGGGGTCTCTCCCGTCGCTGTGCTCTGAAAATCGGAGGGAAAGTGATGTCTGGGCGGGGTTCCCACCCCCGACAGGGAGGATGATCCGTCTGCCCCGTCCTTGGGTCTCGACTTTCCCTAAGGAAAGTTTCTGGGGCATCCCCCCTTACGGGGGGAACCCTGGAGGGAAAAGGTTTCGGTCTCTGCGACTTAAACAAAAGCCCACTTTTGTTCGCTATACTCTGACGTTTCCCGGCGGAGTGCCAGTCGGGGTCTCGACAGGGGCCCCCAGCGAAGAGGGTAGTAAAAGAAAAATGGGTACTGTACAGCAGGAATGGGAGAGTTACCGTAGTCGATTACTTTTTAAAATAGTAGGGACTACAGTAAAATTTTAAATCCCCTTCTTCTTACCCGCGTCGCCATACCAACGCCGGATCGCCAGCCAAAATACCCTACGTTTTCCAAAATACAGGGGAAAAACAATTCACTAAAAAAAAGAAAAACAAATTTTTGGGGGTTTGTATATGTGGTATGTGTTGTGGGTGTGTGGGAAAAGTTCCGGCTGCTCCCACTTGGCAAACCCGCGCTCTACGCACGGCAACAGTGCGGGGGGGCTCCCCGAAAAAAAAAAAAAAAAACAAAAACTATGTCCGGCTGCCCCACTTGGAACACGCGCTCTACAAAGGGAAAAAACAGTGCGGGGGGGGGCGGGCCCGGGGAAAAAAAAAAACAAAAAAAAAAACCCTAGCGAGGGATGGAGGGAGGAAAAAAAAAACCACTAGGTTATAAAACCCCCCTGTATCAACAACCCGGTAGAGAAAAAAAAAAAAAAAAAGAAATTTTTGGCTAAATACAAAACGGGAAGGGAAAGATGAGCGGCAACAGAAGGGAAGAATTTGGCCGTACCCCCCCCCCGTGAGGTCCCCGGGAAAGGAGGCCTGGGCGCGGTCGCCCCTCGGTTCCCCTCGACTCCCGAGTCACGCGGATTTTCCCCTAGGCCACAAAAAGACCCTTAAGCTAGATCCCCAGCCAACCACCCCGAAAAAAACCGCAAATGACTAAAATCTACAAAACCGACAAACTAAACGGTCTCTGGGGAAAAGAGAGAGGCGCCAGACCCCTTCACATCCCGGGGGCCCCCCACAATTTCACGAAACCCCTGGAGGTCTGCCCTGACAGGATGGGTCTAGGGGGGATGAAGGGAGGGGACGGCCCTCACACGCCCCGCAAGGCCCACCATAAGTTCGATACAACCCCCATTTATTCACACCGCAAAAAAAAAATTCCCAAACCCCGCCCCCCCGACCCAAAATAAAGACTCAACGCACACAACATGCCAATCCGTTAAAGAACCCCAGACACAACATGCACAATCACGATCAAGATAAAAGCACAAAACATGCACAATCGCAATCAAGACTCCACACCCAACATGCCGTTTTAAAAATAAATATTTCCCTTGAGTCCAATCACAATTACAGCTTTCCCCGCACATATGACATGACACTTTTAAAAAAAAAAAATTTTCCCAGTTTTGCCCTTTCTCACAAAGGAGTGCGCCCTCCTGCCCTGCAAGCCGCGGGGAGACCTGTGATAGGTGCCCCGGCCGGGTTGGGTTCTCGGGGGAGTCCCCCAAACCCGACACCCAAACCCCCAAGGGGCATAAAGAGCGGGGTCCGGGGGGGGGGGGGGGGGGGGGGGGGGAAAGTAGTTTTTACGGGGAGGTCCTGGGGGGGTCCGGCCCGGCCGTCAGATGGCGAGCTCCCCGCAGTCCACGGCCCCGACCAAGGGTGGCCTCGCCCAGCGCGTGGCACCATCTCGCCCGTGGTCTCAGCCAAAAAGGGGCCTCGACCAGAAGTGGCCCCATCATTTCGTGCCCAGGGAGCCCCCGGGAGGGGGGTAGGAGTAGCTGGGGGAGTCGAAGAGGGGGAAAAAAAGAAGGAAGGGGGAAAGGGAAAGAAGGGTATGGAACCCGCCGTCTTTTAGTTGCCCTTTTGCTGTCAAGTTTGCCACTGAGAGGGCGGGGGGAAGGTATTCAACGACACAGAAAAACCCATTGAAACAAGTCTTCTCACACATGCAGGTAAAAGACTGCCTAAATAAAGGTTATAAAAAAAAATATGAATTTCTTCACCTTCTTCATCACGCTTAACGTTTTCCTTCTTGGAAAAAAAATAAACAGCGACCATGTTAATAACTGCCACCACTTTGCAAATAAAATTCAAGGGCCCCAACTGTCAATTTTTAAACACATTTCAAAAAAAACACAAATTCCCAACCACCATCCGAACGAAAATCTGCGTACCCGCTGTGAAAAAACTCGTTCCCCTTGCACCAAAAAGACGGTGGCCAAAGGATAAAAAAGCCCGGCGAATGTGCAGGGGGGACGGCGAGCCCAAGCAATTTCCCAAACCCCTGAACACCAGGTTCTCCCCCTTCCCCCCGACTCCCGCTCACCAGTACAAAAAAAGGGAGAAAAAATTTTGGAAAAAAATTTAGAATGGCCGGGTTTAAAAAGAGGGAATTAACCGAAAAAAGGTCTCTCAAAATTTTTCTTTACAATTTCGAAAACAAAAGAAAAATGCGCAAAAGCGAAGAAAGCGGCTAAACAACAAAAAACAAAAACAAACGGGACCCAAAATGATGCTAATACCACACCAATCACCAAGCCGTGACCCGAAGAGGCGGTCAAAGGACTCTCTCTACCCTCTGTCCAGTCGAGTGGACAGGGGGCGAAGATGCGGAGGAAAAGAAGAATTGATGTCCTCCCCTACAGGCGACTGCAGGAATTGAAAGTATGTCTGTATCTCGATGATAAGGTAAAGACCAGGACTGGGGGCAGGCGCCCCAAGACATCTTCCGCTCGAGTGAAGAAGTTTAACCTCCTCAGCAATGGCGGCCAAATGCCATGTTTGCGTCAAGAGTGAGCTCCCTTCAAACTAAAGAAAACGAAGCAGTCCCGACGGGTTTAAAAAAAACAGGCGAGAGGCCAAATTAGACAGAAAGTTCGAGAGAAAGTACCGGCCACCGTGAACTTGCAGGATGAATAGCACGGGCGGTGGTATTAGAGAGAGGGGAGAGAAAGAAAACCCGGGATTTGGGCTGAACCACACAAGGTGCAACTGCACCAAAAGCCAAACCTAAGGGACGGATACACGACAACCAGCAACGACAAAAACAAATAAGTAATTCCGCCGCCTAGGTGGGAACAAACGTCGTAGGCCTCGTGAAAAAACTCGTGCACTGGGTGTATCATTTTGTCATTCCATGGCCCTGTTTTGTATTTGCCCTTTTGTTTCTTTTTTCAATTTCTTTTTTCTCTTGTTTTTCTCGACACTAAATTGTTTCATTGTTTGTTTTTTTGTTTTTGTTTTCTTTTAGGACAAGGATGCAGGGTTTGAAGAAAACAAGTCTAGACCACAGCTTGATTACCTGTTCTTCAAAGTGACGTCACTGTGGATGAATGAAAGACTGTGTTTGGACAATTTTACTGTGTAAAGCCTTCTATGTGACAACCCCTGGAACCCCTTACTGTGTGTTTTATTATGAAACAACTTACGTCACTGGAGATGGGTTCAGTTGCTTTCCTCAAAGAATGTCCGAGCAAAGATGTAAGTAACTGTGCTGGGGGGGGGGGGGGGGGGGGGGGGGGGGGGAAGGGGGGATATCTTTAATAAAACCACTCTTTATGTGCAGGTTGCTCCCCTTACTCCCCACAAAACTGGGCCCGTTGTATTATAGATCTTTCAAAACATCATTGAATGAGAATGAAAAAAAAAAAATTTTTAAATGTATATGTTGATGAAAGATTGATGAAGTGAAAGCAGGAAAGAAGCTGAGAAATCAATCAGCCATGATCAGTCTTGTGGCAGTGTCTTTTTAGTTCACAGAATGCAACTGAAGAGAAAGGGGAAGAAATGTGGGAAGTAGGAAAGTATGCGTTAAACAATAATGTTGATGTACTATCAATGAAGAAACATCAACAATCTTTAAAGGAATGAAAAAAAAAAATTGTTCATAAAATGTGAACATGTAGTAGCCTCAGGTCAGAAAAAACTGTTGAATGGAATGAAAAGAATAGGGAAGAGGTTTAGTTTGGGGAAGGGAGGGGAAGGACAATATGTCTTAAAATGATAAGAAGTATCATTTTAAAATAAAGATGATGATACTACAATCTATACTATTACTACTACTACCACTACAAAGTAATTAATATGATGATGCTATTGTTTTTATCGACAAGAAGAAAGAAAATTTTGATGATGATAAAATTTAAAGGAAAAAAGTGTTGTGTGTGTTATTGTGTCATATAATTATAATGAAATAGATTTTTAAAAAAAATCTGGGTTTTGATTATTAAAGAATGCAGAAAAAAATGGTTGTTGTTTTAAAATATTTTGTAACAATTTAAATTTAGAAGGAAGGGAAAAACACAAATTGAAGTATGTGTGTGTTGGGGGGGGGGGGGGGGGGGGGGGGGGTTAGAAAATTCAAGGAGAATTTAAACAATAATGAATATGAAAATTGATAATAATCAGAAGCAGGAAAAGGGGGTAGATAATTGAGCAAATGAATAAATGATAACAGATGAATACAAACGCACTGGCGAGATGGAATAAAAGTGATAAATAAGTAATAAGCTAATTGAAGATTTCAGATAAAATAGACAAAAACAGAGTACAGTAGGAAGATGAGTGAAAAGAGGTATGTGTTTACATAAGAAAATAGAAGTAAGAAAATGGGAGTGTATTCACAGATGCAAAGAAATCTGAAGAGAAATAGAGAAAATATGGATGATAAAAGAAAAAAAGAATGGAGAATAAAAAGAAACAAAGGAAGATGAATGATAAAATGAAGAGAGAGGAAAAGGAATTTAAAAAATGAAGTAATAAGTGGTATATATTGTGTCCATGGAGAGTGTTGGTAGTGTAGTGATAAGTAGGTATCCTGTTTTTAGGTGTTGATGCCTAACTGGCAAAGTGTTTCACATCAGGCGCAGAGAAGGGGACTTTTCTCCATTTTTCCCTTTATTCATTTATCAGTTTACTTTTCCCCTTTTTCTTCTGTTTTTTTTTTTTTAAACAAACACATTCTTCTTCTCTCATGTGTCAGAAGTTGTCTAAAGATTTGAGAACGACAGTCACTGTGGTGTCATGCACAGTAGTTGTTCATTGTCTGAGATCACCGCACAGAGTGTCGCTGACGGATTGCTTCCCTTGTTGTCATGACAAAGTGGTGGGCTGGTGCAGAGCAAGCTGTATTTTCTCACAGACTGACATCTTGTGAAGCTTAAGTAACAGTTTGTCTGCACTCAGATAAGAATGTAGAAGTCACCCACACAAGGTAGTGTCATACTGCAGGACTTGAGGTCACCATGAGAGCAGAGCATGAAGGGCTACAGAATTTGAGACTCCTTTTTTAAAAATGCTGATCGATGAGAATGATATGATGCTGCAGATTTCCATTCCGGTGTGAGACGGCATGACAGGGCTGTACTCTATGCTCACTTTCATGATATAGCCCAGTGTCAGCCAGGCCCGAGAGATACAAACACCTGCAGTGTTAGGCATGCTTATTGTGTCACAGTCTCTGCACTACAGGTCCACAAGGAGCTGACAGTGCCAGGTCATATTGAAGAATCCCGCTGGATAAGATAAGATAATGTTGCTTATAGCCCAGCCGACCGCAAATCCCGCTGGAGGGCGTATTGCAAGTTAAATCACTTTGGTAGTATTCAGAATAGGTTAACTGTAACCCAGGTTGATGCTAACGGTAAAAGTGCAGCCACAGAGCCATCAAAAGCTGCCACCATGTCCACCCAACGTAAGTGAGTGTAAGTGAATTTGCTAAGACTGAACAACCACCAGGAGCGGGGATGTGAGTGAAGATGGAAACTGAGTGAACCACGAGAGCAAGACACAGAGAACCATGTCGTCTGAGAGTCTTCACTGATGATCAGCGTTGACTGTGAAGAGTATGCTGTAGAGTTCATAGTAAGATTCTCTTTCAGAACAGTGTTCTAAACTCATGAAAGCATCTCCTGTCACTGGTTCATCAGAAACCTCAGTCAAGTAAAGACACAGGTGATGGAATCCAGCACACATAAGTACCAGTACCTTTCAGCTTTGTGTGATGTAAAAGTGTTTCATTTCTATATACTATGACATTTCAGAATTTGCTGTTGCTGCTGAAGGTAACTAAAGTGAAAAGAATGACAATTGCAGTATGTAATTTCACTGTCACATTTTGCCTGTGATTTACACAGATCATTTGACAGAATGCTGTAAACATGAACCTGTTCCTGTTACACTGTCACATTTTGCCTGTGATTTGCACAGATCATTTGACAGAATGCTGTAAACATGAACCTGTTCCTGTTACACTGTCACATTTTGCATGTGATTTGCACAGATCATTTGACAGAATGCTGTAAACATGAACCTGTTCCTGTTACACTGTCACATTTTGCCTGTGATTTGCACAGATCATTTGACAGAATGTGTAAACATGAACCTGTTCCTGTTACACTGTCACATTTTGCCTGTGATTTGCACAGATCATTTGACAGAATGCTGTAAACATGAACCTGTTCCTGTTACACTGTCACATTTTGCCTGTGATTTGCACAGATCATTGACAGAATGCTGTAAACATGAACCTGTTCCTGTTACACTGTCACATTTTGCCTGTGATTTACACAGATCATCTGACAGAATGCTGTAAACATGAACCTGTTCCTGTTACACTGTCACATTTTGCCTGTGATTTGCACAGATCATCTGACAGAATGCTGTAAACATGAACCTGTTCCTGTTACACTGTCACATTTTGCCTGTGATTTGCACAGATCATCTGGCAGAATGCTGTAAACATGAACCTGTTCCTGTTACACTGTCACATTTTGCCTGTCATTTGCACAGATCATCTGGCAGAATGCTGTAAACATGAACCTGTTCCTGTTACACTGTCACATTTTGCCTGTCATTTGCACAGATCATCTGGCAGAATGCTGTAAACATGAACCTGTTCCTGTTACACTGTCACATTTTGCCTGTGATTTGCACAGATCATCTGGCAGAATGCTGTAAACATGAACCTGTTCCTGTTACACTGTCACATTTTGCCTGTGATTTGCACAGATCATCTGACAGAATGCTGTAAACATGAACCTGTTCCTGTTACACTGTACATTTTGCCTGTGATTTGCACAGATCATCTGACAGAATGCTGTAAACATGAACCTGTTCCTGTTACACTGTCACATTTTGCCTGTGATTTGCACAGATCATCTGACAGAATGCTGTAAACATGAACCTGTTCCTGCTACACTGTCACATTTTGCCTGTGATTTGCACAGATCATCTGACAGAATGCTGTAAACATGAACCTGTTCCTGTTACACTGTCACATTTTTGCCTGTGGTTTGCACAGATCATCTGACAGAATGCTGTAAACATGAACCTGTTCCTGTTACACTGTCACATTTTGCCTGTGGTTTGCACAGATCATCTGACAGAATGCTGTAAACATGAACCTGTTCTGTTACACTGTCACATTTTGCCTGTGATTTGCACAGATCATCTGACAGAATGCTGTAAACATGAACTGTTCCTGTTATACTGTCACATTTTGCCTGTGATTTGCACAGATCATTGACAGAATGCTGTAAACATGAACCTGTTCCTGTTACACTGTCACATTTTGCCTGTGATTTGCACAGATCATTTGACAGAATGCTGTAAACATGAACCTGTTCCTGTTACACTGTCACATTTTGCCTGTGATTTCACAGATCATTTGACAGAATGCTGTAAACATGAACCTGTTCCTGTTACACTGTCACATTTTGCCTGTGGTTTGCACAGATCATTTGACAGAATGCTGTAAACATGAACCTGTTCCTGTTACACTGTCACATTTTGCCTGTGATTTGCACAGATCATTTGACAGAATGCTGTAAACATGAACCTGTTCCTGTTACACTGTCACATTTTGCCTGTGATTTGCACAGATCATTTGACAGAATGCTGTAAACATGAACCTGTTCCTGTTACACTGTCACATTTTGCCTGTGATTTGCACAGATCATCTGGCAGAATGCTGTAAACATGAACCTGTTCCTGTTACACTGTCACATTTTGCCTGTGATTTGCACAGATCATCTGGCAGAATGCTGTAAACATGAACCTGTTCCTGTTACACTGTCACATTTTGCCTGTGATTTGCACAGATCATCTGGCAGAATGCTGTAAACATGAACCTGTTCCTGTTACACTGTCACATTTTGCCTGTGATTTGCACAGATCATCTGACAGAATGCTGTAAACATGAACCTGTTTCTGTTACACTGTCACATTTTGCCTGTGATTTGCACAGATCATCTGACAGAATGCTGTAAACATGAACCTGTTCCTGTTACACTGTCACATTTTGCCTGTGATTTGCACAGATCATTGACAGAATGCTGTAAACATGAACCTGTTCCTGTTACACTGTCACATTTTGCCTGTGATTTGCACAGATCATCTGACAGAATGCTGTAAACATGAACCTGTTCCTGTTACACTGTCACATTTTGCCTGTGGTTTACACAGATCATCTGACAGAATGCTGTAAACATGAACCTGTTCCTGTTACACTGTCACATTTTGCCTGTGGTTTGCACAGATCATCTGACAGAATGCTGTAAACATGAACCTGTTCCTGTACACTGTCACATTTTGCCTGTGGTTTGCACAGATCATCTGACAGAATGCTGTAAACATGAACCTGTTCCTGTTACACTGTCACATTTTGCCTGTGGTTTGCACAGATCATCTGACAGAATGCTGTAAACATGAACCTGTTACACTGTCACATTTTGCCTGTGGTTTGCACAGATCATCTGACAGAATGCTGTAAACATGAACCTGTTCCTGTTACACTGTCACATTTTGCCTGTGGTTTGCACAGATCATCTGACAGAATGCTGTAAACATGAACCTGTTCCTGTTACACTGTCACATTTTGCCTGTGGTTTGCACAGATCATCTGACAGAATGCTGTAAACATGAACCTGTTCCTGTTACACTGTCACATTTTGCCTGTGGTTTGCACAGATCATCTGACAGAATGCTGTAAACATGAACCTGTTCCTGTTACACTGTCACATTTTGCCTGTGGTTTGCACAGATCATCTGACAGAATGCTGTAAACATGAACCTGTTCCTGTTACACTGTCACATTTTGCCTGTGGTTTGCACAGATCATCTGACAGAATGCTGTAAACATGAACCTGTTCCTGTTACACTGTCACATTTTGCCTGTGATTTGCACAGATCATCTGACAGAATGCTGTAAACATGAACTGTTCCTGTTACACTGTCACATTTTGCCTGTGATTTGCACAGATCATCTGACAGAATGCTGTAAACATGAACCTGTTCCTGTTACACTGTCACATTTTGCCTGTGATTTGCACAGATCATCTGACAGAATGCTGTAAACATGAACCTGTTCCTGTTACACTGTCACATTTTGCCTGTGATTTGCACAGATCATCTGACAGAATGCTGTAAACATGAACCTGTTCCTGTTACACTGTCACATTTTGCCTGTGATTTGCACAGATCATCTGACAGAATGCTGTAAACATGAACCTGTTCCTGTTACACTGTCACATTTTGCCTGTGATTTGCACAGATCATTTGACAGAATGCTGTAAACATGAACCTGTTCCTGTTACACTGTCACATTTTGCCTGTGATTTGCACAGATCATCTGACAGAATGCTGTAAACATGAACCTGTTCCTGTTACACTGTCACATTTTGCCTGTGATTTACACACTGTCACATTTTGCCTGTGATTTACAAGATCATCTGACAGAATGCTGTAAACATGAACCTGTTCCTGTTACACTGTCACATTTGCCTGTGATTTGCACAGATCATCTGACAGAATGCTGTAAACATGAACTGTTCCTGTTACACTGTCACATTTTGCTGTGATTTGCACAGATCATCTGACAGAATGCTGTAAACATGAACCTGTTCCTGTTACACTGCACATTTTGCCTGTGATTTACACAGATCATCTGACAGAATGCTGTAAACATGAACCTGTTCCTGTTACACTGTCACATTTTGCCTGTGATTTACAAGATCATCTGACAGAATGCTGTAAACATAACCTTTCCTGTTACACTGTCACATTTTGCCTGTGATTTACACAGATCATCTGACAGAATGCTGTAAACATGAACCTGTTCCTGTTACACTGTCACATTTTGCCTGTGATTTACACAGATCATTGACAGAATGCTGTAAACATGAACCTGTTCCTGTTACACTGTCACATTTTGCCTGTGATTTACACAGATTCATCTGACAGAATGCTGTAAACATGAACCTGTTCCTGTTACACTGTCACATTTTGCCTTTGATTACACAGATCATCTGACAGAATGCTGTAAACATGAACCTGTTCCTGTTACACTGTCACATTTTGCCTGTGATTTACACAGATCATCTGACAGAATGCTGTAAACATGAACTGTTCCTGTTACACTGTCACATTTGCCTGTGATTTGCACAGATCATCTGACAGAATGCTGTAAACATGAACCTGTTCTGTTACACTGTCACATTTTGCCTGTGATTTGCACAGATCATCTGACAGAATGCTGTAAACATGAACTGTTCCTGTACACTGTCACATTTTGCCTGTGATTTACACAGATCATCTGACAGAATGCTGTAAACATGAACCTGTTCCTGTTACATGCTATCATGCCATGTAATGCAGTAGAAAATAACAATCGCTTCTAGAATATCCTTAGTAATGGGTCTTTAAAGGGAGGAGGCTATATCAGGAGGCGGGGGAAGGGTGAACAAATAAAGTATTATAGACAGAGGAGGTTTATTACCAGGAGCTCTTTTGTGCCTCAGGATAAATCAATTTCTATTGAGGACTAGAACATTTATAGAGTGATCATTAATCCTTTCAACAAGCTATGTGTGTCATTTATTTCAATGGATACAATTGAGAGAATGCTTGGTGTAGAACATGTATCAAACACGCTTTTTTATGGTCCTGAAGATGAAAGTCAGAGATGTACACACTGTTTTCAAAGTCCTTGGAAATGAGAATTTTGTTTACAAGTGCTTGGAGGTCCCACAGAATTGCTGTGGCCAATATCACTGGTTTATTTCTGTTGTCAACAGGAGGAGATTGGGGGGTGGGAGAGGAAAGGTGTCAAAGTAACGAAAGGAGATCCAGAACAGTAGTGTCAGCACTTCACTGGTTCATTGGTTTATCTGTTAGCAATATCACTCTCAACTTGCTTGTTTCTGCATGTGCAAATTGTTTAGCTAACGTTTCTAATGGTATGAATTTTTGTCTAGCTATCCATCTGTCCGTATGTGTAAAAAAAATTTTTCAGAACATGAAAAAAAGTGTTTTATGTGTTGACTTTCTAAGAACTATATGAAGGTTGTGACCATTTTGTGGCCACTTGTTGGAGCCTGTTACACCCCAAAAAGACGCCCGCCCCAAAAAGACGCCGGTGTCTTTTTGCCCCCAGACAATCACACCACCAAAAAGACGCCCGCCCCAAAAAGACGCCGTGTGTCTTTTGGGGGCTACATCACACCCCTAAAAGACGCCTCGCCCCCGGAGCACGACTTGGCCTAACGGCTTCGTTCATTTCGTCCTTCGTCCCTCTCGGGGCTTCGACCCTACTCTAATCTAAAGACCATCGATTCTGCTTTGGAGTAGACTGGGACACTGGTTACGCCAACTGGGAGTTAAAAATATAAGTCAAAGTTGGTCATGAAATGAAAATATACGAGCACAGTCCCAAAAAGACGCCGGTCCTCCGGGCGTCTTTTTGGGGTGTGATTGAAGGGGCCAAAAAGACACCGCGTCTTTTTGGGGCGGGCGTCTATTTTGGGGTGTAATAGAGCCTCTGGTGCATGATTTCTGATGTGGGTGTTCTTCAAATTGCATGTTTCAGTGTTTGAAGGGGACCGATGTGAAACAGACGCCATCGACAACTGTGTAAACTCAACATGTTCTGAAATATCTTTTTGCCGTGACCTGAATCATTCTGCCGAGTGTGTATGCCCAGAAGACAGCAAATATCGTCCACCAAGGTATGCACCCTCAGTACCATATTAACAATTAATGCAGATGATGTCAGAATCAAGCTGTTTCAGATTGTCACAATCAGGAAATGTCCATTCAGTATGAGTTGGGGTTTGTTTGTTTGTTATCATAGCTTGTTTCCTTTTTTTTTTTCTCTTTCTGAATGTTCAGCCATTTGAATGTGATTGTCAGTTAACCATTCAACCACTCTACAGTTTATTGTTTTTGTGCACTATATATGCCTAGAAGTTCAAGTCTTTTAGGGCTTCCATGACCCTTTCTGACATATTCACTGTGGTGACTGAGCTATGAAATAGTCTCACGTGAGTTGTATTTTGCAAGCTCTGCTTTGAAGTCTGCGCAAATAGATATGTGCATGTACAAGCATGTCTCTAACCACTACATCCATGACACACAGTACAATAGATATGTGCATGTACAAGCATGTCTCTAACCACTACATCCATGACTCACAGTACAGCACAAAACACACACACATGCACACACTTAAACACAAAGGCACACACGCACACACACACATGCACAAAAGCACGCATGCATGCATGCACGCACACATGCACACACTTGAACACACTCACACACATGTACACACTTGAACGTGTGCGCGCGCGCACACACACACACACACACACACACACACACACACACACACACACACACACACACACACATATGAACACTTGAACACACGCACACATTTGAACATGCACACACACACATACACACACACACATACACAACACACACATACACACACCTCACTTGAACAAACACACACACACTCACTTGAACACACACACACACAGTTTAACAGCACACACACACACACACACACACACACACACACACACACACACACACACACACACACACACACTTGAACACACTCACACACTTGAACACACACACACACACACACACACACACACACACACACACACACACACACACACACACACACACATATTCATATGTGCAGATTCACTCACACACTCACACGCATGCACACACACACGCAGGCATGCACGCATGCATACACACCGCGCGCACACACACACACACACACACACACACACACACACACACACACACACACACTCACACGCAGGAATGCGTACGTATGCACATATTTTGTTCGTTGTGATGGATTATTTGTGTAACAGATGTTTTCTTATTTCAGTCATCATTATGTATGCTTCTACTCCTGCAAAGTACACTGATGTAGTATCTTGCTGAAACTAAGGTTTGAAACTGTTCTGTCATTCAAGTTGTGAGCCTGACGAGGACCTCTGTGCCAGTAACCCTTGTGACAAACAGTGCGACATGCGTTAAGCATTGGCGGTGGGGTGCGTTTCACTTGCATCTGCCCCCCTGGCTTCACAGGGGATCTTTGTGAAACAGACATTGGTGAGGAGATGAGTCTCTGTACTTGTGAGTTTATTTGTAGTTGAATGTGTGTGTCTGTGTGTGCACAGAACCTCCAGTGTTTTCCCCCTAAGGCCTGACGGCTGCCTGTCCATATGCATCTTTGTTTATTTGTGTTTGTGTGTGTATGTTTACAAAGAACTCTTGTGCTTTTCTCCCATAGAGATTTTATCTCAAAAATGAATTTAAGAGAAAGATTTATACTCATGGATTACATTTTGCTTATATGACTTAGAACGTTAAATGGGACAATAATGAACTACCCGGTGAGGAGGATTATTGAGTGGAATTCCACACAAGTGCGAGATAAGATAAGATAAGATAATGTTGCTTATAGCCCAGCCGACCGCAAAGGGCCACATCAGGGCTGTCACCACGTTAAAATCAACTCACCAGTCATTAAAAAAAATAAAAAAAAAAAAAAAAAAAACTTTCACACATCTCGTTAAATGACATAGTCTACAAACGCACCAGAGACTTTGTTAAAAATCCTTCTGCCGTAAAATCCTAAATCAGATGAAAAATGTTAATCTCTCTCAAAAAACTCAAGGATCACATCAGGCAGGACATCCCTGAACAGGATCTTCATGGACTCCACTGTAAAATGTTTGTGTCTCACATCGTGCAAGTCCCAACACTCTAAAAGAACAGTTTCATTGTGAGTGGCGCATGACATGGAATGCACCACGGAGCTTCTTCACTCTTTAAAAGATAAGAATGGTAAAATACGAATGGCCGGTGTGCAGCCGGCACAGAAACCGTTTCCTCTTTACGACCTCCCGACGTAGATGGGAGGAAGTCCTTAAGGTTTGGAGGGATCTGAAAGAGTTTGTTATTCGTCTGTGTGTTCCAATCCTCCTGCCAGAGGTCTCTCACATAATCATTAATTTTGGGTTCCACATCTGAGCAGGGGATATAAATGTTGGACAGTTTCTCTCTTGTGGCGTTCTTGGCTAAACGATCAACCATTCGTTCCCGCCTATGCCAACATGACCAGGAACCCAAACAAGAGTAATGTTGTAACCGTCCGCCTTCAACTTGCTAAAAAAGTTCCAAAAAAAAAAAAAGTTCTGGATGCTGAAGGTTGCGGCCAGCTATGGCCTCCAAAGCTGACAGCGAATCCGACAGAAACCAGAAAGTCCCTCTTCGAAGAATGTGAGATTATCTTCAAAGCCAGTACCAAAGCAGTAAGTTCAGCAGAATAGACAGAAGCATCGGAATGGATATGTTCCAACAGTATCTGGGAAGGAGCCCCAGGGCAGTAGGCTGCACAGGCCATCCATCCTCAGACTTGGAACCGTCAGTGAAAACTTTTTGACAGGATGGGAATTTCGAACAGAGCTCAGCATACAACGCCTGTACGCCAGAGAGCAGGTAGACTCTTTACGAAAAGCTGCAAGATCGAAACGAATCTCTGGTGTGAAAAAGGTCCACGGAGGTTGATCCGGAAACTTGGAAAAATCCGACACAACTCCTAGGTCTAGACCTGCATTCCGCACGTGAGGCCGCATACGAAGACCAAACGGCGGAATACATTTCGGGTAGTTTTCAAACTTACTTTGGAACGGAGGGTCAAGACACAGTCATAAGCAGGATTCTGCGGTTCTGAGAACAGTCGGATATAATAATTTAAAGACAGTTTCAGCCTGCGGTTGGACAATGAAGGTTCACCCGCCTCTGCGTACAGGCTGTACACAGGGTGGTGCGGAACCCTCCAAGACAGAGACGAAGCCCTTGATGGTGGATAGGGTCCAAGAGTTTGAGGTAAGAGGGTCTTGCGGAGCCGTAGACAGCACAACCGTAGTCCAGTTTGGAACGGACCAAGGCTCTGTAAAGGTGCAGCAAAGTTTTCTTATCAGCGCCCCAGTCGTGTGCGCTACGACCCGCAGAATATCAGAGCTTTCTGGCAAGAAGTTTTGAGGTTTTTGATGTGGCTGAGAAAGTTGAGTTTTGGTCAAAAATAACTCCCAGGAATTTGGCTTCTTTTACAACTGGAATGGTGGACTTGTCCAAACGAATTTCAGGATCAGCAAAGAATCGATGAAATTGTGGAAATGAATTGACTGAGTTTTGGTACGGGAGAAGGTAAACCCCGCTTTCCTCAGCCCACTGTTGGATTCTGTTGACACAAAGTGGAGTTGACGCTGTACGCTGGCGCAAGAAGCTCCAACTGCATACAGCGCGAAGTCGTCAACAAACAGAGAGGACTCAGTGCCCTGGCTTACCGATTGGACAATGTCATTTATTTTAATGCTGAAAAGGGCTGGAGAGAAGGATGCTCCCCTGAGGAAACCCAACTCCTGCCCATGGATGTCAGAGAGTGTGGTGGCAACACGCACCTGGAACTGTCGATCGGCTAAAAAGTTCTGAATGAACAGAGGCAGGTGACCCCGAAAACCAAGTCTGTGCAGGTCCATGAGGATTCCTGCTTTCCACGTGGTGTCGTACGCCTTTTCGAGGTCGAAAAAGATAGCAACCACATGCTGCTTGTTAATAAAGGCATTGCGGATGGTGGTTTCCAGACGGATTAGATGGTCAACCGTCGAGTGGTACTTCCGAAACCGCACTGTTCACTGGCCAAAAGACCATCGGTTTCCAGCTTCCACATCAGACGGGAGTTGACCATCTTTTCCATCAGCTTACAGAGGCAGCTGGTCAGAGCAATTGGGCGATAGTTGGAAGGGTTGGTAAGGTCCTTTCCAGGCTTTGGAATGGGAATGATCAGGGCTTTCCGCCAGGAGGGCGGAAAGGACCCTGTGGTCCAGATATGGTATAAAACTTGGAGAAGAGTCTGGAGACAGCTTTCTGGAAAATGTTTCACAACCTGATAATGAATGTCATCCAGACCAGGGGCAGAATCAGTGCAGGTTTGTAAAGCTAATTTGAGTTCAACGATTTGAAAAAGGAAGATTATAGGTTTCAGAGTTGTCTGATGTGAAATTGTATGAAGATTTCTCTCTAATCTCTTGTTTTCTTAAAAGACTGCAGATTTATTTGAAGACGAGGAGTTCTGTTGGATGGTGGAGGCCAACAGATTAGCAACAGCTTGTTTTGTCAGTGATCAGAGCATCAGCAAGTTTCAAGTGATGAATGGAGGGGTTGGTGTTCTTCCCTTTGATTTTTCTAATGATGTTCCAAACTTTTTTCTTAGAAGTTTTAGATGTCAGCCTGGAGCAGAAGCTTCTCCAGGACCGACGTTTACTGATTTTAAAAGTGTGTCTCGATTGGCACGGAGTTTCTGATGGCTCGAGCGTTGGGACCCGAAGGTCGTTGGTACAACCTGACGCTGAGCCCGTTTTCTAACTTTGGAAATTTGTTGCAGTCTGAATCAAACCAGGGTGTTTTTGGCATTTGAAGTTTATCGGAAGACACTGGAATACAAGATTTAGCACACTTGATCACAGTGGTAGTCAGTGATTCTGCTGGGTCCGGACTCTGAAGAAAATCAGTGTCCTGGAACTCCTTAGAAACAGTGGCTGCAACAGATCCCAGTTTGCTTTCTTTATAATTTAGATGCTGAGAGACAGAGGACGTGTTCAGTTATTACAGGTTGTAGAAGGACAGGGAAATGGTCACTTCCGTGCAGATCGTCATGGACAGACCACTCATAGTCCAGGACCAGCGAGGGGTCACAAACCGACAAATCTAAACACGAAAGTGAACCTGTGGAAGAGTGGAGGTAAGTTGCAGATCCGTCGTTCAGACAACACAAATCAAATCCGAAAGGACATCCTCAATCAGCAGACCTCTGGATGACGTACCGGCACTACCCCAAAGAGGATTGTGACCATTAAAGTCACCCAACAACAAAAAAGGTCGAGGAAGTTCTCCTATCAGACTGACAAGGTCCTGACGACAAACCGGGACAGAAGGTGGGATAATAAAGGGAACAGATTGTCACAGTCTTGTGGAGAGTGACTCTCGCAGCTACAGCCTGAAGGGAGGTAGACAGAGCGACAGGACTATATAGCAGAGTTTTGTGTATGAGAAAGGCAACACCGCCCGACAGTCCTAACGTAGATGGCTGTGCAGGTTTTGAAAGAATATTAAAGCCAGAAAGAGTAAAGGTCTTCTGGCTTTGAATTTGAGTTTCCTGAAGAGCCACGACGGAAGGTTTTATAGATTGACACAGAAGCTGCAGCTCCTCAAAGTTGGAATTTAATCCACGGATATTCAATGGAATACTGTACTATCCATTGTGCAGAGGTCGAAAAGGAGAGGATCAGGTCATCTCCTCATCAACGGCCGCTTCCAATGGAGTGAATTATTTCTTAGTTTCACTGGACTGTGGTCTTCGGACCTGCTGGCAGACTTGCCCGCAGGTGACGAAGGCCTGGGTTTTTGGAGATGGTGGAGGTTTCTTTCTCATCTCCACCATCTCCACATTCAGTTGAACTCCCCTGCCTGCACGAGCACTGCTCAAGGGAGGTCGAGGTGGTAGGGCTGGTTTTTGGATCTGCCCAGCAGCAGATGGAGTAGACTGCTGAGCAGTCCTGGGGGGTGGCAGATTTTTTTGCCCCACCAGGGGCACCTACTTTGGTTGGGAGGTGGTGGACTTGCTTCTACCAAAGCTTATCTGTCTTCCTTGGAAAGTTTTGGAAAAAGTAAAATCGTCAGTCTGCAGCAGACTGAACGTGTCGATACCTTTTTTACCGCCGAAGCGTATGAAGATATTGTTGGCGTTTGACTGCCAACAACCTGCCTGCGGGCTTCAAAAAACGAGATCTTCTTTTCTGTTTGACCTTTTGGATGGTAGACTCTTGTACCCAGACAGGGCAGTTGCGTGAAGGAGAGGGTGGTCGCCACCGCAGTTTGCACAATGGGCCGGGTCTTTACATGGCCCATCATGGGTTGCCTTGCAACAAACCCCACACACCTCCTGCCCAGAACAGCGTCTCTGACATGACCAAACTTCTGGCATTTGAAGCAACGCATTGGAGACGGAACATACAATTGTATACGGACATTCAAATATCCTACTTTGATGACAGGAGGTAGCACAGGGTTGCAGAATGTCAGAAAGAGGGTGTTGGTGGCCACTCTTTCTGCACCTTTTTTCACTGTCACCCTATGCACCTCTGTCACACCCTGGGATGCCAGCTCCGCCTTGATTTCTGCCTCTGAGACACTCGAAGATCTGGGCATCGAATGACTCCCTTAGAGGAATTCAGCAGTTTATGGGGGGTCACCCGGATCTCTCGGTCCACCAGCTTTGTAGCTTTCAGCAGCTGCTCTGATTGTTTTTTACTTTTGCACTGGATGAGAAATGTGCCGTTTCTGAGTCGCTTAATGGACTGTGGGTCTCCTGCAAATACCTTGGAAGCCCTTCTGTATTGCAAATGGGCTTAGTGCAGAAAGAGGTTTGTCCTGCTCCTTACTTTCCATGATCAACCAAGAGGACCAAAATCCTGACAACTGCCTTGTTTCATTTTCAGAATCAGAGTCTCCATCGGACTCCTGTGACAACCTGTGCAAATTAACTGAACTTTCCTTTTTTGGGGGATGATGTTTGATTGAAGTCATATTTATAGGCAAAAATTTCATCTCTCCCTTACCCACCACCTTGGAGTCCAACTAAGGGGCCAGGGCCAAGAATCACTGTCTTGACCCCTTCCAGGCTTCAGGAGATGACATACAACAGACAAAACCTACCAACCCTATCCCCCCTGATCATGCTCAACTCCCGGGAACAGAGAGCTGAGCACTGCAGGGTTTACTTGGCCAGCTGGAGAAATGCCTGTTTTGACCCAGCCCCAAGAAGGGGAGCCGATTAGTACACCCCGGGCCAAAGTGTACTCCCTGACTAGGAGAGGTCCGAGCCAAAGTGATGTGTTGAGAGCGCTGGCCCCTCAATCACCAGGATCTCATTCCCCTCCGACACAGGTCGCACCGCACGGCCAACACGGCGGATCTTAAGGAGACCACAGAGAGAAAAGGAGTGTGGAAAAGAAGACTTGAAGGGGAGACGAAGATAGAAAAGGGCCAAATAAGAAAGGCAGAAAACAAGAAAAGGAGAAAGGCGGGTTACTCTTAGTCAGGATCCTCACCCTTAGCCTATCTGACATGGGAAGCCCTACCAGGGGCATCAACTCCTTACCACGTTACACTTAGGCCATACAGCATCTTCACCTCTCAGGGCCATACAGCATCTTCACACCTCTCAGGCCTACAAGCAGTGTGAAAAAACCAGCCTATCTCCCAAGTATTGATGCCCCCGTCAGCAAAGCCTAAGGGATCACTGGACCGCACAAGCCCTCCGACCACGACAAGGTCGCAACCCCCGGAGGGCCACACAAGTGCACACCATTTGCAAAAAAAAAAGTGATATTAATACTGTGCAGATGAATTGAATTAGAAATGAGCATCCTATATTTTCTGATGTTCAGAATTAACTCACATGATGCCTGGCTTTATAGAATCAGAACAACTGACGTTCTATAGACATTATCAGCAACAGACAGCAGCTATACCAGTGTCAGTCTCAAAGAGTTCAGATGTATTTAAGTGTACCTTTCAATGGTCATAATTCATAATGTTATGACTAGTGTGCAGAAACAAACATAGGTGAGAAAATGAATTTTGAAAATGAGGCAGTTGAATTTCAAGACATGGTGACTATCAGATCGGTCAGCAGCACACCATATCAAATTGAACAAAAATCTGCAGATCCAACAAAGATTTGTTTCAAAAGGGGGGTTAATTTATTGTTGACACTGCTTTTAAGACACTTTTAATCTTGAATTTTGTAGTAGGGGAAACACTGATAAAAATGACTGTTGTCCTCTTCTCACTCAGTGCAAAGTGTTGTTTTCTTCATCAACCCCATAAATCAGGGCTGAGATGCACTATAGTGTTATTTGAGGATAGCAGGAACAAGTAACTGTTTTGAAAAGAATAGGGAGAGAAATTCTGATGCATGGAAAACTAAGTAAGTTTTAGTAAAAAAAAAAATGTATCTGGGCATAATTCATGCGTCATGCGTTTGTGCCAGGGCTGAGGCAAATAGTGACCTATCTGTCATTCTTTGTCATGCATCCACACTCAGTAACGCACTCTCTTTATGCCACATGAGTTGGATTGATCATTTTTAGTGTAATTACGCTCTGACTTGACACTGCTGAAAGGAATAATGTTTGCTGATTAAACAGAAGTGATTACGTTCACTTATGACTGAGCTGCAGGTGTAACGGAAAACTTGGCTTTGCTGTCAAAAGTACTTATGTATGCACATCTACACTTCTGAGAAACTAAGTCAGACTTGAAAATGACTTTGGAAATATAGCAGAATAAGAAGAAAATAGCTGTTCTGAATTACCATGCTGTTTGAGAATATTTTATTAACGGAAACATTCTCAAAACAACAAATGTAAAGGCAAATGTTTTGAATTTGGTGTTGTGTGGGTGTACCGTATGTTGCTATATGTGATTAGAAAACCAGCTCAACCTGTCAGTTGTGGGTGGTGGTTTGCCACCAAATTAGTGCAGATAGATTAGGTATACACGGACAATAGCAGTCAAGCGTTGGTATGATGATCTCCTCACATGCTGGCATCAGCATGGAGTGAATTAATGTATAATACCAGAGCCAGAGCAGTGGATTCACAGAATGGTGGACTGTTCTCTTCCAGTGGGGTGTGATAGCTCAATGAAACTGTTGACTGTTTGATAGCTATCATGTAGTTCTGAATCATACTGACCACCAAAAAAAAAAAAAAAAAAAAAAAAAAAAAAAATTCCCATCTGGGAAGTTT
>CM031596.1:9775192-9830192 GCA_018398815.1 Conus ventricosus | reverse complement strand
CTTGAGTGGTAAGCTGATTGGATCTGCAAGCTCAGGTTAATGCAGCTTGGCCATCTTTCAGCTGAGCGAACAGAAATCTTTAAAATAATCATTGATGTTTTTGGTTTTAGTGTATGAAAAAAAAGAGAACTCCAAGTGATGTAGGTCCATTAACTATTCTAAAATGCAGGTGAGCTTTTTTTTTTCTTCCTTTTTTTGCTGTCCCAACCTCTGCGCCACTTCAGAGGCAGTGCACCCACACTGCTCATTCCGACACCCCATCCACAGCCACAGCCCAGTCAGCCCTGCCGCAGCCCTGGAATCGGCAATCCACAGGGAGCAGTCAGTGTCAAGTTGTCAAGAGGCAACCCACCGGAGGAGACACTGCACTGCTGCCGAGTCACTTCGGTGGTGCTCAGTGGCACCTGTTCTGATCTAACATATGCAGGACACCACCTACTAAGCCCCCTATTGACAACAATAATTGCTTAGTCGCGGAGCCGGCATGAGTGAGCTCTCCCCCCGGAGGGCGCCACCACGTCCATCCAACGACAGCCCCCATGGACTCGCCGATACCAGTGACCCCGACGGAACCAAACCAAGGCCACAGACGTGGAGAGGACATCGAAATTGAGGTCACCATGAGAGCAGGGGATGAAGAGCCACATAATTTGAGACTATTTTTTATGCTGATCGATGAGAATGAGGATGATTAAGATGATGCTAACGGATTTCCATTTCGGTCTGAGACTACATGACAGGGCTGTACTCTACGCTTCCTTTCATAATATATCCTGGCATCAACCAGGCCCGAGAGATACAGGCACCTGCAGTGTTGGTCAGAAAATTTGAGCAACACTCTCAGAAACGCATCCATTAAGTGGATGAAACTCGACTGTGTGGTCCAGTCTTCTCAGCTGAGTCCGCAGCAAACTCAACTCTGGTAGGAGCTGGTTGGGGCAGAAAAACCCACATGACTCTGATGGGATTCGAACCCATGACCTCCCAGCCTGGGAGTCCACAGCGCTAACCACTTGCCACGGCGGCTGGTAAAAAATGCAGTTGAGCTAGTTAAAACAGCATTTTGGATTGGTTGATCTATTCAAGAAAATGACACCACTAAGAAACCATGGAGACCTTCAGGAACCACACAGTGATGCTAGGAAGGTTGCTTCTGAAGTTTTCGGGGAGCTGCGTGGCCAGGGATTAAAAAAAAGAAACCTTGATGGAAAGGTGGAGTGTGGCTCAAGGACATCAGTGTTAAAGGGCAGATCCAGGATTAAATCAGCCTGTGTGGAGGTCTGAACTCTCCCGAGCACCCCTCCACAGCAGAGTTGTTCTTAGCTAGAGCTGAAGTTCCAAGGCATTCATGACTGATGCAGAGACTAGAGTTATTTTCGACACTTGCAATGTTCATGGTTAATTGTGTGTTCACAGCAAAATGCAGTTAATTATGACCCACTCACAGTTTATACCCATTACGAAGTTCAGTGGTATTTATAACCAGTGTAAAAATCCTCCCGGTGTCTTGCTCAGAGTTAAGTCATGATCAGTGCCTCGTTTAGAGGTTATTTATGACCACTGTAGAGTTCAAAGGTAATCAAGATCAGTGCAGATTAAGTCACTAATGGCTAGTGCAAAGATCAGTATCATTCCCGTGGTTGCGTATTTTATTGTTTTGCTTCAAACATCTTATGTGTTTACTTATAAATCAATAGTTCAACATAGAATTTATATTCTATCACCATATTTCTAAAAAGAAATTCCTTTTGTCTGCTAATTCAGCAGGTGAAAGTGTCAGTTGAAGAACAGGTACTTCTAACCTTCACTATTGAGGCCTATATTCTGTTGTTTTGTACACTGCCATGGGAAAAAATTGACCTGTATACAAGTGAAGCTCTGCAAAGTCAGCTTGGGAGTCTCTTTCTCAGACTGAAGTTTGTTTGAGTATCTTTTTCTCCTGGCAGATCTGTCTGGGTGCCTTTTGTTGTTGAAGAGTCTACTTGTGAGCCTTTTTTTTTTCATGGGGAGTCTGTTTCTGTGTATTGTTTGTCACAGACAATGTGTTACTCTGTCTTTTCTCTCTCCTTGGTGCACTTTTTAAGGGTGAGTCTGTTTCTGTGTCTTTTTTTTTTAATCAAGGAAAGTCTGTTAGTATGTCCTTTTCTCATAGAAAGTCTTGTAGTATGTCCTTTTTTTTTTTTAATGGAGAGTCTATTAGATTATGTTTTTCTCATGGAGAGTCTTATAGTATTTGGGATGGGGAGGGGGGGGGGGGGGGGGGGGGGAGGCAGTCTGTTGGTAAGTCTATTTTCATGGAGAGTCTGGTAGTATGTCTTTTTCTCATGGAGTCTTTGTGTGTGTGTGTGTGTGTGTGTGTGTGTGTGTGTGTGTGTGTGTGTGTTGTTTATGGAGAGTTGTTAGTATATCTTTTTTTTCCAGACAGAATCTCTTAGCCTGCAATTTTTTCATATGGAAAGTCTGTTAGCTTGTATTCTGCTCATGCAGGTCTGTTATTTGTCCTCGTTTTGATATGATCAGTTCTCATTTTGTTGGCATGTCTTTTTTATGGAGAATCAATTTGTGTGCCTTTTATATACTTTTTTTTTCAAATGAAGAGACTGTTTCTCATTGGGACTATGTTACTTTCTGTTTTTTCCTCATGGAGAGCCTATTGGTATGTCTTTTACATGGCATGTTCTGTTAGCTTGTATTTTTCTCATGGACTGTCAGTTTGTCTACTGTACTCTCATGGAGACTCTGTTGTATGTCTTTCTCTCATACAGGGTCTGTTAGTATGTCTTTCTCTCATGAAGGGGTCTGTTGGTATGTCTTTTTCCTATGGAGAGTCTTTAGTATGTCTTTTCCCTATGGAGAGTGTTGACATGTCTTTTTCCTGTGGAGAGTCTGTTAATATGTCTTTTTCCCATGGAGAGTGTTAGTATATCTCTTTCCAAAGAGAGTCTGTTGGTATGTCTTTTTCCTATGGAGAGTCTGTTAGTATTCTTTTTTCTATGGAGAGTGTTGATATGTCTTTTTCCTGTGGAGAGTCTGTTAATATGTCTTTCCCATGGAGAGTGTTAGTATATCTCTTTCCCATGGAGAGTCTGTTGGTATGTCTTTTTCCCATAGAGAGTCTGTTTGTATGTCTTGTTCCCACGGAGAGTCTGTTCGTATGTCTTTTTCCCATAGAGAGTCTGTTAGCATGTCTTTTTCCTTTAAAGAGTGTTCGTATGTCTTTTTCCCATGGAGAGTCTGTTAGCATGTCTCTTTCCAATAAAGAGTGTTAGTATGTCTTTTTTCCATTGGAGAGTGTTAGTATGTCTCTTTCCCATGGAGATTGTTAGTATGTCTTTTTCCCATGGAGAGTCTGTTAGTATGTCTTTTTCCTGTGGAAAGTGTTACTATGTCTTTTTCCTATGGAGATTGTTAGTATGCCTTTTTCCCATAGAGAGTCTGTTGGTGTGTCTTTTTCCCATGGAGAGTCTGTTAGTATGTCTTTTTCCCATGGAGAGTGTAAGTATGTCTTTTTCCTATGGAGAGTGTTAGTATGTCTTTTTCCCACAGAGAGTCTGTTAGTTTGTCTTTTTCCCATGGAGAGTCTGTTAGTATGTCTTTTTCTTGTGGTGAGTCTGTTAGTATGTCTTTTTCCTGTGGTGAGTCTGTTAGTATGTCTTTTTCCTGTGGTGAGTCTGTTAGCTTGTCTTTTTTCCCATGGTGAGTCTGTTAGTATGTCTTCTTCCTGTGGTGAGTCTGTTAGTATGTCTTTTTCCTGTGGTGAGTCTGTTAGCTTGTCTTTTTTCCCATGGTGAGTCTGTTAGTATGTCTTCTTCCTGTGGTGAGTCTGTTAGTATGTCTTTTTCCCATGGAGAGTCTGTTAGTATGTCTTTTTCCTGTGGTGAGTCTGTTAGTATGTCTTTTTCCTGTGGTGAGTCTGTTAGTATGTCTTTTTCCTGTGATGAGTCTGTTAGTATGTCTTTTTCCTGTGGTGAGTCTGTTAGTATGTCTTTTTCCTGTGGTGAGTCTGTTAGTATGTCCTTTTCCTGTGGTGAGTCTGTTAAAATGTATTTCCACATAGAGAGTCCTCCAGTTTGTCTTTATCTCATGGAGAGTTTATTCAGTGTATTTTTGTCTCATGGAGTGTCTGTTGGTATGTTGTTGTTTTCTCACAAAGAGTCCGTTAGCTTTCTTCTTTCATTGAGAGTTCTGTGAGCCTGCATTTGTCTCAAGAACAGTCTGTGTGTATGTCTCTTGCTTACTGAAAGCCTGTTAGTGTGTCTTTTTGTCATGGAGAGTCTGTTAGCATGTCTTCCATGATCCATCTCCTGGAGGATCTGATAATATATATCTTGATGTCATAGCATGTCTTCCATGATCCATCTCCTGGAGGATCTGATAATATATATCTTGATGTCATGGCATGTCTTCCATGATCCATCTCCTGGAGGATCTGATAATATATATCTTGATGTCATGGCATGTCTTCCATGATCCATCTCTGGAGGATCTGATAATATATATCTTGATGTCATGGCATGTCTTCCATGATCCATCTCCTGGAGGATCTGATAATATATATCTTGATGTCATAGCATGTCTTCCATGATCCATCTCCTGGAGGATCTGATAATATATATCTTGATGTCATGGCATGTCTTCCATGATCCATCTCCTGGAGGATCTGATAATATATATCTTGATGTCATGGCATGTCTTCCATGATCCATCTCCTGGAGGATCTGATAATATATATCTTGATGTCATGGCATGTCTTCCATGATCCATCTCCTGGAGGATCTGATAATATATATCTTGATGTCATGGACAGTTCATTTGTTTGTCTTTCTCATAGAGAGTCTGTGGCTTGTCTTTTTCTCATGTATGTTAATTTGTCTTTTTCTCAGGGAGAGTCTTTGTTCATGTGTCTTGTTCTCACAGACTTTGTCAGTGTGTCTTTTTCTATAGAGAGTCTGTTAGCAGTTGTGTGTGTGTGCGTGTGTGTGTGTGTGGGTGTGGGTGTGGGTGTGTGTGCATTCCTTAATATTCTCCTAAAGAATCTGACAGTGCACATCTTTCACTCATTGGGAATGTGTTTGTGTCTCTTTTTCTCATGGAGATTCATTCTGAATATTGTTTTCCTACACTCTTGCCTTTTTCTTATTTCTTGCCTTTTCCCTATGGAGAGTCTGTTTGTGGGATTTTTGTTCTTTCAGTCTCTTTGTGCCTATTTCTAATGAAAACCCTGTATGATTTTTGTTTTGCACAGAGACTGCACTTATGTAAATTTATCATTTAGCATGTCTTCTGATGTCTTCATTACAATCATGGCTTTATTGATCTGCATACATGAAGCGTTTTGTAAAGTCGGTATGCATATATCTTCATGTCATGTCGAATATGTTTATGTAATGGAGAATCAGTTGGTATGTTTTTCTTTTTTATCACAGTGTTTGAGTATGATTTGATCACAGTTTGTTTGTGTCTTTATCATAGAGATTCATAAGTGGCATCAGCTTTGTTTTGTGTGTGTGTGTTCAATATAAACATGATGCAACAAAATACAGTGTTTTCTGTCCCCTCCATTTCCTTTGCCTTTCCTTAAAATCTACCAAAATTGCTGAAATAGCTCTGTTATTTTCTTTTTTCTCAGTTTGAGCTTTAATGTTTCCTCATCTGAAGCAGATGAGCATTTGTTTAAGCAAACATTTTCAAATTTTTCTGTAAGATAAACATCGACGAGTGTCTGTCGCTGCCATGCCAACACAATGGCAGCTGCACGGAGAGCAGTGTACCGGTGAGTACAACTGCACCTGTGTCAATGGATGGACTGGGACCAGCTGTGAAAAACCCATCGACTTCTGTGACCCCAATCCTTGCAACAACAGTGGCTCTTGCTTCAGCCTAGAAGACGACTTCTTCTGCGCGTAAGTTAAGAAAGGTTTCCATGAGATCTCTCTTTTTTTCTGAGGGGTGGGGAGGTGGGGGAGGCCGTCTGGTCTTCCCTGCTCTGTCGATGCATTATTCACTTACTCCTCATTTTTCCTCCCTGAATCACAGTCACACTTGGCTTGTCGTGTCGCAGGTTTAGTACTGGCAGTCCTACGACAGCGGTCAGTACCTAGTGGTCATGAGGCCACCCACCAGTGGAGACGCTGCACTGCTGCTGATTCACTGTGGTGGTGTTCAGTGGTGGCTACTCTAATTCATGAAAATGCAGGACACCACATACTAGCCCTCCCCCCACCCCCCCTCCACCACCACCCCCGAAGATGACAGTGATTGCTTAGGGAGTTGCCACCTTCATCTTGTGAAAGTTTCTGCTGCCTCGGACGCTTTCGTGTTTCAGGGACGTTTGGGGGTGGGGTGGGGTGTAGAGAGCTTGTCACGGGTACAGGGAACTGGTTGGTTTTTTTTTTTTTGAAGTCTTTGTTCAGGTCAAAGCAGATAAACTTTTTTACTAAAAAGCAAATGCATGTGTATGCACACAATGAAATGCCTGTTACATGTACAAACACGCATGCACACACGCATACACACCCCACACACACACACACACACACACACACACACACACACATGTACACGCTCAAACGTACACAGACATGCACACACACACACAGATGCATGCTCTCCTCTCTCTCTCTCCCCTCTCTCTCCTCTCTCTCTCCCCTCTCTCTCTCTCCTCTTCTCTACACACACACACACACACACACACACACACACACACACACACACACCACACACACTTATACACACACACACACACACACACACACACACACACACACACACACACACACGCACACACCACACACACACACTTATACACACACACACACACACAACACACACACACACACACACACACACACACACACACACACACACACAACCATTTTTCTTTAGATATGTGCACAACAGTTCAAAATGAATGCAGGAATATATGTCACAGGGACAAGCAGGTTGTGCAGTAGAGGAAAGAGGATGGGCTTGATGGCAACAAAATGATGTTCAGTCCACTTGCCAAAAAGTTGTGAGAATGGGGGTATAGGATGGAGTATGAGCATGTCCAGCGTTAGACTTTACTTTTGTTCAGCAAATCAAATACAATGACCGGAAAGATTTGGTGAGTGGTACATAACCCATGTCTTTTCTACAGTATTTACTGACAGCACATTTCTGTCGTATGTTTTCTATTTCTACTTTTTCCCCCCCCTGAAATGTGCGTTTTCAGTTTGTTTGTTTTTTTAATTGGGGTAAAGGCAAGATGAAGAGATGCGTCAGGGAAAGAATTGAGTTCAGAACCTCAGGAGACACAGTCAATGCTGCATAAATGTAACGCTCAAAGAGTGAGTTGATGCTGAATACTGTCATTCATATTAGTACGGTCAGTGATTTTAACAGCCGTAGTTGGACTATGTTGACAATTTTTCATGCTTCATGTAACTGCTCCTCTCCCCACCTTCTTCCTTCCTCCTCCCCTGGACTGGCAGTTGTGAGGGTGGAACGTTCGGCGAGACCTGTGAAGTGGCAACTGAAGTGTGCGGCATCCTTGACCCTTGCACGCCTGACAGCAGCTGTGAGGAGGTGGATGGCAACGCTCAGTGCGCGTGCCCAATGAGTGAGTATCTTCTGTGATCCAGGAAAATATGCGATCATGATCATCGGAGAACACTGACAAACTGTTTCAGGATTCAGATGAATTGACATTTGAAATAATTTGTGATCAAAAATAAAAGCTGAAATAACATTGTGCAAAGTCTGTGCCTTCAGTTTTGCTACAAAACAAAACTTGTGCCAGGAGAAGTGTATTTGTCTAGTTGACAGGTTTCAAATGGGTAGATTTCCCGAAGCAGCTTGGAAGAGTGAAGGCCAGGTATTCACACTATCCCTTTTAGCTGCCTAAGAATATGACTGATGCAGGATTTTGTACTCACTGAGGTCCCTTATCCCTTTCCCCATTTCTCCACTCTTCCATGATCTTGACATTGACACTGCTGGACAAAAGAGAAATCGGTAGCTTCATTGGTGGTCCATGCATGACAGGACTGAGACACACTCAATTGTAGCTCATTGGTGATCCATGACTGAGACACTCAGTTGTAGCTTCATTGGTGGTCCATGACTGAGACACTCAGCTGTAGCTTCATTGGTGGTCCATGACTGAGACACTCAGCTGTAGCTTCATGGGTGATCCATGACTGAGACACTCAGCTGTAGCTTCATCGGGGATCCATGACAGACACTCAGCTGTAGCTTCATCGGTGGTCCATGACTGAGACACTCAGCTGTAGCTTCATTGGTGATCCATGCATGACAGGACTGAGACACTCAGCTGTAGCTTCATTGGTGATCCATGCATGACGTGACTGAGACACTCAGTTGTAGCTTCATTGGTGATCCATGCATGACGTGACTGAGACATTCAGCTGTAGCTTCATTGGTGATCCATGCATGACAGGACTGAGACACTCAGCTGTAGCTTCATTGGTGATCCATGCATGACAGGACTGAGACACTCAGCTGTAACTTCATTGCTGATCCATGCATGACGTGACTGAGACACTCAGTTGTAGCTTCATTGGTGATCCATGCATGACATGACTGAGACATTCAGCTGTAGCTTCATTGGTGATCCATGCATGACAGGACTGAGACACTCAGCTGTAGCTTCATTGGTGATCCATGCATGACGTGACTGAGACACTCAGTTGTAGCTTCATCGGTGATCCATGACAGACACTCAGCTGTAGCTTCATTGGTGATCCATGACTGAGACACTCAGCTGTAGCTTCATCGGTGGTCCATGACTGAGACACTCAGCTGTAGCTTCATCGGTGATCCATGACAGACACTCAGTTGTAGCTTCATCTGTGATCCATGACTGAGACACTCAGCTGTAGCTTCATCGGTGATCCATGACAGACACTCAGTTGTAGCTTCATCGGTGATCCATGACTGAGACACTCAGCTGTAGCTTCATCGTGATCCATGACAGACACTCAGTTGTAGCTTCATCGGTGATCCATGACTGAGACACTCAGCTGTAGCTTCATCGGTGATCCATGCATGACGTGACTGAGACACTCAGCTGTAGCTTCATTGGTGATCCATGACTGAGACACTCAGCTGTAGCTTCATCGGGATCCATGCATGACGTGACTGAGACACTCAGCTGTAGCTTCATTGGTGATCCATGACTGAGCCACTCAGCTGTAGCTTCATCGGTGATCCATGACAGACACTCAGCTGTAGCTTCATTGTGATCCATGACTGAGACACTCAGCTGTAGCTTCATCGGTGGTCCATGACAGACACTCAGTTGTAGCTTCATCGTGATCCATGACTGAAACACTCAGCTGTAGCTTCATCGGTGGTCCATGACAGACACTCAGCTGTAGCTTCATCGGTGATCCATGACTTAGACACTCAGCTGTAGCTTCATCGGTGATCCATGACAGACACTCAGCTGTAGCTTCATTGATGATCCATGACAGACACTCAGCTGTAGCTTCATCGGTGACCCATGACTGACACTCAGCTGTAGCTTCATCGGTGATCCATGACAGACACTCAGCTGTAGCTTCATTGATGATCCATGACAGACACTCAGTTGTAGCTTCATTGGTGGTCCATGACTGAGACACTCAGCTGTAGCTTCATTGGTGATCCATGACAGACACTCAATTGTAGCTTCATCGGTGGTCCATGACTGAGACACTCAGCTGTAGCTTCATCGGTGGTCCATGACTGAGACACTCAGCTGTAGCTTCATTGGTGATCCATGCATGACAGACTGAG
This sequence comes from Conus ventricosus, assembly GCA_018398815.1. Taxonomy (NCBI): domain Eukaryota; kingdom Metazoa; phylum Mollusca; class Gastropoda; order Neogastropoda; family Conidae; genus Conus; species Conus ventricosus. Next base: position 9,820,412 of record CM031596.1, on the reverse strand, counting down.
ACACTCAGCTGTAGCTTCATCGGTGATCCATGACTGAGACACTCAGCTGTAGCTTCATCGGTGATCCATGACTGAGACACTCAGCTGTAGCTTCATCGGGGGTCCATGACTGAGACACTCAGCTGTAGCTTCATCGGTGATCCATGACAGACACTCAGTTGTAGCTTCATCGGTGGTCCATGACTGAGACACTCAGCTGTAGCTTCATTGGTGATCCATGACAGACACTCAATTGTAGCTTCATCGGTGGTCCATGACTGAGACACTCAGCTGTAGCTTCATCGGTGGTCCATGACTGAGACACTCAGCTGTAGCTTCATTGGTGATCCATGCATGACAGGACTGAGACACTCAGCTGTAGCTTCATCGGTGGTCCATGACTGAGACACTCAGCTGTAGCTTCATCGGTGGTCCATGACTGAGACACTCAGCTGTAGCTTCATCGGTGATCCATGACAGACACTCAGCTGTAGCTTCATCGTGGTCCATGACTGAGACACTCAGCTGTAGCTTCATCGGTGGTCCATGACTTAGACACTCAGCTGTAGCTTCATCGGTGGTCCATGACTGAGACACTCAGCTGTAGCTTCATCGTGGTCCATGACTGAGACACTCAGCTGTAGCTTCATCGGTGGTCCATGACTTAGACACTCAGTTGTAGCTTCATCGGGGATCCATGACAGACACTCAACTGTAGCTTCATTGGTGATCCATGACTGAGACACTCAGTTGTAGCTTCATTGGTGGTCCATGACTGAGACACTCAGCTGTAGCTTCATTGATGATCCATGACAGACACTCAGTTGTAGCTTCATTGGTGGTCCATAACAGACACTCAGCTGTAGCTTCATTGGTGATCCATGACAGACACTCAGCTGTAGCTTCATCGGTGGTCCATGACTGAGACACCAGCTGTAGCTTCATCGTGATCCATGACAGACACTCAGCTGTAGCTTCATCGGGGTCCATGACTTAGACACTCAGCTGTAGCTTCATCGGTGATCCATACATGACATGGTGCTCCATGCATGACGTGACTGAGGCACTCAGTTGTAGCTTCATCGGTTATCAATGCATGACGTGACTGAGGCACTCAGTGGTGGCTTCATCGGTGATCCATGCATGACATGGTGCTCCATACATGACGTCGACGTGACTGAGGCACTCAGTTGTAGCTTCATCGGTGATCCATGCATGACGTGACCGAGACACTCAGTTGTAGCTTCATTGGTGATCCATGCATGACGTGACTGAGACACTCAGTTGTAGCTTCATCGGTGATCCATGCATGACGTGACTGAGACACTCAGTTGTAGCTTCATTGGTGATCCATGCATGACAGGACGGAGACACTCAGACTTGCCTCTTTGGACTGCAGTACTTCCACACATCACTTGATTTTGATTTGTAAAGATGCAGTGTTATGTTTTCTACTTTGTCAAGTTCTTTTGTGATCTTACGCATTGGTTGTAAATGGATTATAAATAAATCCATTGATAACACAAAGTTATAATCTGGTCTCTCTCTTACACACACACACAAACACACAGAGGGGTATTCATACTAATGTACACACACATACACTGACTGCGTTGTTTCTGTAGCATAAAACTGTGAATGAAATAATGCATGCGTATGGCACAGATTACACCGGAGGCTCCTGTAACTTGATCAAAGATGGCTGCAGTGATGATCCATGTGGGAGCAATGGGACATGCATACTCCATGAACTTGGATACAGTTGCAAGTGTGCTGGTAAGTGCTTATTTCTTGCACGCATTCATTTCTTAGTTGGAATGAACGTGGTTGTCTTTCACTTTAGAAAGCTTTGGAAATTCTGTAAATGTCAGTTGTATATATATATAATAAATTTTTTATCTGCTGATGAGATGAAAAAAACAAACCCATCTGTAATATGCACTGATTGCTGAATTTTCCAGAAAGTTCTGGAAATTATATCAACATTTTCCATGCAGTGTATATGGTTTCGAAATTCTATTGTTCTTGACAGTTTAGAGAGAAGAGCAAGAAATAAGCTAGGTTTTCATTGTTCTAGAGAAAGTGATTCATACATTTTGTTGGAGCTGAAAGATAAATCTCCATTTTGGTACATCTTATTTTGGGACAGCCTGAAACTGTATTTTCTCTGATTGGAATAAAGACTTCAGGGTCTCTGTCTGTCCTTTGGGTCTGGTTCAATTAGAGATTAGTATCAGCTCCTATCTTGATTTCAGTCAGTGTTTTACTTCTGCTGAATGGTCTTCTAACGAAAAGCAGTGGTTTGTTGTCCAAAGTAGTCAGTGAAGCAGAGCTGCCAAGTGCCATCCTTTTGGCATCGCATGTTAACCCTCTGCCTACCGCATGACTTTGTGCTATATGACTATGAGAATACCATGCCAAGAGAGGTAACTCCGCAACACATACACACTTGCCATAAAGAAACCTCAATAGAAAATTTGTTTTTAACTTATCTATTCTGTAAAAGTAATGAAAAAAATTCAAAGACATCACTCCATCCAAAACAGCCATTTCCCCCCACATATAGTGAACTGGTACACGAGGAAAAAAAAACAAACGAACAGACTAACTGTACTTTGGTATTCTCAGTGCTAAAACAATTTTCCCTAAATTCACTGTACCCACAGAACATCATGGATTAGGAGCACAGAGTGATTTTCCAAGTCTAAACAAAGTACTGAAACCTTCAGGAACAAAATAAAGTCATTCTGTATGGTATGCACACTAAATAATCAACTTTTATTGTGAAGCAAAAAACAACAACCCAAACTTCAACAATTTTGTTAAACTGAAGGCATCATATACAAGAAGATTTGTCTTCTAACTACTGAGGGGAAAAAATAACAAGAACAGATTACTGAATACTGGGCTTAGATTGTGATGGAATTCAACAAAAATGTGCTTTTGCACAAGTGCACTGAGCAACCCCCCCCCCCCCCCCCCCCCCCCCCCAACACACACACACTGTGGTGATGATGTACCTCTTGTCCGGCTCCTCTTTGCTTTTTGATAAACAGGCAGTTTTTATTTCAGGCCAGAGTTTATGTTCATCCTTTTCTGCTTGCTTTTGTGCAGCAAATAAATTTGTTTCTCGTTAAAAGTCTGCCAAAATTCTTCTGAAATCAAAAAGCTAAAGGTGATGCTCCTACAGGCAAATTGTGGGACACACCCACTGACTGACCCGGTTTCCTGGCTATCAAAACAAGGGAAACTTTTGAGGGGCTTCACTTCTTGTAGCCAACCACTCCAGTCAAGAATTAAAGAATCTCTAGCAAGTTTTGTTTTTCGAATTTTCTTTTTTGGGGGTCTGGGCCCAGCAGCAATGGGCTATTCGACATCGTCATTATCATCGCCTGAATCATTATTGATTCCAGCCTCAAAATCAGTCAGCAGTCGATCTTTATTCATAACTAGGTCAAGATTGACGTCCGAATCGTCTTGCTTCAAATCTTCTTTAAGAGTGTAGCCCGCAAATACGCTCTCTTCATCAATATCACTTCAGAAAATGAATTCTGCAAGTTGCATAGTTACTTGATCCGCCATTTTCCCAGAAAATCTTCGCGAAAAAAAAGCCGAACTTTGAAAATTCACAACAGCGAAACTACTCCACCAAAACTCATGCAACAAAAACCAAAATGGCGTCCAGAAACGGAAGTACCGGAAGACTCTTCTGTCGCAATTGCATTCTGGGATATGCGATGGTGAAAGCGAAAGTCGTTGACCGAGTATTCAGCGGTCGATCTCGGTCGATCCGGTATTCAGAAAGAGGAAATCTCGCGGTCGATCTCGGTCGATCCGGTAGGCATTGGGTTAAGATGTTGTTGATGGTGCCACGCATGGTGACAAAATGCCATGGCCAACAAACAAAACTTCTTTTCATAAAAAGCTTTCTGGGCTTAATGTTGGCTTAGACGGAACTTGGACAATGTAGATCTGTGGACTGCAGGCTTATTTGGGCACATCATGGCTGTGGTCTGTAAGTCAGCGTAAGAAAAAGCTGTAGAAAAATAGCTAGAGATAATCAGTTTTGCTGCCATATCAGTCGTTTTAGTGTACAGCCATTTTGATTTGTTGTAGTCAAAACTACATGATAACTAGTGACATTTCCATCTTCTTAGTCTGTCATCATGTTGTGCATGTAAGTAAGAGCAGCTGAAAATACTGAAGAGCCTGACTTTTGATTATCTCATATGAATACTAGGCTTAAATTTGGAATGCTGCACTTGTGATGTAAAAAAGCTACACTTTTTCGCTTTTGAGGCCATGGCAACCCTAGTGAAGAGTGATACATTTCTTTGTATCTTTCATTCCATACACATGTAGGTTTCTTATAGAGAGTATGAAAATGAATGGATCAGTTTTATAGAATGCGACAGTGTGCAGTGTGCCTCATGCTGTTGTTGAGTGTTGTTGCTCATGGAGACTTTCGTGCTTTGACACAGATGGATACAGTGGAAGGGATGCACTGAAAAGGCCGACCCCTGTGAGACTGTCACCTGTCCTTACGAGTCCACATGCATTGTGGAAGACGAGGAAGCCAAATGTGAATGCATGGACAAAACAAACGGTGTTTGTAAAGGTAATCCATGCATATATTTGTTCAGTCAGGGTTGTCAGAGACACAAAGAGAGGCTGTCTGTATATTGACTGTTATGTGCCTGAAGCATTACCTATAGAGTTGGCCTCTTCCTTCATGAATCATCAGCTTCTATTAAAACAATCATCAGTTTCTGTTTAGAAGGTCTACATATAAATATATAAATATACATTATATATATATATATATATATATATATATATATATATATATATAATATATATATATATATATAATATACTAATAAATATGTATTCAAGAGCACTGAGATTCACAGGCTTCACAATATGCATACCATAATTTCCAGGCAAATGAACACATCAGTGGTGTAGCTAGCTGCCTCTCCAAATTTTGTTTGTATCAGAAAAAAAAAGCCAAAACACTAAGCCACAAGTGATCAGTTAGCCACAAGAAGCTTTCGGTCTTTTCATCGCTGTTCTCAGCAGCTCTTAAACCACCGAAGGATGGTATTCAATGTCGGACATGCAGGCTTTCAAGAACTCTTCATCAACGCAGCATGTATTCAGTGTCTACTATGCTTCTGCCTCCATGCTTGCACTGTCAGTGACTTCCCTATCATTTGCTGTGGAGTCATGCCTTTTTGTAACTCTGAATGATCATGGACTGCTGCGATTGTTTTGCATTGGGAAAGTTTGCAGCGTTGAATACACCACCCTTGGACCATTGACCTGAGCTGCTGCATGGCTGCCCCTTTGAAGAGCCAGGTTGATTGAATTCAAGTTGAGGTCTGCATCATAGGCTTGGCTTCTCAACTTCGGTATGGTTGCTTGATCATAAGGTGCTGACAGGTGACTGATTAATTAAACCTGATAGTCTGCCATCGATAATGATGATCATTTTGCTTGTCATTCAGACAGGAATGAACTTTCTGCCAACAGTGGTCAAATTTGATTTCTGCGAACATTGGTTCTCAGATGGTGTGATCAACTGGAGATTCAGAGATGTTTCCATGATGAACAAATAAAAGAATCAGAACAATCCATAAACAGGCTGCTGCAAGTGTATTAGCCACAGGGGTTAGAGTTCAGGAAAAACAGAGTGGCAGCTTACAGCTCAGCAGTTTCGGTATATGCATGTTAGTGTCAACCATTTGTCACAGTGCGCGCACATCTTCTTCTTCTTCTTCTTCTTCTTCCTAAAATACTGGTTCACTCAAAAACGAGTAGGTCACCAGCGCGCATCTGAGTGAAAGTTTTGACTGAAGACATCATATGGTCACTAACATTCTCAGGGATGAATAAAAGAAGAACCTCAACAGCCGTTCATCTAATTGAACGTGGCATCAAAGTTAATCTGGATCATGTCACTTGAAAGATGTGCCACAGAGAGGAAGCCATTAAGGAAATGAAGATAGAGTGTGTTTATTTGATAATGCTGCTGATGCAAATCATGCTGAAATGAAGACAAGAGTGTGTTTATTTGATAATGCTGCTGATGCAAATCACGCTGAAATGAAGACAAGAGTGTGTTTATTTGATAATGCTGCTGATGCAAATCACGCTGAAATGAAGACAAGAGTGTGTTTATTTGATAATGCTGCTGATGCAAATCACGCTGAAATGAAGATAGAGTGTATTTATTTGATAATGCTGCTGATGCAAATCACGCTGAAATGAAGATAGAGTGTATTTATTTGATAATGCTGCTGATGCAAATCACACTGAAATGAAGACAAGAGTGTGTTTATTTGATAATGCTGCTGATGCAAATCACACTGAAATGAAGATAGAGTGTGTTTATTTGATAATGCTGCTGATGCAAATCACACTGAAATGAAGATAGAGTGTGTTTATTTGATAATGCTGCTGATGCAAATCACGCTGAAATGAAGATAGAGTGTATTTATTTGATAATGCTGCTGATGCAAATCACGCTGAAATGAAGATAGAGTGTGTTTATTTGATAATGCTGCTGATGCAAATCACCTGAAATGAAGATAGAGTGTGTTTATTTGATAATGCTGCTGATGCAAATCACACTGAAATGAAGATAGAGTGTGTTTATTTGATAATGCTGCTGATGCAAATCACGCTGAAATGAAGATAGAGTGTATTTATTTGATAATGCTGCTGATGCAAATCACGCTGAAATGAAGATAGAGTGTATTTATTTGATAATGCTGCTGATGCAAATCACACTGAAATGAAGATAGAGTGTATTTATTTGATAATGCTGCTGATGCAAATCACGCTGAAATGAAGATAGAGTGTATTTATTTGATAATGCTGCTGATGCAAATCACACTGAAATGAAGACAGAGTGTATTTATGTGATAATGCTGCTGATGCAAATCACACTGTACATGCTAAGGAAGGGCGAACATAGTGAGGATATATGGTGATAATGGTAAAGCTGAAGAGATACCACCAAAAGTGATAGGTCTCACCTCACATTATCGCTGTCTGTTCTCTGTGTGTGTGTTTGAGAGAGAGAGAGAGAGAGAGAGGATGATGTATGTATGTGTTGATGTGTGTGTGTGGGGTGGGGGGGGGGAGAGAGGGAGGGAGGGAGCAAGAGAGAGAGAGGATGATGAAGACGATGTATGTATGTGGTGTGTGTGTGTGTGTATCAGGGAGAGAGAAAGAGGATGATGAAGATAATGGTATGGATGTCCATTCAGGTCTGTGACTGCAAACCAAGGCTGTACTCTTCCCTTACTTCCATAATATATCTCAGCGTTAACAAGGTCCAAGAGATACAGACACCTGCAGTGTTGATTAGGAAATTTTAGCAACACAGTCAGAGATGCTTTCATTAAGTAGATGAAACTCAACTGTGTGGTCATGGTCTTCCCAGCTGAGCCCACATCAAACTCAACCCTGGGCAGGAGTCACTTGGGGCAGAAAAATCCCACAATGAAATGGCTCTGGTGAGAACTGAACCCATGACTATCTAGCCAGGAGTCCATGACACTAACCACGTTGCCATAGCGGCTAGATGTGTTTCTAGCCAGAAGTCCATGACGCTAACCACTTTGCCATAGCGCCTGGATGTGTTTCTAGACCATTTTGCCATAGCAGCTGGATGTGTGTGTGAGAAAGAGGGAAAAGAGAGAGAGAGAGAGAGAGAGAGAGAGAGAGAGAGAGGAGAGAGAGAAGAGAGAGACCTGGGAGAGAGAGAGAGAGAGCAGGAGAGAGAGAGAGGAGGTGGGAGAGAGTTGGGATGGAAGTTGATTTTTGTAACAGTTCAGGATAAATTCTCTGGGTGTTTGAAGCGAGATATGTTATATTGTTACTTTTTGTGACAGCATGTTGTATGTCGGCTGGTCATGTGTGCGTGTGTGTGTGTGTGTGTGTGTGGTGTGTGGGGGGGGGGGGAGTTATGTGTGTGTGTATTTGTGGTTCTTGTTCTTTGTTTGTTTGTTTTGGTTGTCTTTTTTGTTGACTGGTTGGCTAGGTTTTTTTTGTTTGTTTGTTTTTACTTTGGATGTTCTTTAAAGACTGATTTACGAGAAAAGAAAAGAAAGTTTAAAGCACAACAGAGTAACAGAAGTTACATTGTTCTTTCCAAGTCAAAAAGTACGTAAAAGGACTTCATTATAGTATTAACCGGTTGCCTGAATACAGCATAAAAGCACCCTACCTGCAGGGAGAACCCACTCAGACGGACACACAGTCATTTGGGCTTTTCTTTTTCCTATATCCATTTTTTTTCAGTGGTGGTCATTGGTGTTTGTGTGTGTTGTTGTTTTTATGTTTTCATAAGGATTCTTGAAATGAATATGTATGTATCAGATCTCTCTCTCTCTCTCTCTCTCTCTCTCTCTCTCTCTCTCTCTCTCTCTCTCTCTCTCTCTGTGTGTGTGTGTGTGTGTGTGTGTGTGTGTGTGTGTGTGTGTGTGTGTGTGTGCGCATATGCAATTATGGGCAGGTGCATAATAATCATATTTTTTGGGATTGTTTGGGTTTTTTAATCTAAAATTTAGAAAGAGAAAGGGTTAGTTACCGCCAAGGACACAAAGTACAGGACAAGACATGTGTCTTGTCCTGTACTTTGTTTGTCTGTGTCCTTGGCGGTAACTAACCCCCTCTCTTTCTAAATTTTGCTTCATTTTCCGCCCTCAGCCACTTCGTTTTGTAACTTTACTTTTTAAAAAAAATCTAATCTGTTGTCTTGATTATGTTGCAGAAATGACCTCAGACTTTGACATATACTTTCAAAGGCCTGATAAGCAGATTTGCTCAAACAAAACATTCAGTCTGTCAGAGCCTGAGATGGCAATCATGGTGTGGGTGGCTCCTCTGCAGGAGACAGATGAGGCCATCGTTGAGCTCAAATACAGGTGAGAGTGGCCATATTATGTCTAATAAACATAACAGGGTGCATGGGTCACACCATGAGGTATGTCTCCACAGGGTAGGGTCTACAGGGGTGTGTCTCCACAGGGTAGGGTCTACAGGGGTGTGTCTTCACAGGGTAGGGTCTACAGGGGTGTGTCTCCACAGGGTAGGGTCTACAGGGGTGTGTCTCCACAGGGCAGGGTCTTCAGGGGTGTGTCTTCACAGGGTAGGGTCTACAGGGGTGTGTCTTCACAGGGCAGGGTCTACAGGGGTGTGTCTTCACAGGGTAGGGTCTACAGGGGGGTGTCCTCACAGGGTAGGGTCTACAGGAGGGGTGTCGCCACAGGGTAGGGTCTACAGGGGGGTCTTTCCACAGGGTAGGGTCTACAGGGGGGTGTCTCCACAGGGTAGGGTCTACAGGGGGGTGTCTCCACAGGTAGGGTCTACAGGGTGTGTGTCTCCACAAGGTAGGGTCTACAGGGGGGTGTCTCCACAGGGTAGGGTCTACAGGGGGGTCTTTCCACAAGGTAGGGTCTACAGGTGGGGGGGTGGGTATCTCCACAGGGTAAGTCTACAGGGGGTGTCTCCACAAGGTAGGGTCTACAGGGGGGTGTCTCCACAGGGTAGGGTCTACTGGGGTGTGTCTCCACAGGGTAGGGTCTACAGGGGGGTCTTTCCACAGGGTAGGGTCTACAGGGGGGGGGGGGGGTCTCCACAGGGTAGGGTCTACAGGTGTGTGTCTCCACAGGGTAGGGTCTACAGGGGGTCTTTCCACAGGGTAGGGTCTACAGGGGGGGGGGGTGTCTCCACAGGGTAGGGTCTACAGGTGTGTGTCTCCACAGGGTAGGGTCTACAGGGGTGTGTCTCCACAGGTAGGGTCTACAGGTGTGTGTCTTCACAGGGTAGGGTCTACAGGTGTGTCCCTCCGGGGGTTGCGACCTTGTCGTGGTCGGAGGGCTTGCGCGGTCCAGTGATCCCTTAGGCTGTGCTGGCGGGGGCATCAATACTTTAAGATAGGCTGGTTTTTTTTAAACTGCTTCTAGGTCCGAAAAGCCAAGATGTTGTCTGGCCTAAGCATAACGTGGTAAGGAGTTGATGCCCCTGGTGGGGCTTCCCATGTCAGATAGGCTAAGGGGAGGATCCTGACTAAGAGTAAACCCGCCTTTCTCCTTTTCTTTTTTCTGCCTTCCTTATTTGGTCCTTTTCTATCTTCGTCTCCCTTCAAGTCTTCTTTTCACACTCCTTTTCTCTCTGTGGTCTCCTTAAGATCCGCCGCGTTGGCCGTGCGGTGCGACCTGTGTCGGAGGGGAATGAGATCCTGGTGATTGAGAGGGCCACGCTCTCAATACATCACTTTGGCTCGGACCTCTCCTAGACAGGGAGTACACTTTGGCCCGGGTGTACTAATCGGCTCCCCTTCTTGGGGCTGGGTCAAAACAGGCATTTCTCCGGCTGGCCAAGGTAACCCCTGCAGTGCTCAGCTCTCTGTTCCCGGGAGTTGGGCATGATCAGGGGGATAGGGTTGGTAGGTTTTTGTCTGTTGAAATGTCTCTCCTGAAGCCTGGAAGGGGTCAAGACAGTGATTCTTGGCCCTGGCCCCTTAGTTGGACTCCAAGGTGGTGGGTAAGGGAGAGATGAATCATAAGAAACTAAATATGGCTTTCTCAAAAACAATTCCCCCAAAAAAGAAGAGGAAGGCAGCATCCCCTATTTCAGGGGATTTCAATTCTGACAGCGATTCGGATACAGAAGTACGACAGAAGTCAGGTTTCTGGGCTTCCTGGCTCGGGGTGGAAGGGACGGAGCAGGAAAGACCCCTTTCAGCTCTGAGCCCTTTTGCTATCCAAAAGGGCTTTCAAGGAATAGCAGGTGATCCTCGGTCCACCAAGAGGTTGAGGAATGGTTCATTTCTACTTCAATGTAAATCACAAAAACAATCCGAACAGCTGCTTAAGGCAACAAAACTTGTAGACAGGGAGATCAGGGTAACTCCACACAACAATTGAACTCATCAAAAGGCGTGATTCGCTGCCGGGATTTATCTGGTGTATCAGAGGCAGAAATTAAGATGGACCTGGCGTCCCAGGGTGTGACGGAGGTGCGCAGGGTGACGATAAAGAAAGGTTCAGAGAGAGTGGCCACCAACACCCTCTTTCTGACCTTCTGCAACCCTGTGCTGCCTCCGGTCATCAAAGTCGGCTACCTGAATGTCCGGGTTCAGTTATATGTTCCGTCCCTGTTGAGGTGCTTCAGGTGCCAGAAGTTTGGCCATGTCAGGGACCGCTGTTCAGGAAAGAGGTATGTGGTGTTTGCTGCAAGGCAACGCATGATGGGCCGTGTCAAGATCCGGCACATTGTGCTAACTGCGGTGGCGACCATCCCTCCTCTTCACGAAACTGTCCTCTTTGGATTCAAGAATCCGCAATCCAACGCATCAAAACAGAAAAGAAGATCTCGTTTTTGAAGCCCGGAAACAGGTTGTGGGCAGTCAGACGCCGACAGCTTCTTCCTATGCTTCGGCTGTAAAGAAAGTCCCCACAGTTTCTACTCGGTCAGTCTGCTGCCAGACTGATGAATTCATGTTTTCGAAGACATTGCAAGTACGATCTGTCAGTTCTGGTGGTAGCAGGTCCACCACCTTCCAACCCAAAATGAATGCCCCTGGTGGAGGCAAAAAATCCGCCACCCCTCAGACTGCCCAGCAGTCTACAACATCTGCTGCTGGGCAGATGAAAAAAACAGCACCCGCACCTCAAACTCCCATGTCCAGTGCCCGTGCGGGCAAGGAGTTCAACCCAGTGTGGAGATGGTGGAGATGAGGAAGAAACCTCCACCATCTCCCAAATCCAGACCTTCTTCGCCTGTTGGCAAGTCTGCCAGCAGGTCTGTAGACCAACACTCTCCTGTGAAACTAAATAACAAGTTCACTCCATTGGAAGCAGATGTTGAGGAGGAGATGACCTGATCTCTCTCCTTTTCGCCCTCTGCACCATGGATAGTACAATATTCCATTGGAATATCCGTGGTCTAAATTCCAACTTCGAGGAGCTGCAGCTTCTGTGTCAATCCATAAACCTTCCGTCGTGGCTCTTCAGGAAACTCAAATTCAAAGCCAGAAGACCTTTACTCTTTCTGGCTTTAATATTCTTTCAAAACCTGCACAACCATCCACGTTGGGACTGTCGGGCGGTGTTGCCCTTCTCATACATAAAACTTTGTTGTATAGTCCTGTCGCTCTGTCTACCTCCCTTCAAGCTGTAGCTGCGAGAGTCACTCTCCACAAGACTGTGACAATTTGTTCCCTTTATCTTCCACCTTCTGTCCCGGTTTGTCGTCAGGACCTTGTCAGTCTGTTTGGGGAACTTCCTCGACCTTTTTTGCTGTTGGGTGACTTTAACAGTCACCACCCTCTTTGGGGTAGTGCCGGTACGTCATCCAGAGGTCTGCTGATTGAGGATGTCCTTTCGGATTTGGATTTGTGTTGTCTGAACGACGGATCTGCAACTTACCTCCACTCTTCCTCAGGTTCACTTTCGTGTTTAGATTTGTCGGTTTGTGACCCCTCGCTGGTCCTGGACTATGAGTGGTCTGTCCATGACGATCTACACGGAAGTGACCATTTCCCTGTTCTTTTACAGCCCATATTAACTGAACCCGTCTCTGTCTCTCAACATCTCAATTATAAGAAAGCAAACTGGGATCTATTTGCAGCCACTATTTCTACAGAATTCCAGGACACTGATTTTCTTCAGAGTCCGGACCCAGCAGAATCACTGACGAACATTGTGATCAAGTGTGCAAAAGCTTGTATTCCAGTGTCTTCCGATAAACTTCAAATGCCAAAAACACCCTGGTTTTTATTCAGACTGCCAACAAATATCCAAAGTTAGAAAACGGGCTCAGCGTCAGGTGTACCAACGACCTTCGGGTCCCAACGCTCGAGCCCATCAGAAACTCCGTGCTAAATCGAGATACACTTTTAAAATCAGTAAACGTCGGTCCTGGAGAAGCTTCTGCTCCAGGCTGACATCGAAAACTTCTAAGAAAAAAGTTTGGAACGTCATTAGGAAAATCAAAGGGAAGAACACCAACCCCTCCATTCATCACTTGAAACTTGCCGATGCTCTGATCACTGACAAACAAGCTGTTGCTAATCTGTTGGCCTCCACCATCCAACAGAACTCCTCATCTTCAAATAAATCTGCAGTCTTTTTAAGAAACAAAGAGATTAGAGAGAAATCTTCATACAATTTCACATCAGACAACTCTGAAACCTATAATCTTCCTTTTTCCATCGTTGAACTCAAATTAGCTTTACAAACCTGCACTGATTCTGCCCCTGGTCTGGATGACATTCATTATCAGGTTGTGAAACATTTTCCAGAAAGCTGTCTCCAGACTCTTCTCCAAGTCTATAACCATATCTGGACCACAGGGTCCTTTCCGCCTTCCTGGCGGAAAGCCCTGATCATTCCTATTCCAAAGCCTGGAAAGGACCTTACCAACCCTTCCAACTATCGCCCAATCGCTCTGACCAGCTGCCTCTGTAAGCTGATGGAAAAGTTGGTCAACTCCCGTCTGATGTGGAAGCTGGAAACCGATGGTCTTTTGGCCAGTGAACAGTGCGGTTTCCGGAAGTACCACTCGACGGTTGACCATCTAATCCGTCTGGAAACCACCATCCGCAACGCCTTTGTCAACAAGCAGCATGTGGTCGCTATCTTTTTCGACCTCGAAAGGCGTACGACACCACGTGGAAAGCAGGAATCCTCATGGACCTGCACAGACTTGGGTTTTCGGGGTCACCTGCCTCTGTTCATTCAGAACTTTTTAGCCGACCGACAGTTCCAGGTGCGTGTTGGCACCCCTCTCTCTGACATCCATGGGCAGGAGTTGGGTGTTCCTCAGGGGAGCATCCTTTCTCCCGCCCTTTTCAGCATTAAAATCAATGACATTGTCCAATCGGTAAGCCAGGGCACCGAGTCCTCTCTGTTTGTTGACGACTTCGCGCTGTATGCAGTTGGAGCTTCTTACGCCAGCGTACAGCGTCGACTCCAACTTTGTGTCAACAGAATCCAACAGTGGGCCAAGGAAAGCGGGTTTACCTTCTCCCGTACCAAAACTCAGTCAATTCATTTCCACAATTTTCGTCAATTCTTTGCTGATCCTGAAATTCGTCTGGACAAGTCCACCATTCCAGTTGTCAAAGAAGCCAAATTCCTGGGAGTTATTTTTGACCAAAAACTCAACTTTCTCAGCCACATCAAAAACCTCAAAACTTCATGCCAGAAAGCTCTGAATATCTGCGGGTCGTAGCGCACACCGACTGGGGCGCTGATAAGAAAACTTTGCTGCACCTCTACAGAGCCTTGGTCCGTTCCAAATTGGACTACGGTTGTGCTGTCTACGGCTCCGCAAGACCCTCTTACCTCAAACTCTTGGACCCTATCCACCATCAAGGGCTTCGTCTCTGTCTTGGAGCATTCCGCACCACCCCTGTGTACAGCCTGTACGCAGAGGCAGGTGAACCTTCACTGTCCAACCGCAGGCTGAAACTGTCTTTAAATTATTATATCCGACTGTTCTCAGAACCGCAGAATCCTGCCTATGACTGTGTCTTTGACCCTCAGTTTCAAAACAAATTCGAAACCAACCCTAACTGTATTCCGCCATTTGGTCTTCGTATGCAGCCTCACGTGCGGAATGCAGGTCTAGACCTAGGAGTTGTGTCGGATTTTTCCAAGTTTCCGGATCAACCTCCGTGGACCTTTTTCACACCAGAGATTCGTTTCGATCTTGCAGCTTTTCGCAAAGAGTCCACCAGCTCTCTGGCGTACAAGGCTTTGTATGCTGAGCTTTGTTCCAAATTCCCATCCTATCAAAAAGTTTTCACTGACGGTTTCCAAGTCTGAAGATGGAGTGGCCTGTGCAGCCTACTGCCTGGGGCTCCTTCTCAGATACTGTTGGAACATATACATTCAGATGCTTCTGTCTATTCTGCTGAACTTACTGCTCTGGTACTGGCTTTGAAGATAATCTCACATTCTTCAAAGAGGGACTTTCTGGTTCTGTCGGATTCGCTGTCAGCTTTGGAGGCCATAGCTGGCCGCAACCTTCAGCATCCAGAACTTTTACTTTTTTTTTAACTTTTTAGCAAGTTGAAGGCGGACGGTTACAACATTACTCTTGTCTGGGTTCCTGGCCATGTTGGCATCGGCGGGAACGAAATGGTTGATCGTTTAGCCAAGAACGCCACAAGAGAGAAACTGTCCAACACTTATATCCCCTGCTCAGATGTGAAACCCAAAATTAACGATTATGTGAGAGACCTCTGGCAGGAGGATTGGAACACACAGACGAATAACAACTCTTTCAGATCCGTCCAAACCTTAAGGACTTCCTCCCATCTACGTCGGGAGGTCGTAAAGAGGAAACGGTTCTGTGCCGGCTGCACACCGGCCATTCGTATTTTACCCATGCTTACCTTTTAAAGAGTGAAGAAGCTCCGTGGTGCATTCCATGTCATGCGCCACTCACAATGAAACATGTTCTTTTAGAGTGTTGGGACTTGCACGATGTGAGACACAAACATTTTACAGCGGAGTCCATGAAGATCCTGTTCAGGGATGTCCCGCCAGATGTGATCCTCAAGTTTTTGAGAGAGATTAACATTTTTCATCTGATTTAAGATTTTACGGAGGAAAGATTTTTAACGAAGTTTTCTGGTACGTTTCTACACGATATCATTTAACGAGATGTGTGAAAGGGTTTTTTTTTTTTTTTTTTTTTTTTTTTAATGACTAGTGAGTTGATTTTAACGTGGTGACAGCCCTGATATGGCCCTTTGCGGTCGGCTGGGCTATAAGCAACATTATCTTATCTTACCTACAGGTGTGTGTCTCCACAGGGTAGGGTCTTCAGGGGTGTGTCTCCACAGGGTAGGTCTACAGGGGGTCTTTCCACAGGGTAGGGTCTACAGGGGGTCTTTCCACAGGGTAGGGTCTACAGGTGTGTGTCTTCACAGGGCAGGGTCTACAGGGGGGTGTCTCCACAGGGTAGGGTCTACAGGTGTGTGTCTCCACAGGGTAGGGTCTACAGGTGTGTGTCTCCACAGGGTAGGGTCTACGGGGTGTGTGTCTCCACAGGGTAGGATCTACAGGTGTGTGTCTTCACACGGCAGGGTCTACAGGGGGTGTCTCCACAGGGAGGGTCTACAGGGGGGTGTCCTCACAGGGGGGTCTACAGGTGTGTGTCTCCACAGGGTAGGGCTACGGGTGTGTGTCTCCACGAGTAGGTTTTACAGGTGTATGTCTTCACAGGGCAGGGTCTACAGGTGTGTCTCCACAGGGTAGGTCTACAGGGGTGTGTCTCCACAGGGTAGGGTCTACAGGGGGGGTGTCCCCACGGGGTAGGGTCTACAGGTGTGTGTCTCCACGGGGTAGGGTCTACAGGTGTGTGTTTTCACAGGGCAGGGTCTACAGGGGGGGGTGTCTCCACAGGGTAGGTCTACAGGGGTGTGTCTCCACAGGGTAGGGTCTACAGGGGGGTCTTTCCACGGGTATGGTCTCCAGGGGGGGGGGGGGGTTTTCCACAGGGTAGGGTCTACAGGGGTGTGTCTCCACAGGGTAGGGTCTACAGGGGGGTCTTTCCACAGGGTAGGGGTCTACAGGGGGGGGGGGGTGTCTCCACAGGGCAGGGTCTACAGTGGGAGGGGTCTCCACAGGGTAGGGTCTTCAGGGTGTGTCTCCACCAGGGTAGGGTCTACAGGGGGGTCTTTCCACGGGGTAGGGTCTACGGGGGGGTCCCTCCACAGGGCCGGGTCTACAGGGGTGTCGACCCTTGTGTTGTGTTCTTTAGGAATCTGCCAGACCACCCAACAAAGGGCCAAAACCGTGGGGGAATTTCCTTTCTTCCCTTTCCTCTCTCCCCCAAACCCACCCCACTAAGGCTCATAACCATGATGGAATTTCCCTTCTTTCC
Organism: Conus ventricosus; assembly: GCA_018398815.1. Lineage (NCBI taxonomy): Eukaryota > Metazoa > Mollusca > Gastropoda > Neogastropoda > Conidae > Conus > Conus ventricosus. The sequence goes on along the minus strand of CM031596.1, from coordinate 9,803,516 downwards.
CCTCCCCCAGACCACCCCATAAGGCTTACAACCATGGTGGAATTTCCCTTCTTTCCTCTTTCCCTAGACCACCCCACTAAGGCTCACAACCATGGTGGAATTTCCCCTTTCTTTCCTCTTTCCCCTAGACCACCCCACTAAGGCTTACAACCATGGTGGAAATTTCCCCTTTCCCTTTCCCTCTTCCAGACCACCCCGCTAAGGCTCAAACCATAGTGGAATTTACATTCTTTCCCCTCTCCCCCAGACCACCCCACTAAGGCTCATAAACCATCGTGGAATTTCCCTTCTCCTTTCCTCTCTCCCCAACCACCCACTAAGGCTTCACAACCATGGTGAATTTCCCTTCTTTCCTCTCATCCCCAGACACCCACTAAGGCTCACAACCATGGTGAATTTCCCTTCTCCTTTCCCTCTTCCAGACCACCCACTAAGGCTCACAGCCATGGTGGAATTTCCCTTCTCCTTCCCCTCTCCAGACCACCCCACTAAGGCTCACAGCCATGGTTGAATTTCCCTTCTCCTTTCCCCTCTCCCCAGACCACCCCACTAAGGCTCATAACCATGGTGGAATTTCCATTCTTTCCTGCTCCCCAGCACCCCACAAGGCTCACAACCATGGTGGAATTTCCATTCTTTCCTCTCCCCCCAGACCACCCCACTAAGGCTCACAGCCATGGTGGAATTTCCCTTCTTTCCTCTCTTCCACAGACCACCCCACTAAGGCTCACAAACCATGGTGGAATTTCCTTCTTTCCTCCTCCCCCAGACCACCCCACTAAGGCTCACAACCATGGTGGAATTTCCCTCTCCTTTCCCTCTCTCCCCAGACCACCCCACTAAGGCTTACAACCATGGTGGAATTTCCCTCTCTTTCCCTCTCCCCAGACCATCCCACTAAGGCTTACAACCATGGTGGAATTTCCCTTTCCTTTCCTCTCTCCCCCAGACCACCTCGCTAAGGCTCAAAACCATGGTGGAATTTTCCCCCTTCTTTCGCTCTCCCCGGGACCACCCATAAGGCTCACACCATGGTGGATTTCCCTTCTTTCCCCTCTCCCTCCAGACCACCCGCGAGGCTCACAACCATGGGGGAATTTCCTTCTTTCCTCTCTCCCCCAGACCACCCACTAAGGCCACAGCCATGGTGGAATTCCCTTCTCCTTTCCCCTCTTCCAGACCACCCCACTAAGGCTCACAACCAGGTGGAATTTCCCTTCTCCTTTCCACTCTCCCCAGACCACCCCACTAAGCTCACAGCCATGGTGAATTTCCCTTCTCCTTTCCCCTCTCCCCCAGACCACCCCACTAAGGCTCACATCCATGGTGGAATTTCCCTTCTTTCCCCTCTCCCCCAGACCACCCCACTAAGCTCACAGCCATGGTGGAATTTCCCTTGTTTCCCCTCTCCCCAGGCCACCACTAAGGCTCACAACCATGGTGGAATATCCATTCTTTCCTCTCTCCCCCAGGACCACCCCACTAGGCTCACAACCATGGTGGAATTTCCCTTCTTTCCTGTCTCCCCCAGACCACCCCACTAAGGCTCACACAACCATGGTGGGAATTTCCCTTCTTTCCTCTTCCCCCAGACCACCCCACTAAGGCTCACATTCATGGTGGAATTTCCTTCTTTCCCCTCTCCCCCAGACCACCCCACTAAGGCTCACAGCCATTGGTGGAATTTCCCTTGTTTCCCTCCTTCCCCAGGCCACCCACTAAGGCTCACAACCATGGTGGAATATCCATTCTTTTCCTCCTCCCCCATGACCACCCCACTAAGGCTCAACCATGGTGGAATTTCCCTTCTTTCCTCTCTCCCCCAGACACCCCACTAAGGCTCACAGCCATGGTGGAATTTCCCTTCTCCTTTTCCCCCCTCTCCCCCAGACCACCCCACTAAGGCACACAGCCATGGTGGAATTTCCCTTCTTTCCTGTCTCCCCAGACCACCCACTAAGGCTCACAACCGTGGTGGAATTTCCCTTCTCCTTTCCTCTCTCCCCAGACCACCCCACTAAGCTCACGCCATAGTGGAATTTCCCTTCTTTCCCTTCCCCAGACCACCCCACTAAGGCTCACAGCCATGGTGGAATTTCCCTTCTTTCCCCCTCTCCCCAGACCACCCCACTAAGGCTCACAGCCATGGTGGAATTTCCATTCTTTCCTTTCTCCCCAGACCACCCCACTAAGGCTCACAGCCTAGTGGAATTTCCTTTCTTTCCCCCTCTCCCCCAGACCACCCCACTAAGGCTCACAGCCCATGGTGGAATTCCCTTCTTTCCCCTCTCCCCCAGACCACCCCACTAAGCTCACAGCCATCGTGGAATTCCTTCTTCCTCTTTCCCCAGACCACACCCACTAAGGCTTACACCATGGTGGTTTTCCCCTTTTCTTTCCTCTCTCCCCAGACACCCCACTAAGGCTCATAACCATGGAGAAATTTCCCTTCTCCTTTCCTCTCTCCCCCAGACCACCCCACAAGGCTCATAACCATTGGTGGAATTTCCCTTTCTCCTTTCCTCTCTCCCCCCAGACCACGCCACAAGGCTCATAACCATGGAGAAATTTCCCTTCTCCTTTCCTCTCTCCCCAGGACCACCCCATGAGGCTCACAACCATGGTGGAATTTCCCTTCTTTCCTCTCCCCCTCAGACCACCCCACTAATGCTCACAACCATGGTGGAATTTCCCTTCATTCCTCTCCCCCAGACCACCCCACAAAGGCTCACAGCCATGTTGGAATTTCCATTCTTTCCTTTCCCCCCAGACCACCACTAATGCTCACAACCATGGTGAATTTCCCTTCTCCTTTCCCCTCTTCCAGCCACCCCGCTAAGGCTCAACGCCATGGTGGAATTTCCCTTCTTTCCTGTCTCCCCCAGACCATCCCACTAAGGCTCACAACCATGGTGGAATTTCCCTTCCCTTTCCCCTCCCCAGACCACCCCACTAAGGCTCACAACCATGGTGGAATTTCCCTTCTCCTTTCCCCTCTTCCAGACCACCCCACTAAGGCTCCAGCCATGGTGGAATTTCCCTCTCCTTTTCCCCTCTTCCAGCCACCCCACTAAGGCTCACAGCCATGGTGGAATTTCCCTTCTTTCCTGTCTCCCCAGACCCACCCACTAAGGCTCACAACCATGGTGGAATTTCCCTTCTTTCCCTCTCCCCAGGCCACCCACTAAGGCTCACAACCATGGTGGAATATCCATTCTTTCCTCTCTCCCCCAGCCACCCCATAAGGCTCACAACCATGGTGGAATTTCCCTTCTTTTCCTCTCTCCCCCAGACCACCCCACTAAGGCTCACAACCAGGGATGGAATTTCCTTCTCCTTTCCCCCTCCCCCAGACCACCCCACTAAGGCTCACAACCATGGTGGAATTTCCCTTCTTTCCTCTCTCCCCCAACCACCCACTAAGGCTCACAGCCATGATGGAATTTCCATGCTTTCCTCTCCCCCAGACCACCCCACTAAGGCTCACTAACCATGGTGGAATTTCCCTTCTCCGTTCCCCTCTTCCAGACCCCCCCACTAAGGCTCACAGCCATGGTGGAATTTCCATTCTTTCCTCTCTCCCCCAGACCATCCCACAAGGGACTCGTAACCCTTCGAATTTCCCTTCTCCTTTCCCCTCTCCAGACCACCCCACTAAGGCTTACAACCATGGTGAATTTCCCTTTCTTTCCTCTCTCCCCCAGCCCACCCCACTAAGGCTCACAGCCTGGTGGAATTTCCATTCTTTCCCCTCTCCCCCCCAGACCACCCCACTAAGACTCGTAACCATGGTCGAATTTCCCTTCTCCTTTCCCCTCTTCCGACCACCCCACTAAGGCTTACAACCATGGTGGAATTTCCCTTCTTTCCTCCTCCCCCAGACCACCCCACTAAGGCTCACCGCCATGGTGAATTTCCATTCTTTCCCCTCTCCCCCAGACCACCCCACTAAGGCTCATAACTATGGTGAATTTCCCTTCTCCTTTCCCTCTCCCCCAGAGCACCCCCATAAGGCTCACACCCATGGTGGAATTTCCCTTCTCCTTTCCCCTCACCCCCAGACCACCCCACAAAGGCTCACAGCCATGGTGGAATTTCCCTTCTTTCCTCCTCCCCCTAGACCACCCCACTAAGGCTTACAACCATGGTGGAATTTCCCTTCTCCTTTCCTCTCTCGCCCAGCCCACCCCACTAAGGCTCACAGCCATGGTGGAATTTCCCTTCTTTCCTCCTCTCCCCCAGACCACCCCACTAAGGCTCACAGCCATGGTGGAATTTCCCTTCTTTCCCCCTCTCCCCCAGACCACCCCACTAAGGCTCACAGCCATTGTGGAATTTCATTCTTTCCTTTCTCCCCCAGACCACCCCACTAAGGCTTACAACCATGGTGGAATTTCCCTTCTTTCCCCTCACCCCAGACCACCCCACTAAGGCTTACAACCAGGGTGGAATTTCCCTTCTCCTTGCCCCTCTTCCAGACCACCCCGCTAAGTCTCACAACCATGGTGGAATTTCCCTTCTTTCCTGTCTCCCCCAGACCACCCCACTAAGGTCATAACCATGGTGGAATTTCCTTTCTCCTTTCTCTCTCCCCCAGACCACCCCACTAAGGCTCATAACCATGGAGAAATTTCCCTTCTCCTTTCTCTCTCCCCCAGACCACGCCACTAAGGCTTATAACATGGAGGAATTTCCCTTCTCCTTTCCTCTCTCCCCCAGACAACCCCACTAAGGCTCACAACCATGGTGGAATTTCCCTTCTTTCCTCTCTCCCCCAGACCACCCCACTAAGGCTCCCCACCATGGTGGAATTTCCTTCTTTCCTGTCTCCCCCAGACCACCCCACTAAAGTTCATAACCATGGAGGAATTTCCCTTCTACTTTCCTCTCTCCCCCAGACCACCCCACTAAGGCTCACAACCATGGTGGATTTCCCTTTTTCCTCTCTCCCCCAGACCACCCACTAAGGCTCACAACCATGGTGGAATTTCCCTTCTTTCCCCTCTCCCCCAGACCACCCCACTAAGGCTCACAACCATGGTGGAATTTCCCTTCTTTCCTCTCTCCCCAGACCACCCCACTAAGGCTCCACGCCCATGGTGGAATTTCCCTTCTTTCCCCTCTCCCCAGACCACCCCACTAAGGCTCACAACCATGGTGGAATTTCCATTCTTTCCTCTCTCCCCAGACCCCCCCACTAAAGCTCACAACCATGGTGGAATTTCCCTTCTCCTTTCCTCTCTTCCAGACCACCCGCTAAGGCTCACAGCCATGGTGGAATTTCCCTTCTTTCCTGTCTCCCCCAGACCACCCACTAAGGCTCACAACCATGGTGGAATTTCCCTTCCTTTCCCCTCTTCCAGACCACCCACTAAGGCTCACACATGGTGGAATTTCCTTCTCCTTTCCCTCTTCCAGACCACTCCACTAAGGCTCACAGCCATGGTGAATTTCCCTTCTCCTTTCCCTCTTCCAGACCACCCCACTAAGGGTCTCAGCCATGGTGGAATTTCCCTTCTCCTTTCCCTCTTCCAGACCACCCACTAAGGCTCACAGCCATGGTGGAATTTCCCTTCTCCTTTCCCTCTTCCAGACCACCCCACTAAGGCTTACAGCCATGGTGGAATTTCCCTTCTTTCCTCTCCCCAGACCCCCACTAAGCTTACAGCCATGGGTGGAATTTCCTCTCCTTTCCTCTCTCCCCAGACCACCCCACTAAGGCTCACAACCATGGTGGAATTTCCCTTCTTTCCCTCTCCCCAGACCACCCACTAAGGCTCACAGCCATGGCTGAATTTCCCTTCTTTCGTCTTCCCCCAGACCACCCACTAAGGCTCAAACCATGGAGGAATTCCCTCCTCTTTCATATCTCCCCAAAACCACCCACTAAGGCTCACAAACCATGGTGGAATTTCCCTTCTTTTCTCTCTCCCCAGACCACCCACTAAGGCTCACAGCCATGGTGGAATTTCCCTTCTTTCCTCTCTGCCCCAGACCACCCACTAAGGCTCACAACCATGGTGGAATTTCCCTTCTTTCGTCTCTTCCACAGACCCCCCACTAAGGCTCACAACCATGGTGGAATTTCCCTTCTCCTTTCCCTTCCCCCAGACCACCCTAAGCTCACACCATGGTGGAATTTCCCTTCTCCTTCCCCTTCAACCACCCTAAGGTCACACAGGTGAATTTCCCTTCTCCTTCCCCAGACACCCTAAGGCTCACACCATGGTGGAATTTCCTTCTCCTTTCCCCACCCACCCTAAGGCTCAAACCATGGTGAATTCCCTTTCTTTCCCTTTCAGACCCCCACTAAGTCACATGGTGAATTTCCTTCTTTCCCTCTCAGACCACCCACTAGGTCCAGCCATGGGGAATTTCCTTCTCCTTTCCTCTTCAGACCCCCACTAGGCTCCGCATGGTGGAATTTCCCTTCTCCTTTCCCTCTCCAGACCACCCCACTAAGGCTTAGCATGTGGAATTTCCCTTCTTTCCTCTCTCCCCCAACCCCAAAGGCTACATCCTGGTGAATTTCCCTTCTCCTTTCCCCTCTCCAGCCACCCCACTAAGGCTCACACCGTGAATTTCATTCTTTCCCTCCCCAGACCACCCCTAAGGTCACACCATGGGGAATTTCCCTTCTTTCTCTCTCCCCCAACCCCCACTAGCTCAAACCATGGGGATTTCCTTCTTTCTTCTCCCAACACCCCACTAAGGCTCACACCATGGTGGAATTCCCTTCTTTTCCTCTCCCCAGACACCCCACTAAGCTCACACCATGGTGGAATTTCCTTCTTTCCTCTTCCCGACCACCCCACTAAGGCTCCAACCATGTGAATTTCCCTTCTTTCTCTCCCAGACCACCCATAAGGTCACAACATGTGGAATTCCCTTCTTTCCTTCAGCACCCTAAGGCTCACACCATGTGGAATTTCCCTTCTCCTTTCCTCTTCAGACACCCCATAAGGCTCACACATGAATTCCCTTCTTTCCCTCTCCAGACACCCAAGGCTACAACCATGGGGAATTCCCTTCTTCCTTCTCCCCCAGACCCCCTAAGGCTCACACCATGGTGAATTTCCTTCCCTTTCCCCCTCCACACCCACTAAGCTCACACCATGGTGGATTCCCTCTTTCCCTCTCCCAACCACCCCCAGGCTCACACCATGTGAATTTCCCTTCTCCTTTCCTCTTCAGACACCCACTAGGCTCCAACCATGGGAATTCCCTTCTTTCCTCTCCGACCACCCACTAAGGCTACAGCATGTGGATTTCCTTCTTTCCCCCCAGACCACCCACAAGCTCAAACCATGGTGGAATTTCCCTTCTTCCTTTTCCAGACCACCCCCTAAGGCCAAGCCTGGTGAATTCCTTTTTCCTCTCCCCCAGACCCCCACTAAGCTCACACATGGTGGAATTCCTCTTTCTCTCTCCCCATACCCATAAGCTCACAACCTGGTGGAATTTCCTTCTCTTTCTTCCAACACCACTAGGTCACAACTGTGGAATTTCCTTCTTTCCTCCCCGACCCCACTAGGTCAAACCATGTGGAATTTCCCTCTTCCCTTTCCGACCCCCCCTAGCTCACAACATGGTGATTTCCTCTTTCTCTCCCCGCCACCCATAAGCTCAACATGGAATTCCTCTTCCTCTCCCAGACACCCTAAGGCTCACAACCATGGTGGAATTTCCCTCTTTCCCTCTCCGACCACCCACTAAGGCTCCACATGTGTTTCCCTTCTTTCCCCTCTCCAGACCACCTAAGGCACCCATGGTGGAATTCCCTTCTTTCCTTTCCAGCCCACTAAGGTCCAACCATGGTGATTTTCCCTTTCCTTTTCCCCCAGACCACCCTAAGGCCAAATCCCCCCCCCCCCCCCCCCCCCCCCCCCCCCCCCCCCCCCCCCCCCCCCCCCCCCCCCCCCCCCCCCCCCCCCCCCCCCCCCCCCCCCCCCCCCCCCCCCCCCCCCCCCCCCCCCCCCCCCCCCCCCCCCCCCCCCCCCCCCCCCCCCCCCCCCCCCCCCCCCCCCCCCCCCCCCCCCCCCCCCCCCCCCCCCCCCCCCCCCCCCCCCCCCCCCCCCCCCCCCCCCCCCCCCCCCCCCCCCCCCCCCCCCCCCCCCCCCCCCCCCCCCCCCCCCCCCCCCCCCCCCCCCCCCCCCCCCCCCCCCCCCCCCCCCCCCCCCCCCCCCCCCCCCCCCCCCCCCTTTAACCAAAACCAGGGGGAACCCTTTTTTTCCCCTTTTTTTTCCCCACCCCAAAAGCCAAAAATTTTTAAACCCCTTTTTTCCCCCCCCCCTTTGGCCACCCCAATTGATTTTTTTCCCCCCAAACCCCCTTTCCCCCCCCGGGAACCCCTTCCCTTTTCCCCCCAGGGGCCAAAACCCCCCCCGGGGTTTTTTCCCTCCAAAACCCCCTTTTTTTAAAAAAAAAAATTTTTTTCCCCTTTCCCCCCCCCTTTAACTCCCCCATTGGGGTTTCCCCTTTTTTTTCCCCTTCACCCCCCCCCCCCCAAAGCCATAAACCCCCCCTTTTTTAAACCCCCTTTCACCCCCCTTTTTTTCCCCTTTTTTCCTTCCCCCCCCCCCAACCACTGGGGCCCCTTCCCGCTTTTCCCCCCCCCCAAAAGGCCCCAACCTGGAAAACCCTCTTTCCCCTTTTTCCCCCCCCAGACCCCCCACTATAAAACCATGGGGGAAAAACCTTTTTTCCCCCCTTCCCGCCCCACAAAAAAAATTGGAAATTTTTCCTTCTTTTTTTCCCCCCCACCCCAAAAAAAATTTGGAACCCCTTCCCTTTCTTTCCCCCCCAGACCCCCCCCCCCAAAATGGTTTTTCCCCTTTCCTTTCCCCCCACCACCCCATAAGGTTAAAAAGGGGGCCCCCTTTTTTTTTTTCCCCCCAGCCCCCCCCCAAAAAACTCACCCCGGGGGAAAATTTCCCTTCCCCTTTTCCCCCTTTTTCCAGACCCCCATAGGTCACACAGGGGTTTTTTTTTTCCCCCCTTTCCCCAACCCCCAAGGTACACCGGGGAATTTCCCTTTTTTCGTCTCCCCCAGACCACCCCACTAAGGTTCAAACCGGGGGAAATTTCCTTTCCCTCCCCCCCCCAAAACCACCCCACTAAGGCTCAAAACCCATGGTGGAATTTTTCCCTTCCCCCCTTTTTCCCCCCCAGACCACCCCATAAGGCCCAAAACCCCTGGTGGAATTTCCCTTCTTTCCCCCTCCCCCAGACCACCCCACAAAGGGCTTAAAAACCAGGGTGGTTTTTCCCTTCTTTCGTCTCTCTCCAGACCCCCCCCCAAAGGCTCAAAACCATGGTTGAATTTCCCTTTCCCCTTTTCCCCTTCCAAAAACACCCACAAAGGGCCACAGCCAGGGTGGAATTCCCCCCTTTCCCCTCTTCCGACCACCCCACAAAGGGGTCACAGCAAGGGGTTTTTCCCCTTTTTCCCCCCTTCCCTAGACCACCCCCCTAAGGCTTACGCCATGGGGGAAATTTTCCCTTTTTCCTCTCCCCCCCAGACCCCCCCCACTAAGGCTCACAACCATGGTGGAATTTCCTCTTCCCCCCTCCCCCAGACCACCCCACTAAGGCTTACACCCAGTGGAAATTTCACTTTTCCTCTCTCACCCAACCCCCCACAAAGGTCACAACCATGGTAAAATTTCCTTTCCCCCTTTCCCCTCTCCCCCAACCACCCCACAAAGGGCCCCACAACCTGGGGGTTTTTCCTTCTTTCCCCTCTCTCCCAGACCACCCCATAAGGCTCAAAACCATTGGTTATTTCCCTTCTCCTTTTTCCCCTCCCCAGCCACCCCACAAGGCTCACACCTGGGGAAATTTTCCCTTTTTCCAGTCCCCCCCCAGCCCACCCCACTAAGGCTAAGCCAGGGTGGAAATTTCCCTTTTCCCCTCTTCCAGACCACCCCACAAAAGGCCCAAAAACCCGGAGGAATTTCCCCTTCTTCCCCTCTTTCCCCAGACCACCCCACTAAGGCTCACACCCATGTTTAAAAACCCCCCCCCCCCTCTCCCCAGACCCCCAAACCCTCCAACATGGGAATTTCCCTCTTTCCTCTCCCCCCAGACTACCCCACTAAGGTCAAAACCCAGGGGAATTTTCCCTTTCTTTCCTCTCTCCCCAGACCACCCCCTAAGGCTCAAACCATGGGGAATTTCCCCTTCTTTCCCCCCCCCCAACTACCCCATAAGGCTCACACCAGGGGAAACCCCTTTCTTTTTTCCCTTTCCTCCCCCAGACCACCCCCTAAGGCCACCCCAATGGGGGAAATTCCCTTCTTTCCTTTTCCCCCAGACCACCCCAAAAGGCTCACAGCCGGGGGAAAATTCCCCCCTTTTCCCCTCCCCCCAACCACCCCACAAGGGCTCACAACCAGGTGGAATTTCCTTCTTTCCCTCTCCCCCAGCCCCACCCCCCTAAGTCACCAACCGGGTTTGGAATTTCCATTCTTTTCCCCTTCCCCAGACCCCCCACAAAGGCCAAACCATGGGGGAAATTTCCCCCTTCTTTCCCTTTTCCCCAACCACCCCACAAAGGGCCACACCAGGGTGGAATTTCCCTTTTTTCCTCTCTCCCCCGGACCACCCCACTAAGGATCAAACCATGGTGGAATTTCCTTCTCCATTCCCCAATCCAGCCACCCCACAAAGGCCACAACCATGGGGGAAATTTTCCCCCTTCCCTTTTTCCCCTCTTTCCAGACCACCCCACAAGGGCTCACAACAGGGGGAAATTTCCCTTCTTTCCTTTTTCCCCCGCCCCACCCCAAAAGCTCACAACCATGGTGGAATTTCCCTTCTTTCGTCTCCCCCCAACCACCCCACAAAGGCTAAAAACCATTGGGGAATTTCCCTTCTCCTTTCCCTTTTTCCAACCACCCCGTGGGGGGTCACAGCCATGGTGGAATTTCCATTTTTTCCTGTCCCCCCAACCCCCCCACAAGCTCACAACCAGGGGGGTTTCCCTTCTCCCCCCCCTTTTCCAGCCCACCCCACAAGGCCCCCCGCCATGGTGGAAAATTTTTTTTCTCCTTTCCCCCTCTTCAAGACCACCCCACTAAGGCTCACAGCCATGGAATTTCCCTTCTCCTTTCCCCTCTTCCAACCACCCCACAAAGGGCTCACACCATGGTGAATTTCCCTTTTCCCCCCCCTTTTCCAGACCACCCCCCCTAAGGCCACAGCCAGGGGAATTCCCTTCTTTTTTCCCCCTCTTCCAACCACCCACTAAGGCTTACACCATGGTGGAATTTTCCCCTTCTTTCCTGTCCCCCCCGAACCCCCACTAAGCTCACACCCCAGGGGAAAATTTCCTTTTCTTCCCCTCTTCCAGACCACCCCCCAAAGGTAAACCCCAGGGGTTTTCCCCTTCTTTCCTCTCTCCCCCAGACCACCCCACAAAGGGCTCAACCCCAGGTGGATTTCCATTCTTTCCCTCTCCCCCAGACCACCCCACTAAGTCCAACCATGGGGAATTTCCCTTTTTTTCCCTCTTCCCCCCTGACCCCCAAAGCTAAACCATGGGGGAATTTCCCCCTTTTTTTCGTCTCTCCCCCAGACCACCCCACTAGGCTCACAACCATGGTGGAATTTCCTTTCTCCCTCCCTCCCCCCCCAACCCCCCCAAAGGCTCAAACCCTGGTGGAATTTCCCTTCTTTCCTTTTCCCCCAGAAAACCCCATAAGGCTCACAACCAGGGGTGAATTTCCTTCTTTCCTGTCTCCCCCAGACCCCCCCCACAAGGCTCACAACCATGGGTTGGAATTTTTCCCTTCTTTCCCCCCCCCAAAACCCCACAAGGCTAAAACCATGGGGGAATTTCCCCTTCGTCTCCCCTAAGACCACCCCACAAGGCCCCAAAACCCAGGGGGAATTTTCCCCTTCCCCTTTTCCCCCTCTTCCAACCACCCCATAAGGCTCACAACCATGGTGAATTTCCCTTCCCCTTTTCGTCTCTCCCCGACCACCCCACTAAGGCCCCACCATGAGGGAAATTTTCCCTTTTCTTTCCCTTCCCCCAACCCCCCACAAAGCCAAAAAAACCATGGTGGAATTTCCCTTCTCCTTTCCCTCTTCCCCCAACCACCCCAAAAGGCCACAACATTGTGGAATTTCCTTTTTTTTCCTCTCCCCCCCCAGACCACACCACAAAGGCCACAACCTTTGTGGAATTTCCCTTCTTCCCCCCCTCTCCCCCAGCCCACCCCACAAGGTCACAGCCATGGGGGAAATTTTCCCTTTTTTCCTCTCTCCCCCGACCCCCCCACAAGGGCTCAACCATGGGGGAATTTTCCCTTTCTTTGTCCTCCCCCAGACCCCCCCACAAAAGGTCAAAACCCCGGGGAAATTTCCCTTTTTTCCTCCCCCTCCCCAGCCCCACCCCCACTAAGGCTCCAGCCAGGGTGGAAATTTTCCCTTTCTTTCCTTTTCCCCCCAAACCCCCCCCACAAAGGGCTAAAACCCCTGGTAATTTTTTTCCCCTTTCCCTTTCCCCCTCTTCCAAAAACCCCATAAGCTCCCCCGCCATGGTGGAATTTTCCCTTCTTTTTCCCCCCCCGAACCCCACTAAGCTCACAACCGGGTGAATTCCCTTCCCCTTTTCCCCCTCCCCACAAACCACCCCACTAAGCCCACAACCATGGGGAAATTTTCCCCTTTCTTTCCCCTCCCCCCAGACCCCCCCACAAGGATCACAACCATGGTGGAATTTCCATTTTTTCCCCCTCTCCCCCAGACCACCCCAAAAAAACTCACAACCATGGTGAATTTCCCATTCTCCTTTCCCCTCCCCCCGACTACCCCACTAAGGCTCCAAACCATGGGGGAATTTTCCCCTTCTCCTTTCCTCTCTCCCCCCCCCCTTCCCCCCCACTAAACCCCACAACCATGGGGAATTTTCCCCTTCTTTCCTCCTCCCCCAGACCCCCCCATAAGGCCAAAACCCAAAGGGGAATTTCCCTTTTTTTCGTCTCTCCCCCCGCCACCCCACAAAAGGCCAAACCATGGTGGAATTTCCCTTTTTTCCCCCTCCCCCCCAGACCACCCCACAAAGGGCCACAACCATGGGAATTTCCCTTCCCTTTCTTCCTCCCCCAAACCACCCCCAAAGGGCTACAACCATGGGGAATTTCCCTTTCTTTACTCTTCCCCCCAACCACCCCACAAGGCTCAAAACCCAGGTTGAATTTCCCTTTTTTCCCCCCCCCCCCAGACCACCCCCCAAGGCTCACAACCTTTGGGGGAATTTCCCTTCTTTCCTGACCCCCCAGACCACCCCCTAAGGCTCACCCATGGGGGAATTTCCCTTCCCTTTCCCTCTCCCCCAGACCCCCCCACTAAGGCTCAAACCATTGGGAATTTCCCTTCTTTCCTCTCCCCCCCAGCCCACCCCCTAACTCAAACCCAGGGTGGTTTTCCCCTTTCCCCTTTTCCCCCCCTCCCCCCAGACCACCCCACAAAGGGACAGCCAGGGGGAAAATTTTCCCTTCTTTCCCCCCCTCCCCCCCAGACCCCCCACTAAGGCCCAGCCAGGTGAATTTCCCCTTCTTCCCCTCCCCCAGACCCCCCACAAAGGCTCAAAACCCAGGGTGGAATTTCCCTTCCCCTTTTCCCTCCCCCAACCACCCCAAAAGGCTCACAGCCATGGTGGAATTTCCCTTTTTTCCCCCCTCTCCCCCAGCCCCAACCCCAAAAAGGTCCAGCCATGGGGGAATTTCCCCCTTTCTTCCCCCCTCTCCCCCAACCCCCCCACTAAGGCCCCCAAACCATGGGGGAAATATCACTTCTTTCCTTCTTCCCCAGACTACCCCACAAAGGCTCACAACCATGGGGGAAATTTCCCTTCCCTTTTCCTTTCCCCCCCAGCCCACCCCACAAAGGTCACAACCATGTTGGAATTCCCTTCCCCTTTTCCCCTTTTTCCCCCCCAGACCACCCCCAAAGGCTCAAAACCAGGGGGAAATTTTTCCGTTCTCCTTTTTCTCCCCCCCAGACCCCCCCACTAAGCCAAGCCATGGGGGAATTTCCCTTCTTTCCCCCTCCCCCCCCAACCACCACACTAAGGCTCACAGCCATGGTGGAATTCCCTTTTTTCCCCCTCCCCCCAGACCACCCAAAAAGACTCACAACCAGGTGGAATACATTTCTTCCCCCTTTTTCCCCAAAACCCCCCACAAAGCTCACAACTGGGGTTTTTCCCTTTCCCTTTTCCCTCTCCCCAACCACCCCACTAAGGCTAAAACCATGGGGAATTAACTCTTTCCCTCTTCCCCAAAACTACCCCACTAAGGTCAAAACCCATGGGGAATTTCCTTCCCCTTTTCCTCCTCCCCCCGACCACCCCACTAAGGTCAAAACCCATGGGGGATTTCCCTTCTCCTTTCCTTTTTCCCCCCAACCCCCCACTAAGGCTCACAACCATGGGGAATTTGTTCCCTTTCCCTCCCCCAGACCCCCCCACAAGGCTCACAGCCATGGTGGAATTTCCTCTTTCCCCCCCCCCCCAGCCCCACCCCACAAGCTCACACCCAGGGGGAAATTTCCCCTTCTTTTCCCCTCCCCCAGACCCCCCACTAAGGCCACACCATGGTGGAATTTTCCCTTTTTCCCCCCCCTCTCCCCCAGACCACCCCACAAAGGTCACAACCATGGGGAATATCACTTCTTTCCTCCCCCCAACTACCCCACTAAGGCCAAACCAGGGGGTTTTTTCCCTTCTCCTTCCCTCCCCCCCCCAGACCACCCCACTAAGGCTCCAACCAGGGTTTGGAATTTTCCCTTTCTCCTTTCCCTTTCCCCCCCAGACCACCCCACAAAGGCTCACAACCATGGTGGAATTTCCGTTCCCCTTTTCCTCTCTCCCCCAACCACCCCACTAAGGCTCACAACCATGGTGGAATTTCCCTTCTTTCCCCCCTCTCCCCCAGACCACCCCCACAAAGGGCTCACAACCATGGTGGAATTTCCATTCTTTACTCTCTCCCCCAGACCATCCCACTAAGGCTCACAACCATGGTGGAATTTCCCTTTTCTTCCTGTCTCCCCCAGACCCACCCCACTAAGGTCAACAGCAATGGTGGAATTTCCATTCTTTACTCTCTCCCCCAGACCACCCACTAAGGTTTCACAACCATGGTGGATTTTGCCTTTCCCTTTCCTGTCTCCCCCAGACCACCCCACAAGGCTCACAACCGTGGTGGAATTTCCCTCCCCCTTTTCCCTCTCCCCCAGACCACCCCACTAAGGCCACAGCCATGGTGGAATTTCCCTTCTTTCCTCTCCCCCCAGACCACCCCACTAAGGCTCACAGCCATGGTGGAATTTCCCTTCTTTCCCCTCCCCCCCAGACCACCCCACGAAGGCTCACAACCAGGGTGGAATTTCCCTTCTTTCCTGTCTCCCCAGACCACCCCACTAAGGCTCAAAACCATGGTGTAATTTCCCTTCTTCCTTTTTCCCCCCAAAACCACCCCACTAAGGCTCACAACCATGGTGGAATTTCCCTTCTCCTTTCCTCCTCCCCCAGACCACCCCACTAAGGCTCACAACCATGGGGGAAATTTTCCCCTTATTTCCTCTCTCCCCCAACCCCCCCCACTAAGGCTCCAACCATGGTGGAATTTCCCTTCTCCTTTCTTCTCTCCCCCAGACCACCCCACTGAGGCTCACACCATGGTGGAATTTCCATTCTTTACTCTCCCCCCCAGACCACCCCACTAAGGCTCACAACCGTGGGGGAATTTTCCCTCCTCCATTCCCCTCTCCCCCAGACCACCCCACTAAGGCCCCACAACCATGGGGGAATTTCCCTTCTTTCCCCCTCCCCCCCAGCCCACCCCACTAAGGCTCACAACCATGGTGGAATTTCCCTTCTTTCCCCTCTCCCCCAGACCACCCCACTAAGGTCACAACCCATGGTGGAGTTTCCCATCTCCTTTCCTCTCTCTGTTCAAGTTGAAAAATGTGGCCAAAGTGTAGAAACAGTCTAAACAATTTGTGTCTTATTGATGGTTGTCCTTTTTGTTTTCATCATACATGCGAGTTGCTCATTCACCACCATCAGCTCACCCTTCAAGGAGAGCATATGTGGGGTGGGATGTGGGGGTGAAAGGGTGGTGGAAATATGTGGTCATGGAAGTCCTGTAGGTCAAATGTTGAGAATAGTGTCCTCACCAGGTACTACCTGTTTTCCCGGCATGATTCCGCACTGTCGTCTCACTTTGGAGTGTGTGTGCAGTGTGTGTGGTTTGATAAACACACAGAGCTTTTGGGTCCTAAGGCCTCCCCACGTTGGTAGTGAGTTCAAGAATCAGACTAGGAGTTTCAAATTAATAAAAAGTTTGTGATGTGTTGGGGAAACACGTACACATGTTAAACTAGATCTAGTCGTGTCTTTTGCCATACCTCTTCTGGTGACATTTGTTTCAGTGACGATACACCAGTTCTGACCCTGGACATGGAAAGTGTGACCTTTGGATCTGAGAGTCCTGTGCCGATGCGGGGTAACTCTGGAAACAAAAAATATGAACTGGAATCTTGGAACCATGTGACAGTAAACTGGCTCAGCAATGGCAACTATGAGATCTCTTTGTCTGGATATAAGTTGACAGGTGGCACTACGGGTGCAACCTTTCCTTCTTGAACACGTAAGTGGACCAGTGGGAGATTGTGTCATCAGCATTCTGCTGCTTAGAGAAGATGGAAGTTGGTGCAGCAAAAACTTCTTTTTTGATGACTATCAAATTATTAACTAGCATTGATTGTAATATCTAAATTCCTTTATTTCCAAGGATTGTGTTTATTGTAGTTTCACAATGTTTATGACTAAATGTCTATGTCTGTCTGTCTGTCTCTCTCCCTCTCTCTCTCTCTCTCTCTCTCTTCTCCTCTCTCTCTCATTCTCACTCTCCCTTCTTTCTCTCTCTTTCTCTTCTCTTTCTTGATCTCATTGACTTTATTGACAGTTTGGGTTTATATTGCAGGTATCTTGCCTTGTCATAGAAATGATTTTGGATTATTCTACACAGGTCCCTAGAGTGTACACAAGATAAAAGGCAAGAAAGTAAAGAAGCTCATTTCATAGTACAATCAAATCTGTTTTCAACTACTCAGCCAAAGTTTAACCACATAGCTTCAATGAAATTTTGGTTAATTTTATTAATCTCATGAAGAACTAAAGAAGAAAGCATCTCAAAGTTTAATGACCACCATTGTGGTGCAGTTACCAGCTTCACAGATTGTTGCCAAATGGGGGCCAGAATAGCTCAGTTGGTAGAGCGCCGGACTCGTGATCCTGGGGTTGCGGGTTCGAATTTCGGTACAGGGGGATTTTTCCCTTGAAGTTAACATTGGCTCCGACGCCATTCCCTGTACAGTCCTTCGAATGAGACTATAAACCGAGGTTCCTTTTTTGAACGCACACACTACATCTTGCAGACTCATAAAATTCCATCACCAACATTCGGAAAAGAAGGCCAGTTTGGCCGTTGGTATGGATGACAAGTTACACATAGCATGCACCTTCTCCGAAGATGGAGTATGGCTGCCTTAATGGTGGGATAAAAAAAACTGTCATATACACACAAAACTCCACTGCCTGTCTATGCAAGCAGTGTTCGCAGGAGTATCAGCCTGCGTACGCAGAAAGAAAGAAAAGTTGCCAAGAGTAGGCATCCTGTCCACAGCCACAGTCCAGTCAGGCCCGGCGCAGCCCCGACACTGGCAATCCACAGGGAGCAGTCAATGTCAAGTCGTCAAGAAGCAACCCACCGGAGGAGACACTGCACTGCGCCGAGTCACTTCAGTGGTGTTCAGTGGCGCCTGTTCTGATCTAACATACGCAGGACACCACCTACTAAGCCCCTACTGACGACAATGACTGCTTAGTCGCGGAGCCGGCGTGAGTGAGCTCTCCCTCTGGAGGGCACCACCATGTCCGCTCAATGACAGCCCCATGGACTCGCTGATACCGGTGACCCCAACAGAACCAAACCAAGGCCACAGATGTGGAGAGGACATCAAAATTGAGGTCACCATGAGAGCAGGACATGAAGGGCCATAGAATTTGAGACATTTTTTTTTTTGCTGATCGATGAGAATGAGGATGATAAAGATGATGCTACAGATTTCCATTTTGGTCTGAGACTACATGACAGGGCTGTACTCTATGCTTTCTTTCATAATGTATCCTGGCATCGACCAGGCCCGAGAGATACAGGCACCTGCAGTGTTGGTCAGGAAATTTGAGCAACACTCTCAGAAATGCATCCATTAAGTGAATGAAACACGACTGTGTGGTCCCAGTCTTCCCAACTGAGTCCGCAGCAAACTCAACTCTGGGTAGGAGCCAGTCAGGGCAGAAAAATCCCACAGAGCCAGAAAACTTTCTGTCCTCTTGGCAATAGGTTCTGGTTTGGGCATGTCCATGTATATGTGCATATCTATGCACTACTGTAAAGGAATGTCCATTCATATGAATACATTTGTCAGTTGTTCATTTATTTTTCTGTGTACAGTTTCTCAAGGTGTATTCAGATTTTGTGTGTGTAATATTGATTTAACATGTGATATAGAATGTCATGTGTGTTGTATACTTGTATCAATACTTTTTTCAAACACTCAGAGCACTTTTCTGGACTGTGTGCTATACATGAATCTGTTATTGTTACAATTATTATGTTCACTGATTTTCATAAATCAAGAAAAAAAAATATATCTTAGGTGTTGTGACTCTTCAATGTGTTCTTTTCATGCTGATCTCGATTGTAATTTTCCTCTCACAGTTTTTTTCATGATGAGTTTGTGTCAAGGTGTTTGATGTTGGCAGACCCACTAGAATATCACTAGGAGGGCAGAATCTACAAGGCACTAGTGTGAGGAAGGGAGGGGGGGGGGGTGTGTTTGTTTATTCTGGCTCCAAAACTAAGTAATATCATTCATTTAGAGCTTGCTTGATCTAGTAGATTCAGCATTGTTTGCTTGGTCCAAGAGAATTTATTTTCCACATGAAGCCACTAGATTAGAAAGATTTTACTGCAACCGTACCCAAAAGTCCTGCAGATCAGACATTAGACCGAGATCTCATGTGTAAATGCAAGCATTACAAAGAAAGAAAAAAGAAAGTAGAAAAACATGCATGCAAGATCAGATCCCATTCTCTCTTTCATAGAAGAGTAGGCCACCATGTGCCAGTTGGATTGCCGATACAAAAACTTGCACACAGAAAAAGTATATACATTGGTTTTGTGTTAAGATAGCATTCCCGAAGACAGATTGTACCCACCTTGTCGGCTGGGCTATAAGCAACATTATCTTACCCACCTTGACAGTGCAGTTCAAGATGACAGGTCACAAGGCGCTGTTGGTAAACTAGTTAGCATCATGGACTGCTGGCTGGGAGGTCGTGGGTTCAATTCCCATCAGAGTCATGTGGGATTTTTCTGCTCCGACTGGATCCTACCCAGAGTTGAGTTGCTACAGGCTCAGTTGGGAAGACTGGGACCACACAGTCGAGTTTCATCCACTTAGTGGATGCGTCTCTGAGAGTGTTGCTCAAATTTCCTGACCTACACTGCAGGTGTTTGTATCTCTTGGGCCTGGTTGATGCCGGGATACATTATGAAAGGAAGCGTAGAGTACAGCCCTGTCATGTAGTCTCAGACCGGAATGGAAATCCATAGCATCATCTTAATCATCCTCATTCTCATCGATCAGTATTAAATAAAAAAAAGTCTCAAATTCTGTGGCCGTTCGTGCCCAGCTCTCATGGTGATCTCAGTTTCGATGTCCGCTCCACGTCTGTGGCCTTGGTTCGGTTCCATCGGGGTTACCGGTATCGGCGAGTCCATTGGGGCTGTCGTTGGACGTACGTGGTGGTGCCCTCCGGAGGGAGAGCTCACTCACGCCGGCTCCACGACTAAGCAATTATTGTCGTCAGTAGGGGGCTTAGTAGGTGGCGTCCTGCATTTGTTGGATCAGAACAGGTGCCACTGAACACCACCGAAGTGACTCGGCAGCAGTGCAGTGTCTCCTCCGGTGGGTTTCCTCTTGATGACTTGACATTGACTGCTCCCGTGGATTGCCGGTGCTGGGGTTGCGGTGGGACTGACAGGGATGTGGCTGTGGATGGGGTGCCGGAATGAGTGGCATGGGTGCAATGCCACTGAGGTGGCACAGAAGATGGGACAGCAAGAAAAAAAAATGACATGTCATACTGGCAGACAAATTAGATCCTGTTCTGTTTTTCTTAGAAGAGTAGGCCATCATACACTAGTCAGAGTGATGATATGAAACAAACACACACACACACACACACACACACACACACACACACACACACACACACACACACACACACACAAAATATGCACTGGTATTGTTTTGGGTATTATCCCCAAACACAAATTGTAGCAACCTTCACAGTGCAATGAAAGAAAGGTTGGCCAGTGGTAATTCTGGGACTTACAGCTTTAGAATGAAGAAGGATGAGATCTTCATAACAGGACTTTGTGGATGATGTCATCTCTAAGTTGATTCACTCTTCACCATACCTCAGTAAATCCTTTGTCCTAAGGGCAACCCTCACAACAGACAAAAACAAAATATTAAACTGTACCTGGTAAAAACCTGAACTGTCCCATTGTAACAGGGCAGGAGTTCTGTCCTCCTGTCACATTACAGGGCAGGAGTTCTGTCCTCCTGTCACATTACAGGGCAGGAGTTCTGTCCTCCTGTCACATTACAGGGCAGGAATTCTGACCTCCTGTCACATTACAGGGCAGGAGTTCTGACCTCCTGTCACATTACAGGGCAGGAGTTCTGTCCTCCTGTCACATTACAGGGCAGGAGTTCTGTCCTCCTGTCACATTACAGGGCAGGAGTTCTGTCCTCCTGTCACATTACAGGGCAGGAGTTCTGTCCTCCTGTCACATTACAGGGCAGGAGTTCTGACCTCCTGTCACATTACAGGGCAGGAGTTCTGACCTCCTGTCACATTACAGGGCAGGAGTTCTGTCCTCCTGTCACATTACAGGGCAGGAGTTCTGTCCTCCTGTCACATTACAGGGCAGGAGTTCTGTCCTTCTGTCACATTACAGGGCAGGAGTTCTGTCCTCCTGTCACATTACAGGGCAGGAGTTCTGTCCTCCTGTCACATTACAGGGCAGGAGTTCTGTCCTCCTGTCACATTACAAGCTAAACCTTCAGAAAGTAGGTGCGCTTCAAAACTTCTTTAAACAGAAGAGAGCATGGCAGAGTGTTAAAGGAAAAATGAATTACATCATTTTTAAAATCAGTATTCATTTGCACAGACAAGACTAGTGAACTACTATGTTTTTAGATTAATCTTCATTGAAATGATGACCTATGTTGTTTCCAGACCAATTTCCATCTGCATCGGTGGAAATTTCACTGGATACATTTCCCAGCTCTACATCTGGCAAAAGAGTCTGAACTATGAGGACGAGATACTTAACATGTATGACGATCCTGACACCATAAAAGAGGACGGTTTGGTCAAGAGATGGGGTGCCTACCATTTGTCAGAGAACCTGTGGGCTCAACTTCTTTTTCCAAGCAAAGCTGAAAGATTGGGGGAGATCTGTGCTGGCGGTCAGACTGGTTCTGATTGTGATAATGAGCCAGGTAATATTTTCTGTTTCTCTGATTGTGATAATGAACCAGGTAAATATTTTCTGTTTCTCTGATTGTGATGATGAACCAGGTAAGGTAAGATAAGGTAAGGTAGTGTTGCTTATAGCCCTGCCGACCGCAAAGGGCCATATCAGGGCTGTCACCATGTTTAAATTGAACCAGGTAAGAATTCTCTATTTCTCTGATTGTGATAATGAACCAGGTAAATGTTCTCTGTTCCTCTGATAGTTTTTATTTCTTTTACGTAATAATGAACCAGGTAAGTATTCTCAATTATTCTGAGGATGATGATGAACCAGGTAAACATTCTCTGTTTCTCTGATTGTGATCATGAACCAGGTAAATACTATCCCATTGTGATAATGAATTACCTCACTAGTCTCTCTTTGTGATTGTTTCAATAAACCAGATAAATGTTGTTTCACTGATTATGATACTGAATTGGGTAAATGTTCTGTCTTTTTCTGATTGCTATAACAAACTAGCAAATTTTCTGTCTTTTCGTTCTCTTTTTCTTCCCCTCTCTTTTCTTACTTTTTCTGAGCAGAGAGTCAGTCATGGCCAGCTACTCCACTGAGAAAGAAATCAAAGTGGAGAAAACAGACACTTGAAGCCTACAAAACCAGAAGTGCTTGGTTCCATTGCCGTAGACGCAGAGTCCAAAGCAGAAGTTAGAGCCAGAATAGTGCAGACAATCGCACATTTTAGGTAACTGAACATAATATGGCTGGACAAGAACATTTCCCTCTCATAAAGAAATCAGGCTTAAGCTTTTATTAGTGATCCGGCTTTCTTTGAACGCAATACAACCATGGATTTTTCAAACAGGTCTCCAGTCTTAATCATGGAGATGAGGTATTACTGCGATATCTTGTGCAAAGATCTGGTTACCATTAAGAGAGCCTGCAACAGTCAGACAAGTTTTCAGGAAATACGATGACTTACTGACCATTTTCAAGAGGCGAAAGACAAAATGGTATGGGCTTGTTTGTAGAACAGCCGGCTTGACAAAAACTACCCGGTAGGTCAAAGGGCTTTTAGAGGATGAAGAAAAGGTTGGTTCCATGGGGACTGATGATGATGATGTGGCTCAAGCTGACAGAAACTAAGTGTGGCTGTACATGGGAGAGCCAGAGTGCGTGGCATGGGCATGATGTGCTGACTGGGCCTGGGAAATGAAACAGCCCAACTAAGATGAGGTGGGAGGACAGCTGAGAGAGGAGACCGGCCTGTCCTCTGCCCGCTTTGAGAGGGACACAGAGGGCCACAAAGGAAAATGCAGCAGATGGAGGGACGTAGTGGGTGGCTCCTCTGTTTGTACCTCTTACCAAGGGTTGCAAGACAAACAAGGCATCCTTGCACTGTATAAAGCTAAGATACTGAAAGTGGCTCTCTCTTTCCCCTTCCAAGCTCTGTTGCCTTTGCCCGATGTTGGGTGTTTTGTGTGTGTCCAGAAAATGCTTGACACGTGCAAACATTCTCTGTCTGAATGATCATGTTCATGAAAAGGGTCATGGTTGCAGTGTTTGTCTCTTCAGCGGCAAACCTTTCGCTTTCATCCTGTGGAACAGCAGTGGAAAGTGTACTCGCCCATGGCTCACACCTCACTTGATTTGGTATCTGGCTGCTGTCTGACTGAACGTCCAGTGAGACAGTCAGAAGTTTGGCTCTGATGGAATGCCAGTCCTCCCGAAATAGCCAAGTCAGTGGACATCTGTAATCAGCCAGCATAATGGCAAGTTTAAGAGAGGAAAGAAAACTAGCATTTGTAGGATTCAAACCTGTAATGTGAAATTTTCACTTCATAAATGAGGGGTTTATCCTTTGTGCCACTCTACAACACCAACACCACCACCAACAACAACAACATACTCGCACACACACACACACACACACACACACACACACACACACACACACACACACACACACACACACACACACACACACACACACATGCGCGCGCACACACACATGCACATGCACAGGAAAACAATGCCAGTGTTTTTCTTTTATGTGTGTGTGTGTGTGTTGTTGTTGTTGTGTTATTGTTGTTGTTTTCTCAATGATCAGAAGAGGGCAGCATCTTGCTTGCAGTGAAAGTATTCTCAACTTTCTTTCTTTGTGTCAAACAGTCCATACTTGTTACTGCTTTTGTTTACATTTTTGCGTTCTTTGAGAAATATGTCTGCTTCTATGCATGAATCATAGATTATGCCCCTTTCATCTGTTTTTACCAAATTAATTGAAGAGATACTTAGATCATAAACCTATGAATGTTTTGTTTCTTTTTGTTTGTTTGTTTGTATGCTTTTTGTTTGTTTGTTTTTGCCTCTGCAGACAAAGAACCTCCATCCCTGCCAGAGTGTCCTTCTGATCAGACATTTGACGATGTGGAGCGGCTTGTCCAGATCACTGACGCGTATCCATCTGGTGACGCACTTTCAAATCTTCCTGGTAAGTCTCTTGGCTTATAGACAGGTACATAGGTATAGATATCAATACATAGATAGATCTAGATAGATAGATGGGTAGGTAGATAGATACGAAGATATCTGTCTGTATAGATTTCTGTGTGTGTTAGAGAGAGTGAGTGTGTGCTTCCTCCTAAAGGTGAAGTGAATCTATGATGAATACTGTATGGGTTGCTATATCAGTGTACATGTGCATGTGCATGTGTGTAAAAGGTATGGCAGCATTTATGTTGAAATGTATATTGTTGTAGTTTTGTGTTGCTGATGTGGGTAGTAAGCTAAGTGAGGTAGTATCCAATGACTCTTGAACAGCTTATTTCTCAGATGTGAGTTCATTGTCATGTGACAAGCATGTTGTCCGGCAACAAACAACAATCTGGGTAAGAAAAGTAACTCCAAAGCAGGCATGGTGAAAATAGTATGAAGTCCAATCACACAACACCTTCCAGTGCCTAGAATTCCATCATAATTTTCAAAACGCAACAGAGTTCTTTAGTGTGCTCAAAGGAGACCATACAGTAGACAAGGCAAAATATGCGTCTGATTGTAGGAATTTATGCACACACACAAAAAAAGAGTTTTATCATGGACACACAATCCCAAGTAGAACCAAACTCTAAACACAAAATTTGCATAACTTGTTAACCCAGTTTTAACTAACATTCAGAGAATAACGGAACGCAAATAGAATCAACATGCACAGCCTTCGTCACCAAAGAAGTGACACCGTGTGACTTGATGCCACCACAAAGATGATCGCTGAAATCTGACTGGTTTCACAACTCGTCCACCTCTTCTGCTGACGTAGGGCTGTCCATCTACTGGTTTTCCACACGTGTTCAGCATGGTAGAACCCAGCACCAGTGGTGTCTCTGATGGCTGTCAAGGAGTAGCAGTGACCACTGGCTCTGCTGCATGGCTCTTTGGCTCCTCGGATGATGGAGAAGCGCAAGTGGTGTCCTGATATCAACTTCACTGGCTGTTTTAACTTTCAAAGTGAGGTGACTGCAGGTGGAATTTGAAACAAACCTAAAAGAAGATTTTCTGCTCCGCCAAACGACGGAGACAAATTTAGATCTAGTTGCAAAGTGAGACGACTCCAGGCGGAAATCCAAACAAATTTGAAATGAATGTTAGTGAACCACCAAAAAACATGGTCAAACGAATCACAAGACAAAACATGACGCGTTTCAACCTCGTAGGTCTTCTTCAGGCAAGATACAAAACAATTAATTACAATGAAAATGAACAAGCAATCACTTAGCTTCAGTCTCTTCAGCGCAATATAGGCATAGATTGTTTCTTCAAGACAGGCAATTGTATTGTAACCGAGTCTTGTGGTGTATCCTAAATATCTATTCCAGATAGTCAGTTTGGTCTTCTCTGATAAGACGCCTATCTTGTGCTGAAGAGACTGAAGCTAAGTGATTGCTCGTTCATTTTTGTTATAATAATTTGTTTTGTATCTTGCCTGAAGAAGACCTAAGAGGTCGAAACACGTCGTGTTTTGTCTTGTGATTCGTTTATCCCTACCTATTGCTGTTCTGTAGGTGCTAGTGTCCTTGAACAGATAGCGACAGGTCTCAGACCATCCTTGTGTTCTTGAGCAGAGCTGCCCCCAGCCCATAGCTGCTGGTGTCAGCTTCAGCTTTAATGTAGGCTTTGTTGCATCAAAGCAGGCAAGATCTGGTGATGTTGTCAACATTTCTTTCACCTTGTTGAATGCATCTTTCTGCTGTGAACCCCAAATCCAGGTAGACGTATCCTACAGTAGATCATTCAGTGGCCACAGAATACTTGACAGGTGTGGTAGGTATCTGCCCAGGTAATTGATCATGCCCAAATACCTTCTCAGTTCTGTGACATCTGTGCCTCTTTCAACTTCTGGATTGCTTCAGTTTTTAGGGATCCAGATGAACACTTTTCCAGCTAAAGATGTGCCCGAAGAAATCAATTTCTGTCCTTTTGTACACCCATTTCCCTTCCTTGAGGCGAAGATCAGTTTCCTGAATTTACCCCTTCACTCTGGTGACAGTCTTTTGTGCTCACAGTCTTTCTTGTGTGGAGCAGAGTCATCAGAATAACAAATGATGCATTCCATTCAAGATTTCATTCAATGTTCTTTGGAATATTTCCACAGCACTAGAAATACCAAATGCTAATTGGTTCATAAAATACCTGCCAAAGTGGATGATGAAAGTAGGAGTTCTGTAGAACCTGGGTCTAGTGGTAATCACCAAAATCCAGGCTGCATATCCAGTTTTGAAAATACTGTAGGTCTTTTCAGCTGATGGATTATGTCCTCCATTGTAGGGATGGCATATCTTTCTTGCTGCTCTTTTTTGTTCAGCTTCTTGAAATCAATACATATGCATTCATCTCCATTAGACGCCATCACAGAAACCATCAGAGACACCCTTCTAGCAGATTCGGTGACTTCTTTTATAATCTCTTAGTTTTTCATTCATGAGAGTTCTTTCTCCACTTTTTACTTGCAGTGGAATTGGCACTCGTCTAGCAGTTGTAACAGTGTTTGATTGAGCTCCTTCACACGGTTTGACTGTGACTAACTTGGATTTGACAGTATTGGAAACTGACTGACTGTACTCTCTTGACAAGATCCAGTGCGGCAGATGTATCCCTACTGACCTTGCTGTCAATCACATTGAAGTGTACTTGAAGCTGTTCTTCAGTCATTGACTGATATTGCCCTCACATGAATGATATTTCGTCTCGGCACAAAATGTTTGTCAAACTTTTGAACTATGAAGTCATAATCTGGCTTCTCTTCACTTTCAGACTCTGATTGTCCGAAATTGCTGTCTGCCTCTGCCCCTATCACGTATGAGAGAGGGTTGAACTGGATTTTGCCATCCCTTTTATTGAATTCTGTGGCCAGACGGAACTGACCGAACCTTTTTCTCTCCATGCTGACCATGTGGAGGGCTCAAGGAAATTGATCTCCTGTGGCGGTTTGAAGGCCATGATCGCTGGCCTAGAACTTGATCTAGACTCCTCCATCTGATCACTTTGCGATGCTGACAACTGAGTTCTTGTGCAGTTCACTCACAGCATCAAGAATGTTTTCCTCACTCGCATGGGTCAAACTCTGACACCATGTCATAGCGTCCTGCTGCTGATGTGGTCAGTGGGCTAAATGAGGTGATCTAGCATCCAGTGAGTCTTGAACAGCTGATTCCGCAGACATTTGGTTGTTGTCACGTGACATGCGTGTCGTCCCAGTAACCAACAGCTATCTAGGTCAGAACAGTAGCTCCGAAGAAGGCATAGCAAAATTGATAGTAAGTCCAATCAAGCAACACCTGTTTTTTGTTGTTTGTTTGTGTTTGTTTTGTTTTTGTATGAATATCTGTATAGAGAGTAACTGTAATCAGGCGACAGCCCTGCTGTGGCCTGTTGCAATCAGCTAGGCTATTAACATGAAGTGAATTAGGTTTGCATGTGCGTATGTGTGTCTGTGTGTGTATGTGCATGTGTGTGTGTGTATGTGTGTGAGCACTGTGTGCATAAATGTGCATGTGTGTATGTTATGTGCGCACATGTGTATGTGTGTGTGCATGCGCATGTGCATACATGTGTGTGTGTATGTGCATTCATGAGTGTGTGCTTGTGTGTATGTACACGTGTGGTCTGTGTCTTTGTGTGAGCAGAAGTGCGTGTGTACTGCATGAGAGTGTGTGTGTGTGTGTGTGTGTGTGTGTGTGTGTGTGTGTGTGTGTGTGTGTGTGCTCGTTCTTTAGGTTAACATCTTTTCACTTCAAATTATATTAGATTGGTGCCTGTGTCACTGTGTGTGTGTGTGCGCACACATGTGTTTGTGTATGTGTGTGTAAGTGTTTTGTCATTGGTGGCGGTGATGATGTTAGTATTGTTCTAACTATTCTAAATATGTTAAAAAGGTGAGTTGAAAAATGACACAAGAAGGGGTGGGAAGGGGGGAAAGAGGGCCGCACAGTCGAGGGATGAGGGCAAAGTATAACATGGAATTAAATGTCAGTGAAACGCACAGTGAGGATGAGGGCAAAGTAAACATGGAATTAAATGTCAGTGTAACGCACAGTCTGAGTAATGAGGGCAAAGTATAACATGGAATTAAATGTCAGTGTAACGCTAACAGTTAACATATCTCTGCAGTCGAGGATGAGGGCAAAGTATAACAT
>CM031596.1:9712692-9770192 GCA_018398815.1 Conus ventricosus | reverse complement strand
GGGGGGGGGGGGGGGGGGGGGGGGGTGGCACTATACTCAAACAGCCCGTGAAGATTTGAACCACTATCCCATGACCACCAGAATCATGAGTATTGCACTCTACCAACTTGGCTATTACGGCATTCTTGTTAAACAAAATTTTGGCATATCCCATTTAGGCCCGGTGGACCAGACTATATTTTGTGACCTCCTGAGTGCATGTTCATGACAGAAGGAGAGATGGGAACCAATGGAACGCAGTCACTCAGGCTGTTGTGACATGAAAGTCTTGCTGAGATAACGCAGTCACTCAGGCTGTTGTGACATGAAAGTCTTGCTGAGATAACGCAGTCACTCAGGCTGTTGTGACATGAAAGTCTTGCTGAGATAACGCAGTCACTCAGGCTGTTGTGACATGAAAGTCTTGCTGAGATAACGCAGTCACTCGGGCTGTTGTGACATGAAAGTCTTGCTGAGATAACGCAGTCACTCGGGCTGTTGTGACATGAAAGTCTTGCTGAGATAACGCAGTCACTCAGGCTGTTGTGACATGAAAGTCTTGCTGAGATAACGCAGTCACTCAGGCTGTTGTGACATGAAAGTCTTGCTGAGATAACGCAGTCACTCAGGCTGTTGTGACATGAAAGTCTTGCTGAGATAACGCAGTCACTCAGGCTGTTGTGACATGAAAGTCTTGCTGAGATAACGCAGTCACTCAGGCTGTTGTGACATGAAAGTCTTGCTGAGATAACGCAGTCACTCAGGCTGTTGTGACATGAAAGTCTTGCTGAGATAGGAACATTCCTAATGCATGTGTGTACAGCACCAGGCGCTGCTGCTTGTGGTGTCATTGATGTGTGTACAGCACCAGGCGCTGCTGCTTGTGGTGTCATTGATGTGTGTACAGCACCAGGCGCTGCTGCTTGTGGTGTCATTGATGTGTGTCTTTGATAACAGGATCGGGTCAGACTTGAAACCGCTAGTAGTGACATCTATGATGTGTGTCTTTGATAACAGGATCGGGTCAGACTTGAAACCGCTAGTAGTGACATCTATGATGTGTGTCTTTGATAACAGGATCGGGTCAGACTTGAAACCGCTGGTAGTGACATCTATGATGCGTGTCTTTGATAACAGGATTGGGTCAGACTTGAAACTGCTAGTATTGACTTCGATGATGCGTGTCTTTGATAACAGGATCAGGTCAGACTTGAAACTGCTAGTAGTGACATCTATGATGCGTGTCTTTGATAACAGGATCGGGTCAGACTTGAATCTGCTAGTAATGACATCTATGATGCGTGTCTTTGATAACAGGATCAGATCAGACTTGAAACTGCTAGTAGTGACTTCGATGATGCGTGTCTTTGATAACAGGATCGGTCAGACTTGAAACTGCTGGTAGTGACATCTATGATGCGTGTCTTTGATAACAAGATTGGGTCAGACTTGAAACTGCTAGTAGTGACTTCTACGATGCATGTCTTTGATAACAGGATTGGGTCAGACTTGAAACTGCTAGTAGTGACTTCTGTGATGTGTGTCTTTGATAACAGGATCGGGTCAGTCTTGTAACAACACGGAGGGTCTGAATCCTGATAACATTGTGCCTTGTGAGAGTGAAGGTCAGAAAGTTCAGTGCCCAGCCAGTAGCATGGCGCCAATGGATCCCAAGATCCTGACCTGTGAAAGCTGGGCTCCTACAACCTGGACAACTCTCATCAGCTTCCGCCAGCTGTCATCTGTGGAAGTGAGTCATCCCCCTTTCCTGTAGGCTCCATTCTTGCCGACTTGTGACTGTCTGTCATTCCCACGGCAGTACATGTGTATGTTTCGGACACAAAGGTATGTGTGAACTTCAGACTATATATATAGGCTCATGCGTACACACTCATGCACATGTATGCACACCAATCACATAAGCACATGCATACATGCCAATAACATTATTATTATCATTATTATTAATATTATGAATACTTAATAGTGCCTCTCCTCGGCTAGAGACCAAGCTCTAAGCGCTTTACAATCCACACTCGTTTACACAAGGGGCAGCCTACCTGCATAGTGCCGACTGAAGAGCTGCCAGCTGGTGTTTTATTCAGTCGTTTACCATGTCATCCAGTCAATATCGTTCAATATCGTTCACTCAACTTCCTTACTTCCTTCATTCTTTCTATTTCTCATGCAGGATGCATGCTATGTGTAACGTGGTATCTGTTACCGCACAAAATGTCACCATTGCACAAAATGTCACAGTTGTGACATTTTATGCCAGTTGTAACATTTTGTGCAGTGAAGGACCGCACAAAATATCACAACTCGCAGTTGTGACAATTTGTGCAACTATACCCCATTTTTGAATTCAGTCTTGTACAAAATGTCACAACCTCTGTCAGTCTTGTTAGTCGCCGCAAGAAAGCGAGCAGACTATTAAGTTCGTTCGTTCGTGTCCGGTTTTTTTTTTTTGTCACCCCTCTCTCTCTCTCTCTCTCTCTCTCTCTCTCTCTCTCTCTCTCTTCCAACTATTGACTCACTCTTTGTATCTTAAATACTTCAGTATAGTATCTGGCTCATCATCTTCCTATCTGTCTGAACTTGTAAGTCTCTACATTCCTTCTTGCATTCTTTGCTCTTCTTCTGACTCCCGTCTGCTTTGCGAAGGGCGTTACAAACGTCAAATCATGGCTATCGTTCTTTCTCTTCTATGCCCCTCAGCTTTGGAACTCACTTCCCTGCACATAAGACATTCTAACTCTCTAGCTGCCTTCAAATCAAACCTCAAAACATTCCTCTTCCAGAAGCACTACATAAAGAATATTTTCGTTCATACTATGTTTAGACATGGTGTAGTATATTACTTTATTATTATTCTCTGTCTGTTTGCGTGCGTATGAGTTTTGTATGCGTGCAAATTGAGTGCATGTAGGTGTGTATCACTGAAGCGTGCCGAAGGATTGGCATGTTTCACGTTATGACCACCCCATGGTCATATGGAACCTATCCATGAAATATCTGCAATTTTGTCCACAAGCAACAGAGAGATACTGTGTGCAAAGACACAGACAGACAGACAGACCAAAAAATGTATACACACCTGATAAACCGAAGGTAAAAACAAACTAAAAAAGAGATAGAGGGAAAGACACCAAGAGACAACA
This sequence comes from Conus ventricosus, assembly GCA_018398815.1. Classification (NCBI taxonomy): domain Eukaryota; kingdom Metazoa; phylum Mollusca; class Gastropoda; order Neogastropoda; family Conidae; genus Conus; species Conus ventricosus. The sequence continues at coordinate 9,767,052 of CM031596.1, read as the reverse complement.
TAGACAAATAATGACATAAAAAACAAAGAGAGAGAGAGAGTTTGTGTGTGTGTGTGTGTGTGTGTGTGTGTGTGTGTGTGTGTGTGTGTGTGTGTGTGTGTGTGTGTGTGAAGAAGAAGAAGAAGAAAAAATGGAGGAGGAGGAAGAGAAGAAGAAAAAGGACATGCTCCCCTGCCAGAAGAATAAAGAAAATCCTGTGCTCTCTAAATGGAGAAAACAGCAAAATGTATCTGAAACTTATATAAGAAAAAATGGACAATTATAAACACATGTGAAAATTACATACACATTATGCATAGTACCTATGTATATGAGAACAATTGCTCAAGACTAACAAAGTGCAAAAAAGATGAACGTGCGAATCAAGACAAATCATGTTGTTTCTAATAGCCTCATCAACCAACATGGGCCATGGGCCATCTGGTCTGAGCTGTCGCCTCATAAACATGTGCAGTGGTTACAGACTAAAAGTATGTGTTATTATATAAAATTGAAAATTATAAATTGCAAGCCAAATTGAAAAACTCAACAAAAAAAAAAAAAACCACGTTGACATCGTAGAGTATATCCACCCGTCCATCCACCCACCTACACACCCACACCACAATTCACACAAATAAGAGAGAGTGGTGACAATTTGTGCAGCAGTGATTTAAAAAAAGGCATACGGATGCACAAAATTGTGACATTTTGTGCAAATTTGTGTAAATTGTGTCAATTTGTGCAGTGAATAACCGCACAAAATGTCACTGACATTTTGTGCAATGGTGACATTTTGTGCGTTAACAGTATCCATACCAAAAGCCAAACTGGCCTTCTCTTCCGAAAGTTGGTGATGGGATTTTACATTTGTGCAAGATGTTATGCATGCGTTCACACATGAAACTTTGGTTTACAGTCTCATTCGAAGGACTGTATGGGGAATGGAGTCAGAACCAATGTTAACTCTGAGGAAAAATCCCCCAATACTGAAACGGCCCAGCAGAGATTTGAACTCACAACCCAGGATCACCAAGATTACTAGTCCGGCGCTCTACCACTGAGCTATTCCGGCCCCTGAACATGTGGGCATGCTTCACATTTGCATGAGCACACATTACTACCAGACAACATGCTTGCACTGGTTCATACCTGCATGGCAATGTTGCCATACACACACACACACACACACACACACACACACACACACACACACACACACACACACACACACACAAATACAGACACAAAGATGCATGCCCAGACATACATATACAATACACACACATAAAACCAAGTTTTGGGGAGAGTAGGGGGGAGGGGGCCTTATTGTGCTTGAGGGTGTTGTTTGCATCAAATGGGAATAATGCATTTGTTTGAGCTGGGAAGTGTGGGGAAAAAAAACCCTCTACAACACGTGCACAAACAGGCATCGAGCCATTGGGTTTTTATCAGGCAGCTGTGCTTGAAGAAGCTATATTAAGGCTACACACACACACGCATGCATCCACACACGCACACACACACACACACATCACATGCATTCATGCACATACACTCTCACAAACACTCTCTCTCTCTCTTCTCTTCTCTCTCTCTCTCTCTCTCTCTCTCTCTCTCTCTCTCTCTCTCTCTCTCTCTCTCTCTCACATAACCTCACTATGCAAAAAAAGTTTCACAGAAAGTTTATCAACTCTCCAAAATCAAACGCTTCCTCGACCTGCATTCACGCAAGATCTTTTTCCAGTCTCATATTCAATCATACATAGACTATGGATCTACTCTATGGGACTGTGCTAGCGCTAACACCCTCAAACCATTGTTAAGCCTACACAAGCAAGCACTCAAATTAGTCCTCCTAAAAAGCAGTAGTCTTCTGGACTCGGACTATAAAAAGAATCAAGTTCTCCCATTAAGTCCGAGATTAGAATACAACAAAAGGATCATAATGCACAAGATTATGTCTGGGAAGGCACACCCAACATAAGTTCACAGATTGCTCAATAAATTCCCCAAGGACTCTACCCAAACTTCATGTCCCTGTTCCTAGAATTGACTTATTCAAATCCAGTTTAACATATTCAGGTTCCTGTCAATGGAACTCGCTCCCTGAATCAGCCAAACAACGCCAATGTATATCAACCTTCAAACACCATTACTTCAACCATCTTATGTGCCAGTACTTGCATACTCCGCCATAAATCCACCACCATCCACCACCACCCTCGTTGCCTTATGTATGTACCTGACTATTTAGAAAGTGTTTTTGTACTTGAAATGCACATGTATGTTATTTTGTTCAGTAAGTATGTCTTATATGAGTATGTGCGTGTGTGTGTGTGTGTGTGTGTGTGTGTGTGTGTGTGTGTGTGTGTGTGTGTGTGTTTCCTACTACCTCCTGTCCTCTTGTCATTCTGTCGATATGCTTATATTCTTATGTGACACTCTCTCTCTCTCTCTCTCTTTCCCTCTCCCTCCCTCTCTCGCTCACGATTCTGCTGGAACGATTTGATTTATTATCCATGTGACATCCCCTCCTACCCGTGGCGACTGGGCTATCATTATGCATTTCCCACCTCCATTTGTGCTTTATTTTCTATCCCCCCCCCCCCCCCCCCCCCCGGGTGCTTCAAATCAATTGTCTTGTATCTCTGGAATTTTTTGATTGTCAGGTTGTTCTAAACATGCTCTCTTATCGCACCCACTCTCGCCTCTTTCTCCCCCACCCTCTCTCCCTTCTCTCTCTCTCTCTGTGTGTGTCTCTCTCTCTCTCTCTGCAGCCTTACCCCGCACTCCCTTCGCTCCTGCGCCTGCCTCTCTCTCTCTCTCTCTCTCTCTCTCTCCTCTCTCTCTCTCTCTCTCTCCTCTCCTCTCTCTCTCTCTCTCTCTTTCTTTCTTTTTCTTTTTTTCTCTCTTCTTCATTTTGAATTTTAATCCCGTATTGTATCGTATTCACTTTTTGCATGCTTCCTTTGTTACTTTTTATTTTATATTGTTGACCCTACTCTGGGCGAGGATTGGATGTAAAAAAGCAGATCAGTGCTTATTTATTATCCTCGTAAATAAAGAATTTTGTCTTGTCTTGTCTTGTCTTGTCACACACACACACACACACACACACACACACACACACACACACACACACACACACACATCACACACACACACACACAGGCTTCTTCACACAATATGAGAATGTATGTTTGACAATTTACGTGTATTTATCTTTGATGGTTTCATCTGTTGATTTTCTTTTCTTTTCTTTTTCGTTTTAAACATAATTTGCAGATATCTATTATGCACTGCAGTTGATATTACCTTTGATGCCTCTTTTTTTTTCTAATGCAAAAGTATTTCATTTCTACACTCATCTTATACACAGTAGTCCATACAACCTTTTGTCAAAGGGTGCAATCAGTATCACACACATAGATTCATGGAATAAGGCATTCATCTGAAGATCACACACACACACACACACTCACACACACACCTACACACACACACACACACACACACACACACACATACACACACATACACACACACACACACACACACACACACACACACACACACACACACACACATGCATAAACACACATGCACATGCATAAACACACATGCGCACATAAACGCACACACATGCACACAAGTACATGCACACACACGCATACACATACACACATCCATGCACATGCAAACACACACATGGAAATGCACACACAAGCACATGCATGTGCCTGCGCAGACATGTGTGCACACAAAACACACGCACGCACGCACACACATACACACACACACATGTATACAGACACACACATACACACTCACACACAAACACACATACACACACACACACACACACACACACACACACACACACACACACACACGCACACACACACGCGCTCGCACCACACACACACACACACACAACACACACACACACACACACACACACACAGCACACACATGCACACACATACACTTTCCTTTGATTTGCATTGCAGGTGTTGGCTCCAGAAAAGTCAAGCTGACTCTGACCATGGTTTATCAACAAAACTTTGAATGTGCCAGCAATGATGGGACCAAGCTTTCCAATGAAGTGTTGGAGCGAATAAAGATGCTCAACAGCAATTGGTCCAATCTGTGTGTTAATGCCACCTGTGACAATGTGGTTGTATCGGGAAAATGTGTTTCGTCCACTTCCGAGAATGTAACAATCATTGTAACATTCAACAGTCTCCCGTAAGTGTACAGGTGTATTGGAGAGGGTTTTTTTTCTGTTTTGGGTGGGGGTGGGGAGGGGGGGAGACGGAACTGGTGGGGCAGGGGGTGAAGGGGAGGAGTTACAGTCAGTTTTAAAAGAAGAAAAAAAGCAGCATACTTGTTTGTCATTGGCTGTTCATGTTTATGATTAAGAATAATGCCTGTTGACACAGTGCCTTTATACTACTCTGCTAGTGGAAAACGCTAGCATGATTAGCAGTCTCTCTCTCACTCTCTCTCTCTCTCTCTCTCTCTCTCCTCTCTCTCTCTCTCTTGTTGGGTTTGAAGCAAAAAACTTAGACACAAAAAAAGAGTCTGCATCAGTTATCCAAAGCGTCAAGGGCCTGTGCTGAAGGATTCTTTGGCAAGGTGGATCAGAAACACTTTGGCCAATTCCTATTTTGGTGCCCAGAGTGTCACTGGGTAAGCACAACAGCAGTTGCTGCTAGTGGAGCACCTCTGACAACAGTCATGAGAGCAGCTGGCAGGCTGCAGAATCAACGTTGGCCAGATTTAGGGTTTCAGTTTCATCAAGGAGGCATCTCTGCATGCGGACTAGTCCATATACGCCACACCACATCCGCTAAGTTTTGAGACCACACTACACATGATTTGAAGCTGATGGATATAAGAATTAACAACAAAGATGGGACAATTGAAGAAGAGGGTCTCCTGGCTACGACTCAGCGGATGTCTGACCATCGCATTAGCCCAACGCACTGGTCAGACCTTGAGTGCCTACCTACCATTTTGTTTGTTTGTTTGTATTGTTTTGTTTTTTTGTGTGTGTAGTGGATATACACATGTGTATGATGTGTTGGCATGGGCCCATGTGTGTGTGTGGGGCATGTGTGTGTGCGTGTGCAAAAGTGCGTGTGCATATGTGTGTGTGTGTGTGTAATTTGTGGGTTTTTGTGAGCATACGTATCTGCATATAGGCTATATGTATACATATCTGTGTGTATGTGTGTGTCTTTGTATGTGTTCGTGTGAGTGTGCATTTGTGTGTATGCGTGTGTGTGCACGCGTGTGTCGGTGTGGACGTACACATGCACACATGTGTATATGTGTGTGGGTAAGAGCGAGCGAACATACGCACACACATTCATATGTTGTGTGTGTGTGTTTTGTGACTGCATGCATGAATATTCAGAAGATGACTTAGGAACAAGAACAAGACCATCAGTTACAGCATAAATCCCTAGATTTAGGGATGAAAAACAAAAAGAAAAGAATAGGAGGTGAGGGGGAAGAAAAGGCCACAGATCAACATGATTCACACTCTCCCGGATTTATTCCTGAGGAAAGCTTGAATGCATGAGTAAAGCAAGTTATGTCATACTCTCCCGGATTTATTCCTGAGGAAAGCTTGAATGCATGAGTAAAGCAAGTTATGTCATACTCTCCTGGATTTATTCCTGAGGAAAGCTTGAATGCATGAGTAAAGCAAGTTATGTCATACTCTCCTGGATTTATTCCTGAGGAAAGCTTGAATGTATGAGTAAAGCAAGTTATGTCATACTCTCCTGGATTTATTCCTGAGGAAAGCTTGAATGTATGAGAAAAGCAAGTTATGTCATACTCTCCTGGATTTATTCCTGAGGAAAGCTTGAATGTATGAGTAAAGCAAGTTATGTCATAATTGCAACAACAAAAAAATCATTTATATGTTTGTATATGTAAGCAGCATTACCCAACCTCTCTCATGTACATTGATGTCTACAGATCACATTGACAGAAACGTAGCAGACATGGTTCGATTCAGATCATCTCAAGCGTGCAAGTACTTATGAAGTGAATAGAAGCCTGCTGTAGATGTAACTGTGAGGCCCTTTCTGAACAAAAAACTGCGAGGCCCTTTCTGAACAAAATGGAATGTTCACCCAACCCCTTTTGCCTTTCTTTCATTTACACTTTGATGGGATAGGAATGATAGCAAAGTAAATAATGCCAGTCTTTGAAAACGTGTCACGAGTAAAGTTAATGTGTGTGCATATCTTTCTGTCACTAGACGAAAACACTCTAATGACAAATGCCATTTAGATTTGGAACAAGCTTCAGTTCAGCTTGCATGCTCAGGGTGCTCAGTGTGATTCACTTCCATATTGTTTTGTCGACTGGGTCTTCGCCATGGTTTGTATTGACCAGTGTCACTGTTGTTTGTGCCTCAGATCCACATTGACGCATGCGGGTGTTACACTGACGCCCAGAGAACTCATCCTGACAGCCACCAAGGAAATGGATTCGTTTAACATAGATGTAAGCTATTCATGTCTAATATAATGACATTATACTTCCCCAAAGGAAAACATCTAATATCTGAATGTAGTCATTGTTAATTGCACTAAAATCATGGTGACTGGTTAGAGCAAGAATGTAGGTCACTCAGGGTGTCTGTTTCATGTGCAATACAAGTCCAGAAAAAGCCAGCCAGCAACATCAGCATCGCTGCTGAGAGTCCTGTTGTCCTCAGGTGCTTTGTACAGCTCCAGCAGAAGAAGGGAGACAAACTTGTGTCTGATCACCAAATCTTTGGTGTTGTTTGCTTCTGAGGTTTTTCTTCTATGTGTGTCAGCTGCATTATAAGTTTCATTAGCAAATCAGTTTTCTTTTTTTTCTTTTTTTTTCCCCGATATTGCCTATCAGTTTTCAGTTCAGTTTTCATTTTTCATCAAGAAAGTGTCACTGTGTAGAGACTAGTCCATACACCACATCTACTAAGTTACTAAACAATACTAGATCATACTGCACAGTACTTGCAGCTGATGAATTAATAAATCAGTGATTAAGATGAAAGGATTTAAGACAAGGGTCTCATGGATAGGACTCAGCAGACGTCTGATCTGCACATTGGCCTGATGCATGAGGCTAGTGCCCACACACTGCAAAATGCAGGGGATTCAGCAGACGTCTGATCTGCACATTGGCCTGATGTGTGAGGCTAGTGCCCACACACTGCAAAATGCAGGGGATTCAGCAGACGTCTGATCTGCACATTGGCCTGATGCGTGAGGCTAGTGCCCACACACTGCAAAATGCAGGGGATTCAGCAGACGTCTGATCTGCACATTGGCCTGATGCGTGAGGCTAGTGCCCACAACTGCAAAATGCAGGGGATTCAGCAGACGTCTGATCTGCACATTGGCCTGATGCGTGAGGCTAGTGCCCACACACTGCAAAATGCAGGGGACTCAGCAGACGTCTGATCTGCACATTGGCCTGATGCGTGAGGCTAGTGCCACACACTTGCAAAATGCAGGGGATTCAGCAGACGTCTGATCTGCGCATTGGCCTGATGCGTGAGTGCTAGTGCCCACACACTGCAAAATGCAGGGGACTCAGCAGACGTCTGATCTGCGCATTGGTCTGATGCGTGAGGCTAGTGCCCACACACTGCAAAATGCAGGGGATTCAGCAGACGTCTGATCTGCGCATTGGTCTGATGCGTGAGGCTAGTGCCCACACACTGCAAAATGCAGGGGATTCAGCAGACGTCTGATCTGCGCATTGGCCCGATGCCTGAGGCTAGTGCCTACGGACTGCAAAATGCATAGGATTCAGCAGGTACCCATGAAGTATGGAATACTTTGGCTGGTTGTCGTAAGCATTTCACAAGTTTTGATCTGCATTTTGCAGCTTAAACGTTTTCATGTGTTTGACCATTGGAGTAACAACAGGTTTGCCAGATTAACAGAGAGGAAGATGGTTCTAGTATATGTCTCCTTTGATCTTTTAACAGACTTCCCTTGGAAATGTTAGTGTATGTGTTCTGGCATATGTCTTCTTTGATCTTTTACACAGACTTCCCTTGGAAACGTTAGTATATGTGTTCTGGATATGTCTTCTTTGATCTTTTACACAGACTTCCTTGAAACGTAGTGTATGTGTTCTGGTATATGTCTTCTTTGATCTTTTACACAGATTTCCCTTGGAAATGTTAGTGTTATGAATGTTTATGGTTTATTTGGGAATCAAAGATAAAATTGGATTTGTGTAGATAAAGTTCTAGTCTTTTCCTAGATGGGTCTTCACAAAAGCTTATGCAGCATTGGCTGATTGCGGTTGAGGGCGGCTGGGGTGGCCCACCCCACTGCAAAAATTGCAGGGATTCAGCAGACCGTTGATTCTTTTTTTTTTTTTTTTTTTTTTTTTTTTTTTTTTTTTTTTTTTTTTTTTTTTTTTTTTTTTTTTTTTTTTTTTTTTTTTTTTTTTTTTTTTTTTTTTTTTTTTTTTTTTTTTTTTTTTTTTTTTTTTTTTTTTTTTTTTTTTTTTTTTTTTTTTTTTTTTGACATTGGCTGTGCTACTACCCATTTAATTGCAGTGGCGAGTTCAGCATGACGCCTAAAAAACTGAAAAAAGGCCCGGGTGGCCTATTCCTTTTGAAACATGGGGGGAACTTTCACGACGTAAAATTGCACTTTCTGTCTTATTTTTTTTACTGAAAATGTTGGGAAAACCTGTCCCATTTAAAATCCTTAGTTTGCAAATTCAAAATCTAGATTAAATCAGGACCATTGGTTGAGGATTGTTAGGTTTGTCTACATTTTGACAAATTCAAGGATCCCGGGCTAGAACGATCGTGGTTATTGTCTGGATGAAATCAATTAGGGAATTAATTGTGACCAATTCAAACGGAAACTTGCAAATTAATGTGGGACTCATTGCCTGTGATGATCTTTGAATTCCTTTGTCGAGAAATTTCCTGTTTTGCTTCATTTTGTCCATTAAGTTATCATGTTTTTTGAACCATTAGTAAACAGGCTTCCTTCGGGAAAAGAAGTGAATAATGGTTCAGATATGTTCCTTCTTTAAACAGACTTCCCTTGGAATTTAGATTTTTCTGGCAATGTCCTTCTTTAAATCTGACGTTCCCTTGGAAGTGAGATGTCCTCAATGTCGACTTAACACTTCTTGAAGTTTAGATGTAATTTTATGAAAAAAGAATGTAACTTATGATATAGACTGTAACCTTAATGGGGTAAATGTTACTTCAATGAGTCAGATGTAAGGGTTCAAAAAGTAGACGGGTAACCTTCTGAATAGACTGTTTCCAATGGTAGAGTAAATTCATAATTCCCCTGTAAGCTTTCAATGTAGTCAAGACTGTGGTAAGCTTCAATGAAGGTCAGTACTGTAACCTTTTTTAAGTTCTGACGTAACCTTCAACGGAATTCAATGAGTCAGTTTTAAAAACTTAAAGAATTAGACTGACCTCAATGAAGTCAGGACAACTTTTCAAGAAGTTAGATGCAACTTTAATGGTTTGACTGTTAATTTTTTCAAAGAATTGACTTTGTAAGTTTTCAATAAGGTTAGGTGTAAACTTCTTTTTAAAAGTCAGTGAATTCAAAAAAAGAAAGAATGTAACCTTCTGGAGATGACTGTAAATTCAATTTTGAAATCAGGTAACCTTCAATGAATTCGACTTTTGCTTCAATGAAGTCAGCTGTAAACTTAAATGAAGTAAAGAAGTAACCTTCAAAGGAAGTCAGCTGTAACCTTCATGAAGTTAACTGTAACTTAAATGAGGTGACCTGTTGAAGCTTCATGAAGTCAGACTGTAACCTTCATTAAGTCAGACTGTAACCTTAAATTTCGTAACTTAAATGAAGTCAGACTGTAACCTTCAAGAAGTAGATGTAACCTTCAATGAATCAGACTGTAACCTTAAAAGAAGTTAACTGAAACCTTCAATGAGGTAGACTGTAACCTTAAAAGAATTCAGACTGTAACCTTCAATAAGTCGGGACTGTAACTTAAATAAAGGTAGACTGTAACCTTCAATGAAGTCAGACTGTAACTTCAATGAAGAAAAGATTTGTAAACCATATCAGACTGTAACCTTCAATAAAGTCAGACTGTACTTCAATACTGTAGACGTCAATGAAGTCAGACTGAAACCTTCAAGAAGTTAGACTGTAACCTTCAATGAAGTCAGACTTTAACCTTCAAAGAAGTTAGACTGAACCTTCAATGAGGTTAGACTGTAACCTTCAAAGAATTTAGACTGTAACCTTCAATAAGTCAGACGTAACCTTCATAAAGTCAACTGTAACCTTCAATAAAGTCCAGGACCTGAAACCCTTTCCATGAAGTCAGACTGTAACCTTTCAATGAAAGTCAGATTTGTAACCTTCAATAAAGGTTAGACTCTAACCTTCATGAAGGTCTGACTTAACCTTCATTGAAGAGACTGTAACCTTCAATTAAGTCAGACTGTAACTTCAATGAGGTGGGACTGTAACCTTCAATGAGTTCCAGACTGTAACCTTCAATGAGTCAGACTGTAACCTTCATTGAAGTCAGACTGTAACCTTCAATAAACCCCCGACTGTAACTTCAATGAATCAGACTGTAACCTTCAATGAGTTAGACTGTAACCTTCAAAAAGGTCAGACTGTAAAACCTTCCAATGAAGTAGACTGTAACCTTAAATGAAGTCAGACTGTAACCTTAAATAAAAGTCAGACTGTAACCTTGTCAGTGAACGTTAACTGTAACCTTAAATGAAGTCAGACTGTAACCTTCAAGAAGTTAGACTGAAACCCTTAAATTGAAGTCAGACTTAACCTTCAAAAAAAAAGTTGGGCTGAAACCTTCAATGAGGTAGACTGTAACCTTCATAAAAGGACTGTAACCTTCAATGAAGGTATGACTGTAACCTTCAATGATTTAGACTGTAATTTTCAATAAAGGGTCAGACTGAAACCTTCAATGAAGTCAGCCCTGTAACCTTCAATGAGGTCAGACTCTGTAACCTTCATTGAAGTCAGACTGTAACCTTTACGAATGAAGTCAGACTTTAACCTCAATGAGTCAGACTGTAACCTTCAATGGGGTTTAAGACTGTCCCCTTCATGAAGTCAGACTGTAACCTTCAATGAAGTCGACTGAACCTTAAATGAGGTCAAAATTTTAAACCTTCAATGAGGTCAGACTGAAAACCTTAAATTTAGTCAGACTGTAACCTTCAATGAGGTCAGACTGTAACCTTAAATGGGTCAGACTGTCACCTTCATGAAGTCTGACTGTAACCTAATGAAGTCAGACTGAAACCCTTTTAATGAAGTCAGACTGTAACCTTCATGAAGTTAGACTGAAACCCTTTCATTGAGTCGACTGAAACCTTCAAAGAGTTAGACTGTAACCTTCAATGAAGTCAAGACTGTAACCTTCAATGAAGCAGACTGTAACCTTCAATAAAGTCAAGAGGCTGTAACCTTCAGGGAAGTCGACTGTACTTAAAATGAGGTCAATTTGTAACCTTCAATAAAAGTCAGACTGTAACCTTTAATGAAGTCAGATTTAAAACCTTCAATGAAGTCAACGAACCTTCAATAAAGTCAGATTTGTAACCTTCAATGAAGTCAGACTGAACCTTAATGAATTTGAGAATGTTACCTTATATAAAGGTCAGACTGTAACCTTCAAAGAGTTAGACTGTAACCTCAATGAGGTCAGATTGTAACCAATTCAGTGAATCATGATGTAACCTTCAAAAGTCAACTGTAACTTCAATGAAGTCGACTGTAACCTTAATAAGGTCAGACTGAAAACCTTCAATGAAGTCAGACTGTAACTTCAATGGGGTCAGACTGTAGCTTCAATAAAGTCGGACTGTAACCCTTCAATGAAGTCAGACTGTAACCTTCAATAAAGTCAACTGTAACCTTCAATAAGCCAGACTGTAACCTTCAATGAAGTCAGACTGTAACCTTCAATGAAGTCAACTGTAACCTTCATGAAGTCAACTGTAACCTTAAGAGTTAGACTGTAACCTCAATGAGGAAGACTGTAACCTTCAATGAGGTCAGACTGTAAACTTCAAGAATTTGACTGTTTCAGGGTCAGACTGTACTTCAATAAGTCAGACTGAAACCCTTTAATAACTGTAACCTCAATGAATTCAGACTGTAACCTTAAATAACTGCTCTTTAATAAAAGTCAGACTGTAACCTTAAATTAAAGGGTCAGACTGAAAACCTTAAATGAATTTAGACTGTAACCTTCAATGAGCAGATGTAACCTTATTAGTCAGCTGAACTCAAAACTGAAAACCTTCAATGAAGTCAGACTGTAACCTTCAATGAAGTCAGACTGTAACCTTCAATAACTGTAACCTTCAATAAAGGGTCAGACTGTAACCTTCAAGAAGTCAGACTGTAACCTTCAAGAGAAGTCAGACTGTAACCTTCAATGAGGTCAGACTGTAACTTCAATGAGTAGCTGTAACCTTAAATAAAGTCAGACTGTAACCTCAAGGAAATTTGGGCTGTAACCTTCAATAAGTCAGCTGAAACCCTTAATTTAGAGGACTTAACCTTCAATAAAGCAGACTGTAACCTTCAATGAAGTCAGACTGTAACCTTCATAAGTCAGACTGTAACCTTCAAGAGTTAGACTGAAAACCTTCAATGGAATAGAACTTTAATTCAATGAGGTCAGACTTTAACTTCAATGAAGTCAGACTGTACCTTCAATTTAAGTCAGACTGTAACCTTCTTTGAGGTCAGACTGTAACCTTAAAGGGGTCGACTGTAACCTTCATGAGGTCAACTGTAACCTTCAATAAAGGTCAGACTGTAACCTTCAATGAAGTCAGACTGTAACCTTCAAGTTGAATCAAACTGTAACCTTCATGGGGTCGCTGTAACCTTCAATGAGGTCAGACTGTAACCTTCATAAAGTCAGCTGTAACTTCAATGAAGTCAGACTGTAACCTTCAATGAATCAGGACGTAACCTTCAATGAAGTCAGACTTTAACCTTCAAAAATCAGACTTAACCTTCAATGAGGTCAGCTTTACCTTCAATAAAGTCAACTGTAAACCTTCAATATGTCAGACTGTAACCTCAATGAGTCAGACTGTAAACTTCAATGAGGTCAGACTGTCCCCTTCAATGAGTCAGACTGTAACCTTAATGAAGTCAGACTGTAACTTAATGAAGTCAGCTGTAACCTTCATGAAGTCAGACTGTAACCTTAAAATTGAGTCAGACTGTACCTTTAAAAGGGGTAACTGTAACCTTCAATGAGTCAGACTGTAACCTTAAATGAAGTCGACTGTAACCTTCAATGAAGTCAAGAACTGAACCTTCAATAATATGTCAACGGTTAACCTTCAGTGAAGTCAGACTGTAACTTCAATGAGGTCGGGACTGTACCTTCAATGAGTCAGACTGTAACCTTAATGAAGTCAGACTGTAACCTTCAATAAAGTCAGACTGTAACCTTCAATGAAGTCAGACTGTAACCTTCAATAAAGTCGACTGGTACCTTCAGTGAAGTCAGACTGTAAACTTCAATGGGGTCAGACTGTCCCTTCAATGAAGTCAGACGGGTACCTTTTAATGAAGTCAGACTGTAACCTTCAATAAAAGTCAACGTAACCTTCATGAAGTCAGACTTGTAACCTTCAATGAAGTCAGACGAAACCCTTTAATGATAAGTAGATGTAACCTTCAATAAAGGTCAAAACTGTAACCTTCAAGAATTTAGACTGTAACCTTCAATAAAGTCAGACTGAACCTTTAAATGAAGTCAGACTGTAACCTTAAAATAGAAGTCAGACTGAAAACTTCAATAAAGGTCAGACTGTACCTTCAATAAGGTCAGACTGTAACCTTAATGAGTCAGACTGTAACCTTCAATGAGTCAATGTAACCTTCAATGAAGTCGGATTTTGTAACCTTCATGAAGTCAGACTGAAACCCTTTTAAGGGAAGGAGATGTAACCTTTCAATAAAGTCAGACTGTAACCTTCAAGAAGTCAGACTGTAACCTTCAATAAAGTCGGGACTGTAACCTTCAGTGAAGTCGACTGTAACCTTCAAAAAAGTTAGACTGAAACCCCTTCAATGAAAGAACTGTAACCTTCAATAAGGTCAGACGTAACCTTCAAGAATTTTGACTGTAATAAAGTCGGGACTGTAGCTTCAATGAAGTCGACTGTAACCTTATACGTGTAACCTCAATGAACCAGACTGTAACCTTCAATAACTGTAACCCTTTAATGAAGTCAGACGGGTAACCTTAAATAAGTCGGGACTGAAACCCTTTTCCATAGAGTTAGACTGTAACCTTAAATGGGACAGATGAAAACCTTTAAATTAAGTCAGACTGTAAATTCAAGACTTGTTAAAATTTTACAATGAAGTCAGACTGTAACCTTCAATAAATTCAGACTGTAACCTTCAATACTGTAACCTTTAATAAAGTCGGGACTGTAACCTTCAAAAAGTCAGACTGTAACCATAAAGAAGTCCAAAGGACGGAAACCCTTCAAACTGAAGTCAGACTGAAAACCTTAAAAGAAGTGACTGTAACCTTTCATGAAGTCAACGAAACCCTCAATACGAACCTTCAAAAAGTTGGGCTGTAACCTTTCAAAAAGGTCAGACTGTAACCTTCAAAAAGGTCAGACTGTAACCTTCAATGAAGTCAGACTGTAACCTTCAAGAAGTAGACTGAAACCTTCATTGAAGTCAGACTGTAACCTTAAAAGGGGAGTAGCTTAACCTTCAATGAGGTCAGGCTGAAACCTTAATGAGTCAGACTAAACCTTCAATGAGGTCAGACTGTAACCTTCAATGAAGTCAGACTGTAACCTTCAATGAAGTCAGACTGTAACCTTCAATGAGTCAGCCCTTAACCTTCAATAGTCAGATTTTAAAACCTTCAATGAGGTCGGACTTTTAAGGCGACTTTCAATGAAGTCAGACTGTAACCTTCATAAGTCAACTTAACCTTCAATGAGGTTCAGACTGTAACCTTCAACTGAGGGTCAGACTGTAAACCTTCATGAGGTCAGACTGTAACCTTTTGATTCAACTGTAACCTCAATGAGCCCAAACTGTAAACCTTCAATGAGGTCAGACTGTAACCTTCAATAAAGGTCAGACTGTAACCTTCAGTGAAGTCAGACTGTAACCTTCAGTGAGGTCAGACTGTAACTTCTATGAGGTCAGACTGTAACCTTCAATGAGGTCAGACTGTAACCTTCAATGAGGTCAGACGGGAAACCCTTTAAATGAAGTCAGACTGTAACCTTCCATGAAGTCACTGTAACCTTCAATTTGACGTAGATGTAACCTTCAATGAGGTCAGCTGTAACTTTCAATGAAGTCAGACTGAAAACCTTCAGTGAAGTCAGACTGTAACCTCAGTGAAGTTCAGACTGTAACCTATGAAATCCTATTCAGCTCCATTCATTTCTCGTTTCATTCATCTTTCATGAGTAGACCCATTAACTTTTTTTCCCTCTCTGTTTCCATTTAGTCTTAATGAAGTAGACGCTTTTACTTCATTTCCTCTCTGTTTCCATTCAGTCTTATCATAAAGTGACCAGCTCTACTTCTTTCCTCTCTGTTTCCATTCAGTCTTCCCATGAAGTAGACCACCCTCTACTTCATTTTTTCCTTCTGTTTCCCAATTCAGTCTTCCCTTTGAAGTAGACCAGCTCTACTTCATTTCCTCTCTGTTTCCATTCATTTCTTTACCATGAATTTGACCAGCTCTACTTCATTTCCTCTCTGTTTCCTTTCAGTCTTACCATAAAAGTAGACCAGCTTACTTCATTTCCTCTCTGTTTCCATTCATCTTATCATGAAGTAGACCACTCCAGAGAAGTCAAAAGTGCTGGCATGCGAATACACCTAGTTTAGCTCAACTTCTCCCCGGGTCTTGTCATGAATTTGATCAGCTGTAAAGAAATCTGAACATGAACATGATGCCCCCAAAAGCATGTTTTGGGACTGACGCCTTCCCAAGTCCCCACATTACAAAACACATGCAAATTAAACACCTTAAATGCAGGAAGAGTTGGTTGTACCCATGCTTCATGCCTTTCTAATATAGTTTTTTATTCTGTGTTTCAGTATGTGAATGGTGCGGAGTTTAAAAAACTGACACAGTGAAGCCGGGGAGAAGAAGAAGGAATGTGTGATCCATTTTTGGGGTTGAAAGATGGCATTTGTGGTGAGGCTCATTTTGGTGTCTTTGTGTGGTAGATAGGGCCCCTTTCTGTGTGTGTGTGTGTGGTTGTGTGTGTGTGAGTGTGGGGGGTGTGTGTGTGTGTGTGTGTGTGGTGTGTGTGTGTGTGTGAAGTCAATCTGTGTGTGTGTTTGTGTGTGTGTGTATGTGTGTGTGTTCACTCAGTTTTTTTTTGTTTGTTTTTTGTAGGGGTTGTGTAAATGGGAATGTTACTCTACAATTTTTAGTGAATTCTGAGCTAAATTAATTTTTTCTCTGTGTGTGCATCAGCTACCACCCACCCCACCCTTCACCCACCCCACCATCCACATGACATACAAAAAAGCAAATGTTTTTCTCTCTGTCCCCTCATTTTCTCCCACCCTATTCTCTCTCCTTTTCCTCAGTGCTCCCCCCCTGCCCCACACCCCTCTCTCTGTCCTCCATCCCTCCCTGTTTACCCTTCCCCTCCCTTCCCCTTTCTCTTTCCCTCCTCTCTTATCATTCTTTTTGGCTGTGGGTTCTGGAGGCTGTTTGTTTTGTTGCTGAAAACTTCACTGTTGATGTCACTGCACAGTATCACTGACTGATCAGTTTTTTTGCCTGGTGAAATTAGTGTTGTTCTGCACAGAAATAGCTCAGTATGAATTGATGACCATGTTTGCTTGTGATGACCACTTTAAGCATTTGGTGTGTGTGTGTGTGTGTGTGTGTGTGTGTGTGTGTGTGTGTGTGTGTGTGTGTGTGTGTGTGTGTGCTCGCGCATGTGTGTGTGTGTGCGCGCGTGTGTGTGTGTGTGTGTGCGTGCGCGCGTGCGTGTGTGTGTGTGTGTGTGTGTTAAAAGTGGAATGCGCTGAAGGGAGTTTCTTGAATGAGACAACGGGGATGTGTCAGAAGTGTCCAATTGGAAGCTACACAGATCAGAGCGGAGAAACCTCCTGTACACCTTGTTCAGATGGAGAAACCACATTGCAGATCGGAGCGCACTATTGTAACAGTAAGTAACCTTTGTGTTGGACAAGGTTGCGTGGTTGATCATTACATTCATGAAATCAGTTTCAGTTTTGTTACGGAGACATCACTTGCATGTGGACTCGCCTATGTACGGTGCACCATATCTGATTAGCCATAAGGCCACAACACTTCAGGGGCTGCAATGAAATGATTGAATAAAGAAAGACGGAGCTTTGCAAAGGGGCTAATGACCACTACCGACTTTGTGGATGCCTGACTTGATATTTAGAGGAAGTCTGTAATGGTCTCTTTATCACTGAATCATGAACATTCTGTCAGAATAAGCCTTGTGCCAACAAAGAAACATGAATGAGCATTTTTTTAATTTTTAATGAGTGCTTTATCAGATATTAATATTTGTCAGGTTTATTTATCTGTCTGATTGTTGTATCATCTTCTATGTACCATAAGTGGCACAACGTATGCTCATCCTGCTTGCTTGGTGCTCCTGCCATGGTCCACATGACACTGTCAGTGAAGGTTGCTGTAAGGCCTCTCAGCAGAGATACCATGCTAATGCATGGTCCACATGATGCTGTCAGTGAAGGTTGCTGTAAGGCCTCTCAGCAGAGGATACCATGCTCCTACCATGGTCCACATGACACTGTCAGTGAAGGTTGCTGTAAGGCCTCTCAGCAGAGGATACCATGCTCCTACCATGGTCCACATGACACTGTCAGTGAAGGTTGCTGTAAGGCCTCTCAACAGAGGATACCATGCTCCTACCATGGTCCACATGACACTGTCAGTGAAGGCTGCTGTAAGGCCTCTCAGCAGAGGATACCATGGTCCACATGACACTGTCAGTGAAGGTTGCTGTAAGGCCTCTCAGCAGAGGATACCATGCTCCTACCATGGTCCACATGACACTGTCAGTGAAGGGTGCTGTATGGCCTCTCAACAGAGGATACCATGGTCCACATGACACTGTCAGTGAAGGCTGCTGTAAGGCCTCTCAGCAGAGGATACCATGGTCCACATGACACTGTCAGTGAAGGCGGCTGTAAGGCCTCTCAGCAGAGGATACCATGGTCCACATGACACTGTCGGTGAAGGCTGCTGTAAGGCCTCTCAGCAGAGGATACCATGGTCCACATGACACTGTCAGTGAAGGCTGCTGTAAGGCCTCTCAGCAGAGGATACCATGGTCCACATGACACTGTCGGTGAAGGCTGCTGTAAGGCCTCTCAGCAGGGGATACTATGGTCCACATGACACTGTCGGTGAAGGCTGCTGTAAGGCCTCTCAGCAGAGGATACCATGCTTCTAACCATGGTCCACATGACACTGTCAGTGAAGGCTGCTGTAAGGCCTCTCAGCAGAGGATACCATGCTCCTACCATGGTCCACATGACACTGTCGGTGAAGGTTGCTGTAAGGCCTCTCAGCAGAGGATACCATGCTCCTACCATGGTCCACATGACACTGTCGGTGAAGGTTGCTGTAAGGCCTCTCAGCAGAGGATACCATGCTCCTACCATGGTCCACATGACACTGTCGGTGAAGGTTGCTGTAAGGCCTCTCAGCAGAGGATACCATGCTCCTACCATGGTCCACATGACACTGTCAGTGAAGGTTGCTGTAAGGCCTCTCGGCAGAGGATACCATGCTCCTACCATGGTCCACATGACACTGTTGGTGAAGGCTGCTGTAAGGCCTCTCAGCAGAGGATACCATGCTCCTACCATGGTCCACATGACACTGTCAGTGAAGGCTGCTGTAAGGACTCTCGGCAGAGGATACCATGCTCCTACCATGGTTCACATGACACTGTCAGTGAAGGCTGCTGTAAGGCCTCTCAGCAGAGGATACCATGCTAATGCCATGGTCCACATGACACTGTCAGTGAAGGCTGCTGTAAGGCCTCTCAGCAGAGGATGCCATGCTCCTACCATGGTTCACATGACACTGTCAGTGAAGGCTGCTGTATGGCCTCTCAGCAGAGGATACCATGGTCCACATGACACTGTTGGTGAAGGCTGCTGTAAGGCCTCTCGGCAGAGGATACCATGCTCCTACCATGATCCACATGACACTGTCAGTGAAGGCTGCTGTAAGGCCTCTCAGCAGAGGATACCATGGTCCACATGACACTGTCGGTGAAGGCTGCTGTAAGGCCTCTCAGCAGAGGATACCATGCTAATGCCATGGTCCACATGACACTGTCGGTGAAGGCTGCTGTAAGGCCTCTCAGCAGAGGATACCATGCTCCTGCCATGGTCCACATGACACTGTCGTGAAGGCTGCTGTAAGGCCTCTCAGCAGAGGATACCATGCTCCTGCCATGGTCCACATGACACTGTCGGTGAAGGCTGCTGTAAGGCCTCTCAGCAGAGGATACTATGGTCCTACCATGGTCCACATGACACTGTCAGTGAAGGCTGCTGTAAGGCCTCTCAGCAGAGGATACTATGGTCCACATGGCACTGTCAGTGAAGGCTGCTGTAAGGCCTCTCAGCAGAGAAATCAGCACAGCTGCTGTGATGCAAGATACGCAAAGCAGCTAGCAACAATAACTCCTTAGCTCTGAAGTCAGATTGAGCGAGTTACTGTCCTCTGTGTAACTCCAGCAGGAGTGGATCACATCATCCACCAAAGGGAAAAGGGGAGGGGGGGGGGTGGACGGGAACGATTGTGTTTTTTTTTTTTTTAGTGTCTGCAAAAACGTTGCTGACGGAGGCTGAGAGGGGTGAAGGAGGAAGGTGGGATGACGTGCAACAGGGAAGGAGGGGAGGTGTTTGCAAGGGGGGGGGGGGGGGGTGTCAACAAACCTTAACCTTGTTTATCAAATGATGTTCTTATGTCAGAAACTGTATTTCTGAGTGAGGGGAAGAGGTGACAACAGAATGTAGGTAGAGAAGGTGGGCGGGGGGGGGGGGGGGGGTATGTGAGGGGAAGAGGTGACAATGGAGTGTAGGTGGAGAAGGTGGGGGATGGGGAAGAGGTGACAGTGGAGTGTAGGTGGAGAAGGTGGGGGTGGGGGGTGGGAAGAGGTGACAGTGGAGTGTAGGTGGAGAAGGTGGGGGATGGGGAAGAGGTGACAGTGGAGTGTAGGTGGAGAAGGTGGGGGTGGGGGGTGGGGAAGAGGTGACAGTGGAGTGTAGGTGGAGAAGGTGGGGGTGGGGGTGGGAAGAGGTGACAGTGAGTGTAGGTAGAGAGGTGGGGTGGGGGTGGGAAGAGGTGACAGTGGAGTGTAGGTGGAGAAGGTGGGGGTGGGGGGTGGGGAAGAGGTGACAGTGGAGTGTAGGTGGAGAAGGTGGGGTGAGGGGAAGAGGTGACAGTGGAGTGTAGGTGGAGAAGGTGGGGTGGGTGAGGGAAGAGGTGACAGTGGAGTGTAGGTAGAGAAGGTGGGGGTGGGGAAGAGGTGACAATGGAGTGTAGGTGGAGAAGGTGGGGGTGGGAAGAGGTGACAATGGAGTGTAGGTGGAGAAGGTGGGGGTGGGGAAGAGGTGACAATGGAGTGTAGGTGGAGAAGGTGGAGGATGGGTGAGGGGAAGAGGTGACAGTGGAGTGTAGGTAGAGAAGGTGGGGGTGGGGGGTGGGGAAGAGGTGACAATGGAGTGTAGGTGGAGAAGGTGGGGGTGGGTGAGGGGAAGAGGTGACAGTGGAGTGTAGGTAGAGAAGGTGGGGGTGAGGGGAAGAGGTGACAATGGAGTGTAGGTAGAGAAGGTGGGGGTGGGGGATGGGGAAGAGGTGACAACAGAGTGTAGGTAGAGAAGGTGGGGGTGGGGTGGGGAAGAGGTGACAATGGAGTGTAGGTAGAGAAGGTGGGGGTGGGGGATGGGGAAGAGGTGACAACAGAGTGTAGGTGGAGAAGGTGGGGGTGGGGGATGGGGAAGAGGTGACAACAGAGTGTAGGTAGAGAAGGTGGGGTGGGGGGTGGGGAAGAGGTGACAGTGGAGTGTAGGTAGAGAAGGTGGGGGTGGGGAAGAGGTGACAATGGAGTGTAGGTGGAGAAGGTGGGGGTGGGGGGTGGGGAAGAGGTGACAATGGAGTGTAGGTGGAGAAGGTGGGGGTGGGGGGTGGGGAAGAGGTGACAGTGGAGTGTAGGTAGAGAAGGTGGGGGTGGGGAAGAGGTGACAATGGAGTGTAGGTGGAGAAGTGGGGGTGGGGGGTGGGGAAGAGGTGACAATGGAGTGTAGGTAGAGAAGGTGGGGGTGGGGTGAGGGGAAGAGGTGACAATGGAGTGTAGGTAGAGAAGGTGGGGTGGGGGTGAGGGGAAGAGGTGACAATGGAGTGTAGGTAGAGAAGGTGGGGGTGGGGGTGGGGAAGAGGTGACAACAGAGTGTAGGTAGAGAAGGTGGGGGTGGGGGTGAGGGGAAGAGGTGACAATGGAGTGTAGGTAGAGAAGGTGGGGGTGGGTGGGGAAGAGGTGACAACAGAGTGTAGGTAGAGAAGGTGGGGATGGGGAAAAGTAGCGGCAAAGGTTCAGCAAATCAAGAACGGTCACAGAAACATTGTTCAGGTGGAGGGTGAGAGGAAGGTAAGAAAGGAGAGAAAAGGAGGTGACAGTGCAAATACGGCGTATTGCCTGCTCTGTTTGTTGATAATGTATTCCCATGGTAACTTCTTTGCTTTTTCTATTTTGGTATGTTCCAGAATGCACTCATTTAGGTACTTTATGATTTAAAAGAAAACAAAACTGAGAGGTGTGGGTGAGAAGTGGGCGCATGGGGTAGAATCCATGGAAAACTCTTATTCCCCAGTTCCCTTTGTCATATATATATATATATATATAAAGATAAGCCAATAAATGAAATATGAGTGGCATGGGAACAAAGCCATTGCTGAAAATACATAACACTGAGAAAAACAACAGCAACAACAACAACAACTACAACAAATCAATGAAAATGTTTGCAAGTCTCAAGGTTCATTTAACCCCTAAGGATGTTTCACTTTGTGTCTCATACAGAGCTGTTTTTGCATTGTGATGTACCTTAAACGGTAGCTGTTTTTGTATCCTGATATACCTTAAACGGTACCTCATATGTAGCAAGTTTGTCACTAAATTGCTTATCCAACTAAAGGTGGAAGTGTTCTAAAATACTCGCTGAACTTAACACAGTCTCAAAGCAAATACACCAACAAGCATATAAAGAAACACAGGTAACAATTTAAGGTTTTATATCTTTCACCATTATGTCCCCTATTCCTTCTATTTAGGAGCTGATCTCATGCAACCCCAAGGCTTTCATATGCTGCTGTTGGGATGAATGGCTTTTGGGTTAAACAGTCTTGTCCAGTATTGCAGCCTGGCCTAAAGGCGATGCCAGACAGACGCACTTCATATGTGTGGGCATTTCCCCATGTATGGTCATCTGTTGCCCTTCCCTCATATGAGGCTCTATCAAGATGACCGCTTACAATTCCTCAGTGCTAAGAAGACCTTTTTATGGATTGTCAAGCACCTTTGTTGTATCCTGTGAATCATCAGGTGCAAACTTGGGGACATGAAACTGGATACCCCTAAAACAGTCAACATAGCAAAAGAGGTGGGAAAAGAAGAGTTAGGTAGGAGTGTAACAAAAGTTGAAACACTATCCAAGAAATGCTTCAGAACCTGCACTTGGAACTCCTACAACACTAAAAAGAGGATCTCGACAGTTGAAAAACTAGCATATGACTTTGATGTTTTGCGTCTGCAAGACACTGCAAATGCTACCTACAGACCATTACATTCTCATTCTGCAGTGCACTGTCATTCATCCACTCCATCCAGTGAACTTCACATTTAGCTGATGTTGCAGCTTTTCCAGACCAGGATATGTGACCAACTGCCATGTAGAATGGAATTTCTGGTGGCATAGCATGTCCTCTGGCAGTGCTTCTTGTGTATTCAATCTCCTTAAGCTATTGGTTGTGTCTCCATGTGTATTTTCCATGGATCAGTGATGCTCTTCGTGAATTCAGGACATCATCCACTGTTTCGTAGCCCTCCAGCAGACACACAGGGTCATCTGATTTTTGCTCATTTTATTACTTTAAATTTGAGGGCTGGAGATCGAATACAGATCTGAGGATGAAGTTGGTCCTGAGTGGAGCCACCTGTCATATTTTAGACCAGCTGAGACTTCTATTGAGCCCAAGACTACCGCAGAAGAATAACTTGTCCCTAAAAGCTTTTGTTGTGAGGATGTAAGACTCAACCGTTCTTCTTCTGAGTGTGTTTTTTTAGGCAGTCTATGGCCTCTATTGGCATTGCTGTGTGATTTTTCAGGTAGTCTATCACCCCTATTAGCATTGCTGTGTGATTTTTCAGGTAGTCTATCGCCCCTATTGGCATTGCTCACCCCTATTGGCATTGCTGTGTGATTTTTCAGGTAGTCTGTCGCCTCTATTGGCATTGCTGTGTGATTTTTCAGGTAGTCTACCGCCCCTATTGGCATTGCTGTGTGATTTTTCAGGTAGTCTACCGCCCCTATTGGCATTGCTGTGTGATTTTTCAGGTAGTCTATCGCCCCTATTGGCATTGCTGTGTGATTTTTCAGGTAGTCTGTCACCCCTATTGGCATTGCTGTGTGATTTTTCAGGTAGTCTATCGCCTCTATTGGCATTGCTGTGTGATTTTTCAGGCAGTCTGTCGCCCCTATTGGCATTGCTGTGTGATTTTTCAGGTAGTCTATCACCCCTATTGGCATTGCTGTGTGATTTTTCAGGTAGTCTATCACCCCTATTGGCATTGCTGTGTGATTTTTCAGGCAGTTTGTCGCCCCTATTGGCATTGCTGTGTGTTTTTTCAGGTAGTCTATTGCCCCTATGGGCATTGCTGTGTGCTTTTTCAGGTAGTCTGTTGGCCCCTATAGGCATTGCTGTGTGTTTTTTCAGGTAGTCTATCGCCCCTATTGGCATTGCTCGCCCCTATTGGCATTGCTGTGTGATTTTTCAGGTAGTCTATCGCCCCTATTGGCATTGCTGTGTGATTTTTCAGGTAGTCAAATGTTGTTGTCTCTGCTTCAAGATTTTCACTGGCGATGCCCCTGCCTATCTTTCCGATCTCCTTCAAGTATATGTCCCATCACGAACGCTCCGCTCCTCCACCGACACTAGGACCTTCCGCTTTCCCAGTTACCGTCCCCATCGTAAACAGCATGGCGAACGAGCTTTCTCATACGCAGCTCCCAAACTCTGGAATAAACTCCCCTATGACTTAAGACATTCTCAAACCTTTTCTTCCTTCAAAACCTCCCTGAAAACCCACCTTTTCAAACAATACTAAGAAGACAGTCATTACCAGATAGTTGATTGACTCTTGTTGCTTCTGTGGATCGCTTAGTAGTTTGTGCTTGTTGCGGCTGTTGTGTATTGTGTGTCTGTGCGTGAGAGTGTGTGTGCGCGTGGGAGATAATGGGAGAGAGCCTTTGTTTTTCATTTATGAGCCGTTTTTCAATGCATTTTCTTTACATTTAGCAATTGTATTTTTTCTGCCTTTGTAAAGCGCCTTGTGCCGTGGAAGGCGCTATATAAATCCCCATTATTATTATTATTATTATTAGTCTATCGCCCCTATTGGCATTGCTGTGTGGTTTTTCAGGTAGTCTGTCGCCTCTATTGGCATTGCTGTGTGTTTTTTCAGGTAGTCTATCGCCCCTATTGGCATTGCTGGGCTGCTTCTGGATTCTTTACATTCTCTTCTTTCTTGAACTCCTGTATTAGCTTGTCTCTCTTTGCTTTCCCTTATGCCTTTGATCCTAGCCCTAACGTCTTGGTTTGTGTGTATCCTGTTATTTCCCTAATACTGAGGTTTTCCTTTGTCCCATCCACTGCCTGTCGTACTTTCCATTTTCTGCCAGTCTTTAACTTGGACCAGATTGACTTGTACTCCTAAAGGATGGATTTACAGGGTAGCTTCAACTGTGCTTGGCAACAGTTGAGCACAACATTAGTAAGACCAGATGGGACATTGAGCTATTCCCATGTGCATGTGTTGTGTTTGGCCTCCACTGATTCCATTGTGCCAGTGCTGATATTGTGACTGGTGAGTTGATTTTAACGTGGTGACAGCCCTGATGTGGCCCTCTGCGGTCGGCTGGGCTATAAGCAACATTATCTTATCTTGCTGATATTGTAGATCAGTAGAGGCCAGAGGAGCTACATGAACTGCAGGCACCAGACCTCGTATTTGCCAGGGAGCCACAGGTCTGTGGCGGGCTTACTTCTGTCTTTGGCTCTTCCAGTGCTCTTGACTGTTTTACCTGTCACTGTTGGAATGGTTGGTTGGCTACAGTGAATGGAACCATTTCTTCTATTTTTCATTTCCACAGCAAGAGGCTTCATAATTTCTTTGATTGGTAAGTTGTCCTGGATTAAGTGACTAACGTTTGTTCAACTGCTTCAGTGTTGTGTGTTTCATGTTCCGTATCATCCATGAAAGCATCAGAGAGGGCATGGGGCATCCGTTCCTCAGGCCTGACCTGTACAGCTCATGGCGACCTTCAGGATGACTTTCTTTTTTTTTTTTTTTTTGCTGTCCCAACCTCTGCGCCACCTCAGAGACAGTACACCCACGCCGCTCATTCCGACACTCTGTCCACAGCTACAGCCCGATCAGCCCCGCCGCAGTCCCGGCACCAGCAATCCACAGGGAGCAGTCAGTGTTAAGTCGTCAGGAGGCAACCGACCGGAGGAGACACTGCACTGCTGCCGAGTCACTTCGGTGGTGTTCAGTGGTGCCAGTTATGATCTAACATACGCAGGACACCACCTACTAAGCCCCCTACTGACGACAATAATTGCTAAGTCACGGAGCCGGCGTGAGCGAGCTCTCCCTCCGGAGGGCGCCACCACGTCCGTCCAGCGACAGCCCCCATGGACTTGCCGATACCGGTGACCGCGACCACGGCTGTTCAGAGCAAGTTACTTAGTTTTGAGTCGCAGGGGAGTTTACAGCTGCAGAGGCCAATCCGTGAATGCAGGTCAGGGAAAGGGGTGTTTTCTGCAGGCCGCTCCCCACCAGCCAGCTAACCGCACTGTATTCGGCCAACTGAATGTCATCTGTGCATAGCTGGTCTGGCAGCAATGTGTTCGGCATGGTTGAGCGGCCATTACAAATGGGGCTATAGGTTTGATAATTAGTTATTGTCATGAAAAATGTAATATATCTGCGCTCTTGAGGTGACTGAATTGGCGAATTCCCAACAATTGTTTTAATACCAAACTCGACTGGGTTTGTTTTCCTGTAGATAACATAGATGCGGCATGAAAGCTTGTACACAAGTGGTCAGGCAATATTAGAACAATGACAACACACACAAAGATGTGCAAAAATGACGTCATCACTTTCTGGGAAGTTAATTCTCCATAGTTAAGTAGTACACAAGTTTGATACATGCCTCTGCTCAGACTACAGCAACAAAAATATTGGATTAGAAATGTGTAAAGCCTTGTTTGTTTGCCCTTTCACTAAGTGTCTCATGCAGGATGGAAAATAAAGCTGTGCGACGGAACAAAACCAAGGCCACAGACGTGGAGAGGACATCGAAATTGAGGTCACCTTGAGAGCAGGGCATGAAGGGCCACAGAATTTGAGACTTTTTTGCTGATCAATGAGAATGAGGATGATTTAGATGATGCTACGGATTTCCATTTCGGTCTGAGACTACATGACAGGTCTGAGACTACATGACAGGGCTGTACTCTATGCTTCCTTTCATAAAATATCCCGGCGTCAACCAGGCCTGAGAGATACAGGCACCTGCAGTGTTGGTCAAGAAATTTGAGCAACACTCTCAGAAACGCATCCATTAAGTGGATGAAACTCGACTGTGTGGTCCAGTCTTCCCAACTGAGTCCGCAGCAAACTCAACTCTGAGTAGGAGCCGGTCGGGGCAGAAAAACACACATGACTCTGATTGGATTCGAACCCCGACCTCCCAGCCGGGAGTCCGCGACGCTAACCACTTCGTCACGGCGGCTGGTTCAGGATGACTTTCATTGCCATCACAGTTTAAGACACTGCTCAGCCCATTGCTGAGCCAAGTTCCAGACTGATCCAGTCTGTTATGTATTCATCATTGAGATGCCCTGGAAATGCTTCTTCAGCATTTCTTGGATGTTCTTCAGGATATTATACATCAAGAGTAAATAATAAAGGTGTGCTTTGCCTTTTTTTTTCAAATTAGAGCAGATGAATTATTCTTCAAGAAAGCATGTTGCAAACTGTACTAAAAATAACTTGAAATATTTCAATAGACTTTTTCTTCCCATTGTTTTTTTTTATGTGTGTGGTCATCCTTTCTTTTCTTTTAAACAGTCTCGTGCGACCGTGGTCAATACTTGGATGATGATGGTCAGTGCCAGCCATGTGAGAAGAACTTCTACCAGGATCAGACAGGGCAGATCATGTGTCTTTCCTGTCCTGCTGGTACAGCCACTGAAACCACGGGTGCCGATGATGCCATCTTGTGTGTCGGTCAGTATTTCACGACATGTGCCATGATCTTTTCCTGTCTTTCTTTTTTTTTGTTTTCATGTATGTTCTTTGATTTGTGTTTAAATGGTACCTTGACAGCAGTAGATTTTTTTGTTAATATTGCGGGGGGGGGGGGGGGGGGGGGGGGGGGGGGGGGGGAGGGGCGGAGGGGATTTAACATGGAATTATAGATTGTAAAAGCATGGTTTGTTATGTTCAAAGCAAATGCTAACTTACATTCAACATTTTAGCTATTTTCACTGATATTCAACAAAATTCTACAAGATGGAATGCTCTAATTAATCTAAAAAGTGATTTAACAGAAACAAATGGTGTGAAAATGAAATTAGAGCAGCAATTGATACTATATTCTAGTTATACAAAAATCAGTTATGGGAATATAAAGCAATGAAACTGCAATTTTTCTCAAAGGGTGCCAATTTCTGTGGATCAGGAAGCAAGATAAAAACTCATGATGGTTACTGTGGACAGTTACATGGAAGCGTTTCCCTTAGATTATTTGTAAATGTGCTTTTCAAGCTTGACTGAGAGTCTTCTTACAGATTATCTTGAAACAGATTCTTCTCTTGCTGTATCTGTGTTTTAGAAAATGCTGGTGAAAGTGGCTTAATTTATTTTGCAGGTTTTTTTTCCTTCTGTAATCCAAAGCTCTGTAGAAAAGAGCTAATATCCGCCTATGGTTAGGAAACTGCACAATACAACTAGCAAAATGCTCTCACAGTCAAGAGGTTCTCTGCTTGATATGTGTGAAAACTGTACTTGGTTTAATTTTTTTGTGAACCACATGTATAGCCTGTGCGTGCATATTGCGTTAGCCAACTTCCCCATTGTGGTGGGGGTCAGTTCAAATAAGAAAAATGTACATTGATTTCAGACTTTTCTGCATGATGATTTGTGAATCAAGCAAGATTTTCCTGGAAGATGAGGTTTAATTGTAATAATTTTGACCCTGTTGACGGAAAGAGGAAATCATATCAGACATGATGCACACAAAGTCTGCTAGTTAATACATTGGAAACAGCTGACATCTAACATAACAGCCATGCAGACTAGTTTTAAAACCTTTCCTTGACTGGGGCCAGCTGTCCAAATTGTTCCCCTTCTTTAAGCCTTGTGAGGGAATTCAGGAAGATGAAATGTACATAGTATGGAGTATGCATGAAGGTGCATAATTAAAAACAAAACTGAATGTATGCATCACACTAGAAGGGCACTCAGGAGAATGTAGACCTCCGCCAGTGATTAACAGATCCAGGAGCTGCCCATTTGATCCAGATCCACAACACAAATCTGCATCAAACTAAGATTGTTGTTGGGTCCCATTCCATCTTCCCATCAACTTGCGTTATGATTGGTTCTTTATTTGTGGCATCCCCTTGCTGATCATCACCAAAATTGAATGGGATTATCCTTACCATATTCTTGGTTTCCACAGACTTTTGTGAAAAAGGTCGAGGAGTATTTGCTTTGTCTCACTAGCAGACAGACAGACAGTGAACAGAGCCTCCCTTTGGGAGGTAACCACTCTTTGGAGAGAGGGAGTCTTTCTATGAAGGATGGGCGCACGAAGATTCTCTGTCTTTCTCAGTGCCTTCCTCTTCCTGGAAATAATGAATCAAAGAAACAGAAGGTGTCCAAAATTATCAAATAATGGTTGTCTGTTTACTTTTGCTTTTTATGTTTTAGATTTTAGCGTGTATAAAGTCACATGACACAGTTTCAAATTCATCATCTGTAAAGGTTGTTAGCCATACAGGGAGATCGTTTATGTTGTGGAACAAGTAAAGTATTAGCATACAGCAGTTCAACTGAAATATTAGCATGTGAATGGTGGTTTCCTCAGTATTTCTTAGTTCGATGGCAGTATATATTCTGCATGATTGATGTTTTTGCTGTGTTTTCTGTTCTGGGCAGTTCCACCAAGTAAGTGTTACCCTCCCAATAGTTCCCATCCACAGACAGTCCTGTAGGTCAATAGACAGGCTCCATAGTCAATACAACTGAAAGGAATGAAGTGAACTGTAATTTTTTGTTTGGTTTGGTGTGTGTGTGTGTGTGTGTGTGTGTGTGTGTGTGTGTGTGTGTGTGTGTGTGTGTGTGTGTGTGTGTTGTCTGCCTGCCCATCAGCACTGGTTGACTGGTGCACGCTTATTGTTATCCATGGGTTGTATAAACTTAAGTTTAGCGCACTTGATGGTGGCATTTTATTTACAACTTTGTTTTTGAGCCTACTTTGAAGATCAGTATTTTTTTTCCTAGGTTGATGGGTAGAGTTGCTGTTCTTTTTATTCAAGAGACTTTTTTTTTAAAGGAGAAAAAAAAATACTGTTTCAGTTTTCCTCTTATTTTTAGGTTTTCTTTTTTTCTAACCAATTAAGATTGCCGGAAGTAATCACACAGTGCAAAAAGAAAGCATTAATGCTTTCCTTTTTTTTTTTTTTACTTTTATAACTGTTATTTTTGAGCTTTTTTTCCAGTTATTTTTCCAGCGCATTGCTCATTGTCAAATGAATATGTAATGTATATTATGCTATGTTGTAACCAGGAAAAGGAACTCATGATGACAAGATTTGAAAAAAAAAAATCTTTGGCTGAATTTTCACCTCTCTGTCTTATTCCCGTTTGTTGTGATCTTTACAGAGTTAGCCAATTATCAGCACATCGCATTCCCTTCCATCTCCACATCCCATCTGCCACAAGTTCTGCCCCACCATTCCAACATTCCCTTCCATCTCACATCCCATCTGCCGCCAAGTTCTGTCACACCATTCCACACATTCCCTTCCATCTCCACATCCCATCTGCCGCCAAGTTCTGTCCACAATCCTACATTCCACTCCAGTTCCCCCTTCCCAATCCTTCACATTCCCATCTGCCGCCAAGTTCTGTCTCACCATTCCACACATTCCCTTCCATCTCCACATCCCATCTGCCGCCAAGTTCTGCCACACCATTCCACAGTATTTCCACAAGACATATTGGAATTTTGGCAAGCATCCCTCAGCATTTCTAAGACATTCTGCACAATAATGTAGAATTCACATGTTCACAACATATTTTATCTACTCACCCAACTCCACACACATGCAACACGCAGCACGATCAAACTCCACCCACACACACACACCAACACACCACACACACACACACACACACACACATGCACATATGCACACACACTTGAAGGCAGACATGCACACACACACACATGCATGCACACACACACACACACATGCATGCACACACACACACACACACACACACACACACACACACACACACACACACACACACACACACCACCACACCTCTCTCTCTCTCTCGCTCTCTCTCTCTCATACACTCACTCACACACAGGTGCGCACACACTCATGCCAGTGAATTTTATGACAACAATTTTATGTGGAAAAATTACAATAGGAAAAATCTTGATGGAATAGTGATTATTCTAGCCTCTTTTAGTTAAAAAAAAAGAGTACACCTTTGTTGAAAAGTACACCTGTCGCAGTTTAGGATAAACCGGCCTGCCGGCTGGCCTAGTTGACAGTCTTCCTGAAGCCATGGATTGCTTGACGTCTCTGCCAGGAAGTCTGTGTCTGGAAGTCAGTGCCAGGAATCAAAGCCAGGACGCCCAGGTCTTTTCAGACTGGTGGGTGGAGTGCCATGAAAGTTAGAGTTGGGATCCCAGAGGTGGCACGACGAGTACACTCCACTGTGGAGTACACCCACCTCTTTTTTTCTTTCTTTTATGTTTAATAGGGTACTCAACAATCTAAGCCAGTCCAAACGCCAAAGGCCCTTCAGTGAGAATTGGTGTTCAGCTGGGCTCATTGATGATAGGAATGAATGGTGTCAGCATGCTGGTGGTCAGAAGAGATTCAAGTAGTCAGTGAAGAGAGTCATTCCAGTCCGAGTTAAACTGGTTGGAGCCAGAGAGTCTATCTGAACAGATGAACTCGATGTTAATGGGATGGACCCAACTACTTTATCATGTCACACTGAGAGCACAAGAATTCGCAACTGAGGTGGGAGCGATCAAACACAGAAGTTATCCTAACCTCAGGAAGCGACTGGTAATTTTGTAAAGCTTGAATTTACATCAGCCTGTCATTAGTATCCAGAGGGAGGAACAAGTGCACTCAGTTAACCCTGGCATATGAGCAACGCCAATACTTTTGATGCACAGCAGGTGATACCCATGCAGCCAGTTTGCCTTCAGAGCTGCTTGTAGAGGCAAGGCAGCAAAGAGCATGGGCCAGTACCTCACACCTGTCAGGTGTGAGGAGGGGGACATGGCATGACTGGCCCAGTGGTGGTTGCATGAGCCTCAAGAGGGAGGGAGACAGGAGGAAAGAATGTGCAAGGCAGACATTTTGTGCAGAACTCAAAGTTGAGAGCAGATTGGGCAAATGTTGTAGATGGAACTGATTCAAAGGTAGCCAGTGGGAAAATAATTGATGAGATGGAAATATAGCTTTGTTTTAGACCGACCATTTTTCACTGTGGTTTTGAAGGAAACAGCATACAAAAAAAAAAGTTCATTTGTTGCTTTAATCTTACAGAGCAAAAGGCTATGTTATTTCTGAATAAATCTGGTAAAATAATCTTAATCATAGCAGTGGAGTATAATATGAAATTGAAATTCTTGGTACTTGTAACATGTTTTGTTTATCTTATGAAAGCATAACTAAAACACACACACACAACACACACACACACACACACACACACACACACACACACACACACACACACACTTCACAAAAAACATTATGTGCCTGTGCACACAAGATACTCATTATTCCATGTAGATGTGTCTCACTCTGGAAGTAGATGTTGACGTAAAAATTTATTTTTATTCAAAACGTTGTGTAGAATATTTCATATACATCAAACCTGAACATTTTAGTGTGTGTGTGTGACTGTGTGTATATGTGTGTGTGTGACTGTGTGTGTATGTGTGTGTGACTGTGTGTGTGTGTGTGTGTGTGTGTGTGTGTGTGTGTGTGTGTGTGTGTGTGTGTGTGTGTGTGTATGACTGTGTGTGTGTATGACTGTGTGTGTGTTTGTGCTGTGAGACTGTATGTGTGTATGACTCTGTGTGTGTGTGTGTGTGTGTTGTGTGTGTGTGTGTGTGTGTGTGTGTGTGTGTGTGTGGACTGTGTGTGCAAGCACAAGACCACACAGAGGAGACTACTAATCTTCTTTTTTAATTTCACCCTATGTTTTCATGTTTTATTTGAATGGTTTCAGCTGTATTTTAACTTGGAGAGTTATGAATGATCTTGAGCGCTATTGTATTCTTGATTTGTTTTCATTCTGCGGTTGTTGTTACTGGCTTAAAAATAATGGTATGTGGTGATGTTGGAAATAGCTTGCCGTGATGCTTGATTCTTAGCAGTTTTGCTTGTGTGACGAATGTTTGGACCTAATGGTGAACTTGGCTGTGTGGCTGCATAGCGTGTTTATACAGTAGTTTGTATAGAGTTTATACGTTTGATTTGTATAAAGATGGTACAATGGCATAAGATTTTCAGGGTTGGTAAAACTTACCCCCAAAATAGTATCTTTTAAGTGGAATTTGTTAAAATGAAAGACCTTGAGACTTAGAAAATGTGATATTTTTGTGTTTCCTCATATAAGGTATGGTATTGTTGAAGCTTATTTTAATGTGTTAGCCTAAATTGGTTTTAGACAAAGGCCATAAATACAGTTTGTTATTGTCATTTCTAAAAATGCACTTTGAAACAATTTCCAGATGCTTATTACATCACAAGTTCAGTTTGGGTTTTGACTTTTGTATACAAACAATGAAAAACAACACATATGCTTGTGTGGTTTATCCAGATTTCATGTTACATTATACTCTTTATGACCCTGAAATGTTAACTTCTACAATGTCTGAACTGAAATGCACTTGTGTCAGCAATTTCAGACATTTAGAAGAAAAAAAAGGATATGCTTTTTATTGTCAGACACGTGCGATCCTGGTACTGAACTGAAAAACCAGTCGTGTGTACCTTGCCCTCGGGGCTATTTCCGAGATGGAGTGACCGAGGAGCAGGAGACCTGTGAGGCATGCCTGATGGGAAATACCACAGAGGGGACAGGCTCCACCTCTTATACTCAGTGTAATCAAGGTAAGTGGAGGTCTACCATCTTATTCTGTTGGACTGGTGTTTCCTTGCTGAATGGTGTGTGCCCAGAAACCTCATGCCTCTCTTGCTGTGTCTCTGTCTGCCTGTCTGCCTCTTTTCCTGTCTCTGTCTGTGAGTGTCTCTCTCTCTCTCTCTCTCTCTCTCTCTCTCTCTCTCTCTCTCTCTCTCTCTCTCTCTCTCTGTCTTCTGTCTCTCTGTCTCTCTCTCTCTCTCTCTCTCTCTCTCTCTTTCTCTCTCTGTCTCTCTCTTTCTCTCTCTCTCTCACTTCTCTCACTCTCTCTCTCTTTCTCCTTCATTCATTCTTCATTGTATGTTTCTGTACGTATGTACGTCTCTCTCTTTCTTTCTTATTCTCTGTTGTTGTTTAATTATTTAGCGACTTACCTTGCATTTGATGGTGACGTGGCTGTTGTAAGGCTTCTGCATCTGTGCATGGAGCAGTGGAGAGAGAGCACAAGACTGAAAGGACAGTGCAGACACATGTGCCCCAAGAAAGGAACTCTTTGGAGCGGTGATGACTGGGGGGCGGGGGGGGGGGGGGTATGATTCTACTGTCTGTTGTCAGGAAGGTAGACTGCTTGATGATCTTTAACCAGATGATGGTTGTGGTCGATGATGAGCTGAGCAAGGATGCATCAGGCATCAAACCAAAGCACTTTTTCACGGAGAAAATCTTTAACCGTGTTGTAACCCCCACCACCCGAAAAGTCAGTGCGTGTGAGTTATCCTGAGTTCACCTGAACAAGGGCGAACAATGTTCTCACTCAGTAAATCAAACTAAAAAAAAAAAAGAGATTTGAAGTTTTACTATTTTTTATTTCCTTTTATTACTTCTTTCTTTTTAGCACAAGTAAATATGTCAATTACTAGTACATAATATTTTCAATTATAAACTGCTGGCTACATTTAAAAGAAAATGCAGTTTGGATCATGAACAAACGTGAAGGCGCAGACACTGCAATCAACACACAAGAGAGCAATGTTTTACTAACCTACACCATCACAATAAAATATAACACTCAGAACAACTTTTGTTTAACATAACAATTAGACATACAGTACATAAGACAATGGCTCTTCAAAAAATACAATTACAACCCCAACACCAGAACAAAAACAGAATTACTCCAAGTCAATACTCACAACATATGCACACCAATCATAACATTCATTTTAACCATAAACGCACTGTTATAGTCACACACTCTGCAGACATACTGTGCAGCTTTTGACAGTCACTATCTCAGTGACCAAGATAGTTAGGAATCGACACTTGCCCTCATACTTCTACAAAGACTAGATATGATTTCTGTTTTTTTTTTTTTTTCCAATATGCAACTTATGTCCCATGGAATGGGTACACCATAGACATAATGCACAATTTCAACGGAATGGGAAAAAGATAATTCTTTTGTACGTTTTTCATTGTATTAATAAAAGTAAGAATCAAGCTTATCCCATCAAGCCATTTTACCATCACACAGCATATGGAGACACCTCCAATTTCATGTAATGACAGAGAAAAAGCCTAGTCATTTCAACCGGATCAATGAATTAGACTTCAACTCTACTAACAACAGTTACACCATCTCTTGTAATTTATAAAACGCTGCATCTACCAGACAATAATTTTGCATCCCAACCACACAATAATCGTTATGAAGCAACTCTGAACTCAAACAGAGTTCTTCCATCACAAGAAGTCAATTAACCTTTCAATCAGCAATGACAAAAGCAAAACATTAAACCTCACACAATCCAAATTAGTTTTCCCGTTGCACAAATGCCAGTGAACTAATTGTAAAAAGAAAACTTAGTGAAACAGAACAAAAAGTCCGACATCGACCGGCACTAAACCAATTTCAACTAATTTTAATCAGAACAAAAGGTCCGACAACGACCGGCGCTAAACCAGTTTCAGCTAATTTTAATCAAACAAGGAAACTATGATGTTTTGAATGTGTTAATCCCAAAACTTCATTTAATCATTTGTTTCTTCAATTAAATTTGTTTCATCAATTAACTATACAAATCTTTCATCAAACGCCTAAAATAAACATAACATACCTAATTTAATATCTGCATGAGCCCTCCACGTTAGTCTAATTCTCCACGCAGTGTGCCACTCCTGACATGCGATTGTCATTAACGGAAGTTGTTTTATCATCACTTCCGTTTACATTTATTTTCCTTCATTTCTTATTTACCACCCATAATAAGAATAATAACAAAATATCATAATTGCCTATAATGAATTAATAAAAAATGATCATTAACATTCTTAATAATTTCGATCTACAATTTTGACTTTATACCCAAAACAACCAAATAGACTAGCTAACTTTAAACAAAATCAACTACCATATTGGGAAGGTTACACTGTAATTGAAAAGTGCCAAGAATATCAGATTCTTTCTGCTGTCAGTTTTATTGATTTCAGCAATGTTTTTGAAAGTGTCTGCAGATCCACCTAGTGGATAAGGTTTCGAACCTATGGTATTCCTAGTGAAATAGTAGGGGCTGCTGAATTGATATACCTTCGTGCAAACTGCTGTGTAAGAACCGAAGAGGGCTTCAGTGGCAGTTCCAGTGGCAGGTGTGCATCTCAGCTGCATTTCTTCACTTATCCTGTTCACCGTAACACTGACTAGGGCCTGAAAGAAGCAATTCCTCAAAAAAAGTGTTGACAAGTATGAAGGACACAGGGTCTTGGACCTTCACATGGGCAATGCCAGAGCATCTGCATGATCTAGTGATGCTACTGGTAAAGTTGCATCTGGAATGGGTCTGTCCATCAGCAGAAAGAAGATGTAGAACATTATGTCAGGTGACCAACGCCTATAAAGAGATAAATATTCACAAGAATGCCATTTTTCAGTCTCGGTCATCTGGGTCGCATGGCACCACAGTATTCACAGTCCAGGGAAGCTTGCTCAGCAACATGGTGAATGGCCAATAAGCTGAACTGTGGAACTGGGAAAGCCAATGTTGCAATTAACCAACTCAGCGTGATCTGGTCAAACAAGAAGTTTTGACTTTGACTTCAGCTGCCTTTGAAAGGTCCTTGACCTTTGACTTTAGCTGCCTTTGAAAGGTCCTTGTCCTAAAGTGGACTAGGTCCATCACCCAACACGGAGCTCTGGAAGCTCTCAAATCAAACCCCAGTATCCTCCATTATGTGCAAAAGGCATTTCAGTTAGCTGGGTCATCAAGCTTGTCTTCCCAGTTCATGTCTGGAGAACCAAGTAGATTAGTTGATGCAGGAAGGAGGACAAGAAGGACAGCCCAAACTGAATTGGTAGCAGACTATTCAGCATGATCTCATAGTCATTTACAGGAACTGAAGGTTCTACATATAAGAGTAAGAGAGGAGAGGCAGGCAGAGAAGGAGAGAGAGAGAGAGGAGGAGAGAAAGAGAGAGACAATGACGATGGTTTAATGTTAGGCCTCCAGCCTGTAAACATAGGTACATATAAACAATGTAGTGGCTATCCAAACAGATGGATGATAGGAATCAACCAAAATTTGTAGCAATATGTTCTTCCCTGTGCCTCAGTGCATGAAAAATATACATAGCTACATCACGAATGACTCTGATTTCCTCACTACACAATAAATGTTGGCACTTTACCTCAGTTGACTAGTTAACCTTTAAATGCTTTGATGTATATTTATCTCTAAGTAATGCGTAAGCTTCGCATCGAAAGAAAAAATGTAGCTCATCTTCACTATTCTTACAAAATGGGCAGTGCATATCCTCAGAATCATTTTTCCTGTAGCGTCTATTTATCTTTAAATTATTTATGTCTAATCTGAATCCGGTGTTGTGATCTAAATTTGTAATGCTTTATTGATCAGTACTTCCAGTGTGAATAATTGAAAGAGCAATTTAGATCTTCACTATCTTACTTGGTTTCCCATCGTAAAAAGTCTATCATCTTTTTGAATATTTCAGAATTTAATTGCCATCATTCATTTTAAATTACTGAGAAACCATATTGTCTAAACATGCTTTAATAGATGTACCAGTATTAACTTTTGACTGTCTTTCTGCTTCAGAAGAAGAGAGATAATAGACAGAGAGGAAGGATTTATTGGTGAAGTACCTTTCTATGACTGTGAATTTCAGTCAGGCATTGTGAGGGATTGTGTCAGAGTCTTCATTTGCAGTTTGTTTGTGTTTCCTTCTGCACACTCCCTGCGACCCAGAAAGGATTGTGTCAGAGGCTTCATTGTGCAGTTTGTTTGTGTTTCCTCGACCACACTGCCTGCACCCAGGGAGAAGGGATTGTGTCAGAGGTCTTCATTGTGCAGTTTGTTTGTGTTTCCTTCGCACAGCTGCCATGCGACCCAGGGAGAAGGATTGTGTCAGAGTCTTCATTTGCATTTGATTGTGTATTTCGCAAGCTGCTGCGACCAGGGAGAAGGGATTGTGTCGAGGTCTTCATTGTGCAGTTTGTTTGTTTCCTTCTGCACAGCTGCCTGCGACCCAGGGAGAAGGGATTGTGTCAGAGGTCTTCATTGTGCAGTTTGTTTGTGTTCCTTCTGCACAGCTGCCTGCGACCCAGGCTACAGCAGGAATCCCACGCTCAACCAGTGCGAGGTGTGTGATTATGGATACTTTCAGCCAGAGAAGTGGCAGGATTCTTGCGAAAAGTGTAACGAAAGCTACACAACTAACAACACCGGGTCGACTAGTCCAGACCAGTGCCTGTGTAAGTTTGGGTTTTTTTTTTGTTTTGTTTTTTGGTTTTTTTTTTCAGTGGAATAGGGGGGGGGGGGGGGGGGGGGGGTGGCTTGTTTTTCTCTTTCGTATTTTCCAGGTTTTTATTTCCTGGATCTGCTTCATTTTTTTGTCTGGATTATAGACTGTGGGCGATTGTTACCTGCATGCTTTGATTTTCTTTCATTCATTTTTTCATTTCAGCTATACTTTAAGCAACCTACTCTGATAATATGCACAGTGTTTACTGAACAGTCTGCTAAACGTTGTACTGATAATAAAATATTCCTCTGATGTTGACTAGGTCAATCACAGTCTCAAGTGATGTGAGATATTTCCGCATTTGTCATGTATTATACTGCTGAACAATTTAAATAGTAGGGAGAAAAAAAGTGCAGGTCAACAATTCTTCAGTCATTATAGTAATGACTTGGCAAAGATTTGAATTATAAAACAAAATTTAAAGATGAAAAAAATGGGGGGAATATATTATAAAATGAGAAACCCTTCATAGCAGCCTGAGGGAACCATCGTACTCCCTTCAAAGGCAGATCTATTTGTATTGCCTGCTCTAGGCTTTTCGTCCGCTGGATCGGACTCATCAGGGAGACACGGCTGATTGGTCTGTGCTCTTGGTGTCAAATAGGACACACCTAAGTCATGCAATTTGTCATGTATTAATATAAAGGCATCTGTGAACTCTAGAAAATGTAAGCATGGGATTGATGGGGATATAAAATGTGCTCCACTTAATAAGGCTCTCTGCAAGTGGTACTCAACTTTTGTCAACACTGCAGGTGTCTGTTATCTTAGATGGTCAAAACTTGATACACAAGGAAATGTCAATAAAGACGTGAAAAGGCATGAAATGTATCTCTGGTCATTACAGGCAGGTATAAAACATGCAGATGTTCGAAGATATTCATAATGTGTTAGTTATGTCTATCATAGAAAAGGATGGAATTCATAACATTTGTGTTTAGCATGAGATACGAGTAAAGTAAACAACATGGCTTGTGATTGTTAGTTGGAAGGGTCTTTTTTAGAGAAAGTGCTGTGTTAGTAACATGACTGAGGCAGCAATCTCAAAACTAAGTACAAGGAACATACATAAGACGTTGAAGGTTGGTCATCAACTAAACCGGTGGTGGTGGGTAGAGGGGTTGTGACTCTGCAAGAACAGCTGATTGACAGGTTGGTCACTCAATAAACGTGTATGGGGGGAGATAGAGGGGATTGTCATCTTTGCCAAGAACGATGATTACAGGATGTCACTCAATAAAACAGGGATGGGGGTTGGGCTAGGGAGGATGTTTTGCTCGAAGAAAGGACTTGTTGACAGGTGGTCACTCTAACCAGGCATGGAGGTGGGATAGAGTGAGGTGGACCCAAAGGGGGGGGTGGGTGTCGACTCTGCCAAGAACAGTTTACTACCCATCCTCATTCAGCACATCCTTGACTGTTTTTCTTCATGGTTAGTGGCGGCAGTCCTATGCAGTCTCCTTGCAACCATTGGAAACCCCCAGTGACTTGCTTGAAGGGAAGAAGAAGGCAAAGAAAAAGACAAAGGAAATAGCATCAAAGTGTAAGGGAACTGATCCATCACAGAACAGTTGGTTACTTATATACAGAGCAGTTGTTTGTCAAGTTCCACTGTGTTGTGGCTGCAAGTTCCACTGTGTTGTGGCATGCCATAGTATCTTGGTCATCTTTCTTTATCAGTATTGAAAAAAAAGCCCAGTTTTATTTCTTTTCTGTTTTTTCACGTACACAGGCTGATACTCCTGTGGACACTCCCTATATAGACAGGCAAGGATTAATCCCATCTGCCCAACAAAGGGAGTGGAGTTTTGTGTGTATTACTGTTTTTTTTATCCTGCCATTAAGGCAGCCATACTCCAGCTTCGAGGAAGGTGCATGCTATGTGTAACGTATCATCCATACCAACGGCCAAACCGGCCTTCTCCTCTGAGAGTTGGTGGTGGGATTTTATGTGCGTGCAAGATGTTGTGCGTGTGTTCACGCACGGAACCTCGGTTTATAGTCTCATTCGAAGGACTGTATGGGGAATGGAGTCAGAGGCAATGTTAATTCTGAGGGAAAAATCCCCCTGTACCGAAATGGCCTGCAGAGATTCAAACCCACAACGCAAGATTACGAGTTCAGGCACTCTACCACTGGCTATTCCGACCCCAGTGTTATTAGTCGGACCATGTGCTCAAGCATCATGTTGGCACTGGTGGGGACTGGCTTTGCATCGAAACGCATGGGAGGGCATCCAATTAATCTTGAGTGCAAATTCCTGTCCGAGGATCTGGCGACCGCCTGCGAGACAACTAGATCACCACCAATCAAAGGTTAGGCCTCGTCCAGTCTTTCAGTGGGTTCTTGTATCCTATTGACCTGGGTCTAAGCCATCAGTTGGGGCTTTGGGAACTGCATGTGACGAGGGGCAACCGATAGAGGGGACTGGATTGCCACTGTGGGAAGATGACACATCACTATTGTCAAGGACTACAACACACCACACATACACGAAGCCAACACACACCACACAACACACACAAGACTGCACACGTGCGATGCTCGGGGAGGTCTTTCCACATCCAAATCTGAATACAGTCCCCTAGTGATGGATAGGAAGTTAAAGCAACATCTTCAACCATGTCATGAGGGAAGGGACGAACTGTGCAACATTTAACATGCATCAGTGAGGCAAGAATGAGCAACATCTTACCAACAGCATCAGTGAGCCAAGGACTGACTGTGCACATCTTCAACCATGCATCGTGAGGCAAGGGACGACTGTAGCAACATCTCATACCTGCATCAGTGAGGCAGAACTGGCAACATCTTCAACCATCATCAGAAGCCAACGGACCGACACGCTGAACAACACTTCAACCATGCATCAGTGAGGCAAGGGATGCTGTGGCAACATCTTCAACCAGCATCATGAGGCAAGGGACTGACTGATGCCACATTGCAAAGTACCAATGCTTACGTGAGGAAGGACAAGGACTGTGGATCGACAACAGACAGTTGTTTGATGATACATCAACTGTTTATTTCTACACTTGTCTGGATATTGTGTTTACCATTTGTTATGCTCAGTAGTTACAACACATTGAACCAGTCAGTCACCTGGAAAGAAACCTCTTCTGCTTTGGGTACTGTGACAAACTCAGCATTCATTAGCCCGTTTGACAAGGGAGAAGGTCGGTGAATATGTTACTAGCTCATAACATAATTCATAAATATGAGGTGCCAGTCCAATACTTGGAACTTTGCAAAAACTGAAATGATCATTGACAGATGGACCCCAATTGGAATCTTTTTTCTGAAAAGAGTGGGGTTTTTTGTTTGTTTTTTTTTGTTTTTTTCCTGCTGTCCCAACTTCTGTGCCACCTCAGTGGCAGTCCTACCATGCCGCTCATTCCGATGCCCCGTCCACTGCACAGCCAGTCAGTCTACCATGCCGTCATTCCGATGCCCGTCACTGCCACAGCCAGTCAGTCCTACCATGCCGCTCATTCCGATGCCCCGTCCACTGCCACAGCCCAGTCAGTCCTACCATGCCGCTCATTCGATGCCCCGTCCACTGCCACAGCCCAGTCAGTCCTA
This sequence comes from Conus ventricosus, assembly GCA_018398815.1. Classification (NCBI taxonomy): domain Eukaryota; kingdom Metazoa; phylum Mollusca; class Gastropoda; order Neogastropoda; family Conidae; genus Conus; species Conus ventricosus. The sequence continues at coordinate 9,724,880 of CM031596.1, read as the reverse complement.
CCATGCCGCTCATTCCGATGCCCGTCCACTGCCCAGCCCAGTCAGTCCTACCATGCCGCTCATTCCGATGCTCCGTCCACTGCCACAGCCCAGTCAGTCCTACCATGCCGCTCATTCCGATACCCTGTCCACTGCCACAGCCCAGTCAGTCCTGCCTTAGCTCCAGCACCGGCAGTCCACAGGGAGTGGTCAGTGTCGAGTTGTCAAGAGGCAACCCACCAGAGGAGACACTGCACTGCTGCCGAGTCACTTCGGTGGTGTTCAGTGGTGCTGTTCTGATCCAGCATACCCAGGACACCTCCTACTAAGCCCCTACTGACGACAATAATTGCTTATTGGAAATGAAATGAGGCAGGGAACAGTAAACAATAAGCAAGTGAGGTAACTTTTGCTCCCATAAGAAAACCTAACACAGAGTAACTTTTATTCAAGACTGGCACAGCCTTTTAAACTTGAACAAAGTCAGACAAATACATACATAGACGAACAATCTAATAGTGGGGGAAAAAACAAGCGCAGGCCAACAACTCAACTGTCTTCATAGTAATGACTTGGCAAAGATTTGGACTTAAGGAGGGGAGGGGGGGGGGAGAAGAGGGGGGAGTTTGAAGATGGAGAAACTGGGAACATGAAATTAAGAAAATATATTACTGATATGAAAACTCTTCACTAGCTGCATAAGGGAACCATCGCAATCCCTTTTGAAGGCAGATATATTTGTATTGCCTGCTCCGAGGCCTTTCGTCCGCTGGGTCGGAACTCATCAGGGAGACACGGCTGGTTGTGTCTGCGCTCCCTGCGGAGGGCACCACCACGTCCGTCTAATGACAGCCCCCATGGACTTGCAGATACCAGTAACCCTGACGGAACCAAACCAAGGTCACAAACATGGAGAGGACATCGAAACTGAGGTCACCATGAGAGCAGGGCATAAAGGGCCACAGAATTTGAGACTTTTTTATGCTGATCAATGAGAGTTCGGATGATAAAGATGATCCTACGGATTTCCATTTCGGTCTGAGACTGCATGACAGGACTGTACTCTACACTTCCTTTTAAAATATATCCCAGCGTCAACCAGGCCCCGAGAGATACAGACACCTGCCATGTTGGTCAGGAAATTTGAGCAACACTCCCAGAGACGCATCCATTAAGTGGATGAAACTCAACTGTGTGGTCCCAGTCTCCCCAACTGAGTCCGTAGCAAACTCATCTCTGGGTAGGAGCCGGTCGGGGCAGAAAAATCCCACATGACTCTGATGAGAATCGAACCTGCGACCTCCATCCGGGAGTCCGCAATGCTAACCACTCTGCCACGGCGGTTGGTTATCTGAGAAGAGTTGATAAGATGTGTTTGCATTGAATGAATCTGTAGTAATGCATTAATATGCATTTGTTGAACTGAACTGCTTAACTACATGTTTATGCCTTTATTCACTTTATCATATTTGTCAAAGACAGGTTTGTTTACATTGATTGCTATTGATAACTCTTCTGCATGGAAAGAAATGTAAATGTATACAAAGGAAAGTGTTTTTATAGAGAGATGACAGATTGAAGATAATCTGTTGACAGACAGATACTTTCTGAACTGTTTGTTGAGCTTCTTTCCATCAGTAGGTTATTAAACACACATAGAGCGCGCACACGCATGCACGCACACATGCATGCACGTGCACACGCGCACACGCACACACACACACACACACACACACACACACACACACACAGAAAGAGAGAGAAAACAAACTGATTTCACCTTCTTCCCAAAACAGAGGACAAGATGATAAGAAAATCAAATAAATGGGGCAGTAAATTAAACATAGGGAAACAAAAATCTCAAGGAATGGAATATTGATGTTGGCATTGTATTTGTAGCTTGTGGTTTGAGATGACCTGAAAGCTACGTGTGTTTCAGTTGAATGCCCTGCAGGAAAAGAAAGTCTTGGGGGCCTGTCTTGCACTGAGTGTGAAAGGGGTTTCTATCGCACGGACTCCATGGAGGATCGCTTTGTCAATTGCATCCCTTGCAATGAAACTTTTACCACCTCTGGGGAAGGATCAAAGTTTGCTGAAGATTGCAACATCAGTAAGTGTTTCTTATCCTGGATACTTTTATTCTCTTTTACTAAAAAAAAATGAAAAGAATTTCATACACACACACACAGGCATGCACACACACACACACACACACACACACACACACACCACACACACACACACACACACACACACGCACAAGCCACACACACACACACACACACACACACACACACACACACACACATAGACAAACAAACACACTCACACACACACACACACACACACACACACACACACACACACCACACACACACACACACGAAAAGCACGCATACTTGTAGCCCAAGTAAATTGTCATGTTGATGTTGATCAGTTAGTTGCAAAAATCCATCCACTTTTTAATTAAGGAGTATGTACGGTAAGATACGCCAGTATAATCCTATGTATACATGAGACAAGTCAGGTATGAATTCTTTATTTTTATTTAGAATGTTGACAAATGTAATATTTCATAATGAAACACATACATGGCCTTTCTAAATGCTCTAAAGAGATGTATACATAGACCAAGAAATATGTGTGTGATAAGATTTTGCACTTTGAACATCGAATTCATTATACACATGCACTAGTGGAAAAATGAATATGATGATGAAAGTTTTTAATGAATAGTTTACAATGAAATATCAGGAAGAAAAGTCTGAGAGAAGCATCCCTTAAAGGTTTTTTTAAGCTGAAATAATGTTTTTTAGTCAGTGCGCACTGTGTTCAACCTTCAAAAATGAGCGTATGCATGAGCATATGCATACACACACCCAGAACTTGACACCAGTAGCAATAGGTACACACATACACACACTCTCTCTATGTGTCTGTTCTCTCTCTCTCCTCTCTCTCTCTCTCTCTCTCTCTCTCTCTCTCTCTCTCTCTCTCTGTGCCTCTGACACACATCAAATGATATCAAAGGTTCATCAAAACTATGAGAGCAGAGCCCAAGATTGCCACATTGTTTTAAGGAATAATAAACAGGGAATGATATTTTTCATCTTGGATTTTAGTCGTGACACAAAAAGTGTATTTCTTGTTTTGTCAGTTGTGCTATTCCAGTCATGAAATCGAAATGAATGTGAATAATGGAAAATGCCATTATAGAAATATTTTTGATTCTCGAGGGAGAGAACAGATAGGAATTACTACTACCCATGAGGCCTCCCACCCATGAGGACAGACATTGACATATCAATTTCCTTTTTTGCAGGAGTGTGTGAAGCTGGTTCTTACCGCAATGAAACCGACAACACTGCAACCTGTGTCCATACGGAACATTCCAACCTGACAGCCTCGCAACAGAATGTATTACATGTCCGGACAATACTACCACAGAAGAGACTGGTCGTAATGACAGTTCACAGTGTATATGTAAGTATTTTGATTCATGAGTGAGTTTCTTCTTTTTCTGTTTTAAGTGTGCGTTTGTTTAAAAGAGGTATATGATTTATTTACACACATGTGATTTCAGAAAATTGTTGTTATAATTAAAAAGCCCTCAGGTTGTTGGCTAAGAAATGGCAATACAGTTCTTTATGTGAGAAAGAAGAAAGTGTGATGAACTTGTCACGGGGAAATTATCAGCATTCTGAACAAAGAAACTGTCAGATTCATTGGACTTTTGATTGGGACCAGACCTGCGCCTTCAGGGCTAGTGGCTGTGAGTTCTAACCACTTGTAGGGTGGGATGTTTTCAGCTTGAAGACCTACCCTGTCCACTTAGCAGTAAGTGGGTACCTGATTCGGTTCAGGGAAGATTAAAGGTGGCAGAAGGAATGGGATGGGCTGTGTATTTTCATCATGCTGTGTCCCAGACATGGTGAATCTGTGGTCATTCCCCTTGGCCATGACACTTTAGTATATATTATATACAAGTTAAGGGCCACCCTCCGATCTTCACCTGCTGTCGACAACTCGGTTTATTGACGCGAGTTTTTGAAATCGTACAAATTAACTTGTGTTGCTGTGTTGCTAAAGCAGTGCATATGTCAGATTGAAGCATGTGAAAAAATCCGCTTGACACCAGGTTCATGCTGAGCAACACGAGAAACGCGAAAGTCATGGAAAATTGTTGTGTGTTTTCGCTGTACCCCTAGTACTGGACAGGATCAGCATGCGAGAGAAATGGGTTGCACGTGCACGGCGCTCTACTGATGAACGCGTTCACCACCTTTTAGGCTGCCAGTGCGTATTTAAAGGGGCTAACCAGCTGCCCAAATAACCATGCCACCAAGACGAAAGTTGAGTGACACAAACCGAGGACGAGCGCTGGCATGGATCCAGGATGGAATTGCTATACGGGAAGTGGCAAGAAGAGTCGGAGTGAGCCACTCCGTGATACAGAGACTACGAGACCGTGTCCATGCAACTGGACGGGTGGCAGAACGGCACCGTACTGGCAGACCCAGTTCAACGACAAGACGGCAGGACCGATACATTGTGGCGCAGGCTCTGCGCGATCGGACTTCCACCGCCAGCGGGCTGAGAGACCAACTCAGAGCAGCAAGCAACACGAATGTCAGCGACCAGACAATTCGGAATCGTTTGCGTGCGGCAAATCTTGCGTCAAGGGCTGCTGCTGTTCGTACGACACTTCTGCCACGCCACAGGGTGGCCCGTACAGCCTGGTGCACACAGCATGTGAGGTGGATTGTGAGGCAATGGTCCAACGTCCTCTTCACAGATGAATCCCGATTCACCATGAGGTTCAATGACGGCAGGGTGCGCGTCTGGAGACGTGTCGGCGAACGATTCACAGATGCCACTGTAAGAGAGCACGATCGATATGGTGGTGGGTCTGTCATGATGTGGGGAGGCATCAGTTTCAACCACCGCACTCTCCTGCACCAAGTCCCCGGCAATCTGACAGGGCAGCGCTACAGGGATGAAATTCTGAACCCTGTGGCACTACCAACCCTGCAAGCCATTGGTAACGGCGCTGTTCTGCAGGACGATAATGCTCGTCCACATCGTGCTGCTGTCGTCACCAACTTTCTCCAACAGCAGGGTGTCGTCAGGTTGCCGTGGCCAGCCAACTCGCCCGACCTATCACCCATTGAACACCTCTGGGATGTGTTGGGACGGGCTGTCCGACGCAACCATCCTCCTGCAGCCAATCAACAAGAGCTGGTCCAGTTCCTGCAGCAGGAATGGGCCGCCATCCTCAAGCGACTCTCCGCGACCTCATTCGGTCAATGCGTCGCCGTTGCACAGCCTGTCTCGCTGCAAGAGGTGGTCATACCCGATATTGAATGAACTTTCATGTCAGAGGCCATGTTTGTGAATTGTCCATTTCAACCTCCTGACTTCAAATACACGTTCCGAGGAGTGTGTGCTTTTGTAACTCGGTTTTTTGCTTTATCCGGTTTGACACTGAATGAAATTAAATTTTCACTCTGATTCAAGTTCATGTCTTTCATGCTTTTGATTTTACAGTGCGTTGTAACAGTGGCCCTTAACTTGTTTTGAGTAGTATATAGAACCAAATTAACCTTGTTAAAGAGCACAAACCAGGGTGTGTAGAGTGTCAAAACTTGTAAGTTCTTGGATGCATGTAATTTTGACCAGTAGTTTGTGATGTGCTGATTGTGGTTGAGTCAGTGACTTGTGGATGGGAAGATTGTGATCTTTGACACCAACCTGAAATGCAATCTTACAGTGTCAAAATTCTGTTTGATAGTTAAGATGTTGTTTATGATACATTTATAAAACAGTCAGTTTACACAAAGTCATGCATGTGTATGTGTGTCTCTGCGTGTGTGTGTGTGTGTGTGTTTGCCCTCCCCAGTCTACTGTCCCTCTGGATACGAAGTACTGTCAGCTGAAAGCCAGACCTGCAGAGCCTGTGAACGAGGCTATTTCAAGACCAACAATGGAAATGATGTGTTCGATATGTGTGAGAGATGTCCTGACTCCAACACTACTACAGATTCAGAAGCTTCAACCTCTGTTGGTCTCTGCATTGTCCGTGAGTTTTTGATCTTGCTTTTTACATTTTTGCGTGCATTTGTTTTTCAGTATCTGGACTGGTACCTTTATTCCAGCTGGCAAGATGATCTCGGTTCATTTTACTGCAACTGAGCCTGTACTGTCATTTCAGCAAACCGGCCAGTGCTAGCTTATCTGTCTTGTGTCCTGTAGAGAGTGTGACAGAAATGTCAGTTGCTTTTCAGCTTTTAGTTAGTAAGACAGCCAGCTCAGTAATTTTGAAGAGTCTTGATATGAAAATGGGTTGACTGCAGGTGAGAAATGAAACATGAAGCAAAAATAGAATTACTGAGCTGCCTAACAGAAGAACAAACAACTTACAAAACAGACATGATGCGTTTCAACCTGTTGGGTCATCAGCAGGCAGAACAAACCCCACTCAGAACAATGGAAACAAAGAACAAACAAACAGTCATTGATCACTGTGATCTGGGTGCACTGTGATGTGGGTGCACTGTGATGTGGGTGCACTGTGATGTGGGTGCACTGTGATGTGGGTGCACTGTGATGTGGGTGCACTGTGATGTGGGTGCACTGTGATCTGGGTGCACTGTGATGTGGGTGCACTGTGATCTGGGTGCACTGTGATGTGGGTGCACTGTGATCTGGGTGCACTGTGATGTGGGTGCACTGTGATGTGGGTGCACTGTGATCTGGATGCACTGTGATCTGGGTGCACTGTGATCTGGGTGCACTGTGATGTGGGTGAGAAACAAAAGCCATTGAATGGAACTGAGGAGAAGAGGGAAGAATTGGGGGGGGGGGGGGGGGATACAGATGAAAGTGATAATTTTTTTTCCATTTTAGAAAAGGAAAATTTATTTTTAAAAAAATTGTGTTGTGATCATATAACAATAATAATGATGATGATAATAATTATAATGATGATGATCATAATAATAATGATAAAGTGATGATAATGATAATAATGATAATAATGATAAAAACAGAAAAGCAATGATAGCTGTAATAGCTGTAACAGTTGCAAGAAGAATGAGAATACAGTTGGGAGATGAAGCAGAGGAAAAAGGAGAAAGAGAAGAATAGTTACAATAACAGTTGTGATGATGATAGTGATGTTGATAATAATAAGAATAATTCAACAATGTTAATGATAATTACAAAAATAATAGCACTGATTATAACACTAACAATGGAAATGATAATATGGAAAGTAGGAAAAAATAGTAAGATGAAATCTAAGAACGAAGATTCTGCTGCCTCAGCGTGCATGTGTTAGCATCCATGATATCTCCATCAGCACACAATGATGTATTCTTCAGAAAGGTGGAACAGGATTCAACCTGGGAGCAAAATTTGTTCATGCATGCACTGATGTACAGGACCACATTGTTCACGTCTCATTCAGAGGACTTGGAAGGGACTGGAGTCCACACAGGTGTTCACTTGGAAAAGTCTCTTTCAACCTGTCTCATGTTGACCAGTTCGAACTCCTGGACCTCGGGAGAAGAGTCTGACACCTCACCCGCTAGACCAAGCAGGCCACCTTTTTGTCTTTTATTTCAACAAAACGTCTCCGTAACCCATTCAACTTGACGTCTGAATGTTGTTTGGCACCACTGAACATCAATCTTAGCCTGTGCCAAAATAAAGTTTGAGTGACATAGCATGTATGCTTAAACTGGTTTATCAGCTCATTAACATGCATTAAACTCCCAGGAAAGTAGGGTTATTTTCACAAAACTTCCTTCCACGTTGGCATGCTAAATTTGGCAGAGTAATACAAAGTATTTGTGTGGATCTTTTTGCTATGCTTACATTCAGAAACAAGAGTTATTCAACGACTGAAATAATTTTACAGTGTGTCAAATCATCAACATTTATGACGTTACTAATGTCATGTAAAGATGTTTTCCTCATACTGATCTGTTTAAAGAAATAGTTTATCCTACTTGGTGTAGACCATATTATCAGGATCCTGGAAAAACAAGTGGGAGAGCAGGAGCTAACCATGCCCCCATAACCAGTAAGGCCAACAGAGTGATCACCCTTAATGAGTTCATTTCATGAATTATTCTTCTACATAGTTCAGTTTTCTCCTTTTCCTTAGCAAGGGAACATGCCCACCTCTGTTCTTCAGCAGTCAGACTTTTTTTTTCAGGTGCTAATGGATTCCTTTAAGTTGCCATTTAAGCTCTCTGATGTTTTATACGAGGAAGCTTCTACTCTTTTCCTTCACAAGGGAGAATTTTATAAGAAGATGTCCACAAGTTGTGCTGTATTGCGGCATTCCTCCAGCATTTGGCTCTGCTGTCGTACAAAGTAGCATCTCTTTCTTCCTTCTCCAAGCCTCTACTTTGGATACAGTTACGTGTCTTCCTTTAATGTTGCAAGTGGTGCCCTTGAACCAACATTCACAAGACCTGCATCTCTTGCACTTTCCCCTTTTGAACCCTCAGCCTGATATGGCTCTTTGTGGTCGGCTGGCCTATAAGCAACATTACCTTACCTTACCTTACCCTTTTGAACCATGTAACATGTAAAAATTGGTCCAAGGTAATATGGTGTTCTGTTCTAAATTTTGATATACGTGTAAATATTCAGGACTCGAGCTCCCCAGTCTACCAGTTTGGGGGAGAGAGACATCCACTCCTCCCAGCTACGCTGGTTCAGAATCAGAACCAAGATGCCTAGAGACAGGCCAGTGTCTCCCCCTCTTTCCGCCCACTCTGCATTTTCAACCCCTCAGTGCCTTAAAAGAGAGTGGCTGGGACAGTTGGACACATTGAAGACATGCTTGCCTGCCTTCCCCTGGCAAAGCTCAGGGTTGGATGGTTTTCTGCTGGCCACCTGCGTCTGCTCCCTGGAAAGAGTCGATCCTGGAGTTAAGGCCAAAAGATTTGACTACCTTTGTCTTCTGGAGACAATTCCTTCAGTGAAAGGCCTTCACTTCAGTCGAGTGTGTTCTTTAAATGATCAAGGAAGACCTCAGGATTTCCTTTTGCACCCGACCCCAAGGGGCCGGAATAGCTCAGTTGGTAGAGCGCCAGACTTGTGATCCTGGGGTTGTGGGTTTTAATTTCAGTATAGGGGGATTTTTCCCTTAGAGTTAACATTGGTTCTGACTCCACTCCTCATACAGTCCTTCAAATGAGACTAAAATGAGGTTCTGTGTGTGAACGCACACACAACATCTTATATACCCGTAAAATCCCATCACCAACTTTTGGAAGAGAAGGCCAGTTCGGCCATTGGTATGGATGACACGTTACACATAGCATGCACCTCCCCGAAGATGGAGTATGGCTGCCTTAATGGCGGGATGAAAAAAGGTCTATACAGGCAGTGTCAGCAGGAGTATCAGCCTACGTACGCAGAAAGAAAAAAGAAAAGCACCCGACCCCATTGCGTCAATCCCATTTTGGACCAAGGTTTCTTTAGACCCGATGAAGATTGCTGTTCTTGTTGAAGAGATGGATTTCCTCATTTGAAAATCCGCAGTTTCAGAGATTCCTCTTCCTTGTATTCTGCGATTTTTCACTATTTTCTTTCTTGCTCCATAAATAAAAATGGCAAGTGGAAGCCTGTGATTGACCTCAGCAAAGTGATTCCATATCTCGATCCCTTCACCTCCTACCCTGTCCAAAGTTCACCATGTAGACCATTTGAAGGCTATGCATATCCATTCTTTCCTCCACTCTTTCTGGGGATCGGGCTGTTAGCCTCAATCTCTTGGACACATATTTGCTACTTACTTGTCATCACAGAAGCACCTCTGCTTGGGATTGGAGTCCAGGAAGACTCTTTGCCTTCAAGGCTCTCCTTTTGGTCTTTATCCCAGCCTTGGGCTTTCACGAGGGTAATAGACAGACATCTCAGCAGTGAGACAAAGAACCTGTGCAATGTCATCAGCCTGCCTCAAAGACATTCTCAGCAGAACTAGGACCTGGAGATCCTGTCCAAAGATCTGTTCATTCTCAAGAAGGCCCTTTCCTTCTGGACTCTAAGGTGAATGGCGTCCCCTCCAGGATTTTGCCTGTGTGGGCCATCGACCCTGTCAGGATTTTACCTATGTGGGCAATCAATGATAAAACAGGTTAACTATCCTGTCAGAGCACTGAAGATGTACCTTCGATTGACAGTCAAGCTCCCAGAGCCTGGAGAACACTATTGTTAAAGCCCAGATGATAAGCCTTCGATTGACAGCCAAGTCCAGAGCCTGGAGAACACTATTGTTAAAGCCCCCATGATAAGCCTTTGATTGACAGCCAAGCTCCCAGAGCCTGGAGAACACTGTTGTTAAAGCCCACATGATAAGCCTTCGATTGACAGTCAAGCTCCCCGAGCCTGGAGAACACTATTGTTAAAGCCCACATCATAAGCCTTCGATTGACAGTCAAGCTCCAGAGCCTGGAGAACACTGTTGTTAAAGCCCACATGATAAGCCTTCGATTGACAGTCAAGCTCCCAGAGCCTGGAGAACACTATTGTTAAAGCCCACATGATAAGCCTTCGATTGACAGTCAAGCTCCCAGAGCCTGGAGAACACTGTTGTTAAAGCCCACATGATAAGTCTTCGATTGACAGTCAAGCTCCCAGAGCCTGGAGAACATTATTGTTAAAGCCCACATGATAAGCCTTCGATTGACAGTCAAGCTCCCAGAGCCTGGAGAACACTGTTGTTAAATCCCAGATGATAAGCCTTCGATTGACAGCCAAGCTCCCAGAGCCTGGAGAACACTGTTGTTAAAGCCCACATGATAAGCCCCTGAATCAGGCAGGCCATCCATCAGCTGTACATCTTCAGCCAGAAATCGCTTCCCCTTACAGTGAATATAAAGGCACATGAGGTCTGGGCCCCCTCGACCAGTTGTGCCCTCTGGCGGAGCACGGTGGTAGGGACAGTGTACATGCTGCTGGCTGAAAATCACTACCAGCCTTTGGAAGGTTCCACACTGGGGATTCTTGTCCTATGGTGCTCGGAAGAGCACCTCACAACTGCCAACTACAGGCTACAGCAGGCGCTGAATGTTCTTGAAAGCTGGACGAAACAGTGGCTGGTAACAATAAATGCCAAGAAGACCACTTACACTGTTTTCAGCCTCTCACCCAAAGAACAGAAGGCTAACCTGAGCATCAATGGACAAACTCTGCTTGCTGAAAATAACCCCACGTACCTGGGAGTCACCTTTGACAAACGCCTGACGTGGAAGAAGCAAGCAGAGAAAACAGAATTAAGAGCAAAAAGTACGCCTTGCCCTCATGAAGAAGCTGGCAGGAACAACATGGGGCGCAGACAACACAACCCTCAGGAGACTGTACACTGGCAGAGTCAGGCCAGTGCTGGAGTATGGCATGACTGCATGGGGCACTACAGCCAAATCCAATTTTGAACGGATCAGCAAGATTCAGATTCAGAATCAAGCTGCCCGTATCATCACAGGAGTCATGAAGTCTACACCAATCCAGGAGCTTGAAACCATCACAGAGCTCCAGCCCCTTGAGGACCGCAGAGACGCCAAACTCCTGACCCAGGCTGCCAAGTTCAAGAGGCTGAAAGGCCACCCCATGAACAACAGCAACAAAAGGACGGCTGAAGAGAGGGAGCTTCGTACACCAGAGCAGGATCCTAGAACGGCAATATCAAGATATCCTTGACCATGACCCCCAAAGTGATACCCCGGTGTCTTGCCGTCCCTCCCTGGAGCGAAGGAATCCCTCCCGTCATCCAGTGCAGCATCCCTGATGTTGGCCCAAAAGATTCCCAAAGCGGCCCTGAAAGAAAGTCCCTCACCCTGGAACATCTCCATACCAGTTCCCCAAAGAGTCCTGGACTCATGTCTACACCGACGGCTCTGCAGCAGACACCATTCGAAATGGAGGGGCAGGAGTCTATGTCCAATATCCAGGAGGCAGAGAAGAAAAGATCTGCCTCGCTACCGGCCTGTACTCCACAAATTACAGAGCTGAAGCAGAAGCCCTGAAAACAGCAGCAGCCCACATCAAGGTCAGCCCCTACGCCAGCCACAATGTTGTCTTCCTGACCGACGCCCTGTCCATCTTGCAGGCCCTTCAGTCCAATAGAGACCAGAGCTCAACGATCTGTCCTCATCTCCGCTCCCTCTGACTCCGACTCCTTGCAAAGGCAC
>CM031596.1:9617464-9707128 GCA_018398815.1 Conus ventricosus | reverse complement strand
CAAGAACCCCTCGGTCGCCTCTTGTTCAACCGACAACACCGTGACCAGGAGATGGCATCTCCCAATCAGACCGTCGTGATCCCGCACCTCCCCCCGACGTCGGCAACATCTCATCTCCTTTTAAGAATTTAAAGGAAAGGGAACCGAACAGCCAGGATGGGCAGTCTCCACACCACGCGAGTGCATACTTCTACAGCAACTGAGGCTCTATGGCACGTAGGACGACGGTGCCGTCGTAGGGCCATCGACCCTGCTCCGATGCGTACCAGGACCCGTGACTCACACTTGTTCAGGCGACCCTTTCATGTCGACACCTGGTTAACAATTACGCATCCATCTTTCAGCGCGGCTGACAGCGCAGCTAGGAGCCACTTTCAACGCTTGTTGGTGGCCCAGAGATGCCGTCCTGCACGGACCTCCTCTCCCACGGGCTTAAGTCAGCCCTGCTTGTGTCCCGGGCCAGACCATTCTCTTTTGGCGAATACTCTACTGGAAGTGATAGCACATGCTGTCGAGTAACGTATCAACAGAGCGGCCCCTTTGCGCCCAAGCCAACCGCCGCGCCCTGCAGACCTCCCCCCTTTCGGTCTTCCCCAGCCCAAACCCTACCCCGGCAATCGCCTTCCCACCCGCACACGGCCCGCCAGCCCTAAATCTTCCTTCCCCCAGGGCGAAGCCAAATCACGATCAACAAATTTCGGTTCGACCAACAGTCCAACGCTACCCCGAGCAGACTGGACCACAACCCCAGGGAGACTAGATCGTGTCACCCCCCCACAGGCCATATCGCCTCTCGCCCACCCACACCCCCGCCCCCCTGGCGGGCATCCACTTCCCGCATGCCACCGGTGGAGACGTAGGGCCTCATCCCCTGGGTATGGCGGTGCTACGGGAGGGATATCGCCCTTCCTTGGACCCACGAGCGACCTCTCCCCCCCCCCCCCCTCATGCACTCGCCTCCTCCTTACCCAAAGAACACCTCCCCCCCCCCCCCCCCCCCCTCTCAACAGAAGCCTCTCCACCGAGGTCCATGGACTCCTCCAAAAAGGGGCCATCACAGAGTGTCCCATCCAACCCCGTCTCTACTCTCACCTCTTCGTGATCCCAAAAGCCTCAGAGGATGGAGGCCAGCTAGACCTAATCGCCCCTTCAACAATACCCTCAGCACCAAATTCAAGATGGACACCCCCCAATCCCAAGACGCCATCCATCATCCTCGACTGTGGCCACTTCCATAACCTGAAAGACGCGTACTTTCAATCCTGATTCAACCCGGCCCACAGACGATTCCTACGGTTCGTCTGGCAGGGCCGAGTGTTCCAGTTCAGGGCCCTCCCGTCGCCCTCTCACGGCACCCTTCCTCTTCACGAAGTTGTCAAGGAGATCTTCCCTAGCCAGCAGGTAGGACATCCCCTCTATTTACCTGGACGACTGGCTCTCTTGGCCCCCTCCCAGCCCATGCCAACCCACACCACCCACCTCCTGAGTCTTTGCTCCACCCTGGGATTGTCGACAAACGCCCAACAAGTGCGAACCTCCCTCCCAGCCAGAGTTTCTCTTCCTGGGTATGAGTTTCGACACAACCTCCATGATAGTCTCCCCGACCCGGAGAGTCCACACCATAGTGGACCTCATCTCCCCCTATCACCAGCTCACAACCTCGGACTCCCAGAAAACCGTCCTCCCTCATAAGGAATGATGGAACCCTGTCTCCCTCAATCCCCCTGGCGAGTCCCAAACGCCAACATTCAGAGGGATTTCCGCCACGTGGTCGCAGACCACCTACCGATGGGTACCAGTCATTCCCCTCGGGCACTGGGGATTTATTTCGGCGACAGAGGAGTGTCTCAATCCCAGCACTCTCCTCAACGACGGTCCCTCCTCTCCCTCCCACACCCAACCACTGGAACTATAACACAGACGCGCTATCCAACTAGGCTGGGGGCCCACTTGGAGACGTCATGCCTCAGGGAGTTGGGACTTCACAAAACTGCCCCGCCTCCACATCAACATCTTGAGCTGGAAGCGGTCAGGCTAGCCCTTCTCCTCCACGTCCACATCAAGGTCGCGCACCGACTTGTTTCTCCTCCTCACGGACAAACTACGACTCGGTAGCTTTTATTCACAAAGGGGGGGGGGGGGTCACGCTCCAATCAGCCTCTCCCTGAGAACAGAGGCCCTCCTTCGCCTGGTGTCACGCGCGGGGATCACCCTCCGCGCGAGCACATAGCAGAACACGCATCATCCTGCGGATTCCCTCACCAGTCGAATCTCCCTACTTCCACACTGAGTGGACCCTCACCAGGACTATCCCTGTGGGTGGAACATTGGTTTGGCCATGATCCGACCTTTTGCCACCCATTTCCAAACCATCGGGCCTGCCCCATACTCTCCCCCGTTCCGGACCCTCAGGGCGTAGGAGTCGATGTGCCTCTCCCACCCCTGGACAGGGCCTACTGGCTTATTCCTTTGTCCTCCCTTTCCATCCTACAACAAGTGATCAGGAAACGAGGCTGGAATAACCCCACCTATTCCCATAACCCCGTGGGGCCAACCCAGTCTTTGTCCCGGACCTCATGTCCTCACCCCCATTCCCCACCTGCTCCCGGCTTAAGCCCCCCAGTGGGTACAAATGGCCTGAAACAAACCCCGTACGGTCTCCCTCACTCCAATCCCAAGATGCTTCGCCTACACGCGTGGCTGCTATCCACCCAACTGCGAACATCCTTCATTCATCCTCTCCCCACTCACAGCCCCAGTCCGTCCTAGAACACAATAGCCGGGGCAGGGGCCCCTCTCAGGACTGAGGGACTTAGCCTCAGGCGTCTCGCAAGCCCAACACCGAGTCCCTCTACAATACCGTTGGAGAAATAGGGTACCTGTGCCATATACTAACTTGGTTCCCCATGACTGCCCCTCCAACATCCAGATAGGCAATTCCTCACCCACCTATCTTCCTCCCCTTAGAGCTGTCCGCCTTGCTCCATTTCGGGGCTACGATCACTATCTGTACCACCATTCGCTCAACCTGGCGTCCCGTCTTTTGACAATACTTTCCTGCTCAGAGAGGTCTCTAGAGGATTGCTCTACGGGAAGCTCAGTCCCCCTAGGCGCAATTCCCCTTTGGACCTTTTTATTATCATCTCTCGACGCCCTCAAAACCCCCTTTATGAACCCATTACATCTATTTCCCTTTGACCTTCTTTCTTTTTACCACCTATCCTCCTCGCCCTGGCCTCGCCAAAACATGTGAGAATCCACGCCCTCAGTGTGATCCCAGAGAATATTCGCCTTCCATCAGACGGCTCAGTTGCCCTCAAGTTCCTTCAAGTTCTTGAGCTAAGAATCAGAACCCGGCACCCCCTCCCCTCCCTCGTCATCCGCTCCCTGACATATCTGGGAAGGAAGAAAACTGAGACATTAACCTTTGCCGCTAGGTGTCTCAGACACGACGGAGCGCACACCCCCAGCGCGCCTCCCAAGGCGTCTCCTTATCTCACTCAACCCCCAACAATACTATGACAACTCGGCGGAACTATCTCTAGTGCTCACCAAGACGGTCGATATCTGCCTACCTCAGGCCACCAGGATCTCCCCGTCCAATCACCCAGGCCCACGAGGTCGGAGCATTGGTGGCTGGCAACATTCCACGGCGCACCATACTCATCCCACGTGCTACCATCTTCTGGAGCAGCCTACTCGTTCGAAAATCCCTTCATTAACTTTACTTGAGGATATCCCATGACCAGAGCTGATGTTCTAAAGGGATTCCTCCCATATGGGTCGCCAATGCAAGCCATAAACGCCAACCCAAGAACCACTAGGCTCTCGCCCTACTCCTCCGATTCTTTAAAGTCTGCTATGTCCTTGACATGGTACAGTAGACGCCCAAATGGGAGTTTGGTGTTATACTTCCCTTTTTGGCTAATATACTTACCATGTCAAATCTAATGCCTCCCTACCTTCCCCTCTACTCAAGTTCTGTCGGTTACCTTGCACACCAGGCCTCGCTGAATGAGGTAAAGAATGAACACCGGCTTCTCCGAGGCGGAAGTGGGTGACACACGAGACTGTCTATTACTGCATGGCGCACAGAAAAAATTCGCCTGACAAGCTGGCTATACGACATGAATGCTATGTCCTGACAATGGTAAGTAAATTAAGCCAAACAGGATAATAACTTCAAACTCCCCATATCTGTTCCTGTTTTCAATATGAATGATTAGATTTTCAGAAGTGCCTTTCCCAACGGAAATTGTCAGCTACTCAGTTTCTGAACTGCTGCATTAAGTCGCTTGAGACAAATTCTTCAAAAGCGTGACACGAAAACAAAGTAACAAATTTTCGTGCGCACTCCAACCACCGGGTCCTGTACTGTTAGCGTTCATTGTATCTGAAACCTAAGTCTTTCATGGAGATAAGGCCCAAGCGCTTCTGCGGCTTGTACAGAAGCGTGGAGAAAAGCGAACAACACACTGCTTTGGTGTCTGTATCGCCCTATAGCTGACAAAGTTTACACAACGGCTGCACACAGCGAGCGAGTGAAACCGAGAAAAGCGTGAATGTCTTTGTCCACAACACCCTGTGAGCGCTTTTCGCAAGGTTTATTCTTACAAATACACGAATCTTACACAAACACGAACGCACGCACGTACTGTGCGCCAGCGCGCTGCGCCACAACACACAACACACACACACACACACACACACGACACACACACATGCGCACAACGCATGCACACATGCCTCGCGCAACGATCACAATTGTACATAAAACAGAAACTAACGACAATACCCCATTAATATAAACATTACAATGTGGTTTAGGTATGAACCTTTAACAGCCTGACTAATGAAAAAACAAAAAAAACAAGACCAGCGCTTGAAACGAAAACTGCTGCCAAACCCAAAAGTCGAGGTGTTGTGTTTGTGTGTGTGTGTGTGTGTGTGTGTGCGTGGTGTCTGTGAAGAGAGAGAAGAGAGAACAGATAAGAGAGTGACGAGGAATGGTTTGAGAAAACAAGGACTACACAAACACCTGCACGCCAAATTTACACTTATAAAATCAATAGGGAAGAAAAGAAACATGCACAGTTTACACCGGCGCGCATGCAAAAACTGAGATAGAGAGTGAAAGAAGAGAGAGAGTCCTGAGGACAAAGAAGAGAGGGAGGGAGAGAATGGGTGGGGAGGATGACTGATTGAGAATACATACATAAAGAACAGACATGCACGGATACCTTTGTACACACAAAATCAAAAAGCATGCAGAAGAGATGAAGAGGAAGTGCTAGTGTGAGGGAGTGACTGATTAATAATAACATTAAGTAAGAACTTGACATGCACAGATAGCTTTGTAACATACAAAATCATCAAAGCATGACTCAAGAGAAAATGTTTCACATGACAATGCTTGCACTCATAACTGAACAATCTCACTCTCTCTCTCTCTCTCACTCTTCTCTCTCCTATCCTCTCATCTAACCTCTCTCATCCCACGCCCCCTCATCTTCCCTCACATTTCCTCTCGTCTCCATCTCTCTCTCTCACACAACACACACAAACACACACACAAACACACCAAACACACACAATCACACACACACAACAACCAAATCACACACATCAACACAACACACACCACACAAAACAAAAACAAACCCACAATCACACACACACAAAAATACTATACACTGCACACGTCATACGAGTCTGAGGCTAGAGAGAGAAGAGAAACTGAACTGAACTGATGTTCATGCATGACTTCACAGAACAAAACAGATACCACACACCCACACACACACAACACACACACACACACACCCCACACACCACACACACACCCAAAACACAAAAATATACACGGCCACGGCATACGAGACTGAGGGGGGCGGGGAAGGAGGGGGGGGAGAGAGAAAAACAGAGAGAGAGGGGGGGGGGAGGAAGAGAGAGAGAGAGAAAAGAAGAGGAGAGAGAAGAGAGAGAGAGAAGAAGAGAAAAGTAAAGGAAAACTAAATAGGGCATGCATGACTAACAGAACAAAACAGATCACACACACACACACACCACACACCCCACACACCCCACACACACACACACACACACACACACCACACACACACACTGACTCACACACCACACACACACACACAACACACACACACACACACACAACCACACACACACCACACAAACGCACACACAACACACACCACGCACGCACGCACGCACGCACGAAACGCACGCACCCCACACACAAAATGTGTACCCCACGACCCTTGTAGGTTTAAAACCCAGGGTTTCTGTGTCAATATCCACTTCTCATCACATAACTGTTCACTATCACTTTTAACACAACACAAACTGTCTTTTGCACATTCTCTGGTGTGTCCTACACTCTCAGATCAGCGCTTGTTGTTACAGAATAGTGTGGACACTGACAGGGCGGGGGCGGGGCCCCATCTCCTCTCTCAAACCGCCCTCCACCCCCACCCCATCCCCCACCCCCACACTTAACATGAAGTACACTTTGCCCGTTTGAAAAAAAAATCTAAAACAAATAATCTATAGTTGATGTTCATAGTTACTCTCACTTCATGTAATAATTAAACCAATATTTATCATATATGCATAATCTTGAAACAAAATGTCAATATTATCTAAGCGATTATATACACCCATTACAAACATGCAAATCAACTTGTATCATGAACATATGATCAACTGAAAGTAACATTATAATGCTCTTACGTTCTATAGGATGATTATGTCCACAATTATTTGTGTCCACTATTGGGATAGTACTTTTTTCATTTCAACAACTCTTCCGTATATGAATTTCATACCTGTCTCTCTCTCGCTCTGAATGGATGATCTGCAAAAGTCTGCCTGAAACATATACTTAAGAATTTCTCCCACACAGTCTACACAGACCTTGAAAAAACTTCAAATGTTTCTGTGAGAGAATGATCCCGTTTTGATCCATAAAATCCTTTCGCCAACACCGCCCCCCACTCTCCTCTCTCGCTCTCTCACACACCACACACACTCAGCGCATTCATCAGCACTCACGCAGCGCACAACACCCACACTACTCACACAACACACACACACACACACACACACACAAACACACACAACACACACACACATAGACACCTAATTGTTCTACCAAACAACACACTTTAATTTGAATTTGGGGCCGATAGAAATATGTAGTGAGTGAATTGAAATGAGTAATAATTTTTTTTAATTATAATAATTATTCACTTATTACTTGTTAAGCCTACTACCATTACAGTTATCAGTAGTATTATTTTGCTTGTATTATTATGTTATCTCTACGTTTCCCCTTTAATAGGCCTACGTTGCTCAACATGCAACCATATACATATAAAAATGTAGCACCAATGAAGCAATGTGTATAATATACAACGGTTTAAATACGGCCCCTTTACAAATGCTAACTAAGCTTTTCATTCACAAAGACTTTGCACAACGCCTGGCCGGCCAACTTCGGCACACAAACACTCATCAAGCCAGCGCACACATCAGGCAGGCAACGACGCACTCGCTGCGCCACGGCGAAAGCCCAGGTTTTGCCGGACGCAAAGTTCTGTCAGAAGTTTTAAACACGAACTTAATAAAGGTACTCACAGAGAAGAGGCAAAATGCCACTTTTTGTCACACTCTCAAGTACCTTCACTGCCGCTATTGTCTCGTACAGAAATTTTTAGTCTAAAAACCTCTGTACATAAATATAACATAATGATGTTGCACCAGTCTCGAAGCGTCCAAACACAAAGCGTTTTTCGCTGAGGAAAGATCGCGCGTCTGTACAGTGCGGTGGCTGACATCGTTACTGCGCCTAGCTGGGGTCAAAAAAAAAACAAAAGGCAAAGCGATGAATGAACCCATGCTGTGTTGTTAGTGTGTTGCGTCGGCGTGCAATAAAACAGAACGGAGTCCACAAATAGTGAGAACAAAACAAAAAATGTTTATTTTGAATAATAATGACTAACTAAGACAAAAAAATAATAAAGGGAGAACAACAAAGACACACAAACACTTCCCAGATCAAGCCCAAAATATTTCCTTTCAACAGTATGGCCTAGCTTACACAACCACAGGGAAAAATTAAACACAGATATCCCGGGGAAACATTTAAATTTTAAACAGAATTTAGAGTTATCAAAAAGTTTTTAAAGTGATTTTAGAAATCTTAAATCTTTAATGAGTGTTAAGAGCCTTTTAGGAGTTAAATAAGACACCAGAACGACAACCAAAACAAAACCAAGGGTCCTCAAAGGCCACAAAAAAAAATCGACTCGGCTGTAGTGGCAGGGCTCATCATCCTTAAGCCCCTCAGCTTGCTCTGGGTTGCAGTCGGGGTCCCTTGACTCAACTCTCTAAGTAAAAGGATTTGCTAGCACGTCGTGGTGCATCCTTTTATAACCGGAGGGAACCCACAAGGACACTTCAACAGAAGTCACATGGGCGCCTCCCCAGGACTTAATCATTTCTTTGTTCTAATTGGAAATTAGTAAAACACCTTCCTTTCTATTAAATGAGTGATCCTTACGTTATACAACTAGTAAAGATGTCTAGAATGTTACAATAATAGAAATCCCTAATAACAATTTATTTCGTTTGAGGTTGTTAGTTTATTTCAGCGGGCCTACTTCCTGCTAGTAAAAAATTCCACCAAACTATACACACAGCTCCGTGCAATTCACGACTCTTTCAGTTGTTGTTTGCACAGATGTTGTGCAGAACCAACTGTCTGTAATCTACACAGAAATTCCATTATTTTATGTGGGGGTTACATTCAGATTCGGTCTTTGGTTATCGAGCTCAACATCAACAAATGCATGCGTATGCCACCATAAATTTTACAGTTACCATGTCATATGTAATCTTCAGGGAGAATAATCTGGTAACCCTAACGTTAAGTTGTATCACTGAATGATGACAGTTGATGTCCCTTCGTACTCTGACCTTTTAGCGTCTGTGTTTCAGCATTCTGTGACAAAGGATATGAGAGTGATAACAATGGCAACTGTCTTCCTTGTGAAGTCGGAAAGTACAAAGACATTCGAGGCAATGATGATAGTTGCACTCCTTGTCCCACCAACACGACTACAGCAGAACAAGCCTCCACCATGCAAAGTCAATGTGATCAAGGTGAGTCCAAAATCAAATCAGAAGAAAACCTGTATTATTAAAAATGTAAAAGAAAGAAGAAAAGAAAAAATAACAGTAGAAAATTTGTATTTGTGCTGATGTCTGTTAAGATGAGGTTTTGGAATGGACCTTCGACAATGTCAAGGTGAAAGAACTTTGACCAAATCAGTACAGAAGCTGACCTGTAATGACCGCATGTTGATGAATTAGTTCTAAATTTAGTCTCATTCCTTGGTTGGAACTTTGAGATTCACTTTAGAAAAGTAGTTACAGACTCAGAATCAAAAAATTTACTTGGTGAATATTTTGACTGGGTCGCCCTGTCTTCTTCAGCTCACTGTTGCTGTTGTGGCAGCAAGGCTGGTGGGACAGTGACTGTTGTGTGACACACTGTTATCATTGTGTCATCCAACCCACCGGCGTACTATGGTCTACTCTTCTTTGATTTAACATGGATGCAAGATTTTTCATTTATGCATTCATGCATAGGGCTTAGGTTGAAAGTCTATCCGCAGAACTAGGAAAGGAGCAGAATCTGCATGAATTAGCGCCAGACTGGGAATCGAACCCAGGACCTTGGAACCAGTGGCTGAGGCCTTACTCCTGGGCTAGCTAGGTAATCTAAAAAATTTTTTGTATTATGCAGTGATCTGTGCTTCAGTTTCAACAAATTGATTAAGACTGGGCGATTTGCATACCGGGAACAACTTTTTGCCATTATTTGAAAACGCTCTGGTTGCGTGATAGATTTTTTTTTTTCTGTTGTTAAAAACAGATTGTATCTTTGTTAGAGGAAAAGAAGAATCCAGGCTGGTGTGCAATTGTGTTTGTTTATCAATAACAGGACAATTTGCTCCTAACAGGTGCAATCAGCGCCACTTGGGAAGTGTACTTTACCTAAGAATGATCTTGGTGATATCTGATGTAGTGACTGTTTGTGAACTTTATATATCTAGGATTGACTTCTGCATAAAACATTGTCAAAAAATTTTGACTCATGTCTATTTGTTCAGCGTTGAATTTTTAAATGTTTTTCTTTTCTACTCTTGTGCTTTCCTTACAGCATACTGTGACCTGGGCTTCTACTCCCCGGATGATAGTTTACCGTGCCTGCCATGTTCTGTGGGATATTTCAAGAACACTACAGGCAATAACAACTGTACCAAATGTGACATGGACTTCACCACAGAGGGTGTGGCAAGTACAGCCGAATCTGACTGCTTTGTAGGTAAGATGGGAATCAGCAATGCTAGAGCAGTTTTTGTACATTGCCTTTTGTTCCTGTGGTCTGACAATGTGACAGTGAGTTTTGAAAATGGCCTAATCACACATTGCCTTCATTGAAAATGGTCTAACCACACATTACCTCCATTGAAAATGGCCTAATCACACATTGCCTTCATTGAAAATGGCCTAATTACACATTGCCTCCATTGAAAATGGCCTAATCGTGCATTGCCTCCATTGAAAATGGCCTAATTACACATTGCCTTCATTGAAGATGACCTAATTACACATTGCCTCCATTGAAAATGGCCTAATTACACATTGCCTCCATTGAAAATGGCCTAATTACACATTGCCTACATTGAAAATGGCCTAATCACATGTTGCCTCCATTGAAAATGGCCTAATCGCACATTACCTCCATTGAAAATAGCCTAATTACACATTGCCTTCATTGAAAATGGCCTAATTACACATTGCCTTCATTGAAGATGGCCTAATCACACATTGCTTCCATTGAAAATGGCCTATTCACACATTGCCTCCATTGAAAATGGCCTAATTACACATTGCCTTCATTGAAAATGGCCTAATTACACATTACCTCCATTGAAAATGGCCTAATCGCACATTGCCTCCATTGAAAATGGCCTAATTACACATTGCCTCCATTGAAAATGGCCTAATTACACATTGCCTTCATTGAAAATGGCCTAATTACATATTGCCTTTATTGAAGATGGCCTAATCACACATTGCCTCCATTGAAAATGGCCTAATCACACATTGCTTCCATTGAAAATGGCCTAATTACACATTGCCTTCATTGAAAATGGCCTAATTACACATTACCTTTATTGAAAATGGCCTAATCGCACGTTGCCTCCATTGAAAATGGCCTAATTACACATTACCTCCATTGAAAATGGCCTAACCACACATTGCCTCCATTGAAAATGGCATAATTACACATTGCCTACATTGAAAATGTCCTAATTACACATTGCCTTCATTGAAGATGGCCTAATCACACATTGCCTCCATTGAAGATGGCCTAATTACACATTGCCTTCATTGAAGATGGGCTAATCACACATTGCCTTCATTGAAAATGGCCTAATTACACATTGCCTTCATTGAAAATGGCCTAATTACACATTGCCTCCATTGAAAATGGCATAATTACACATTGCCTTCATTGAAGATGGCCTAATTACACATTGCCTCCATTGAAAATGGCCTAATTACACATTGCCTCCATTGAAGATGGCCTAATTACACATTGCCTCCATTGAAAATGGCCTAATTACACATTGCCTTCGTTGAAATGGCCTAATTACACATTGCCTTCATTGAAGATGGCCTAAATTACACATTGCCTTCATTGAAAATGGCTAATCACACATTGCCTCCATTGAAGATGGCCTAATCACACATTGCCTCCATTGAAAATGGCCTAATTACACATTGCCTTCATTGAAGATGGCCTAATTACACATTGCCTCCATTGAAAATGGCATAATTACACATTGTCTCCATTGAAAATGGCCTAATCACACATTGCCTTCATTGAAGATGGCCTAATTACACATTGCCTCCATTGAAGATGGCCTAATTACACATTGCCTTCATTGAAAATGGCCTAATTACACATTGCCTCCATTGAAAATGGCCTGATCATACATTGCCTGCAGATGGTCAGACTTGGAATGACCTATTTTGGGTGATTAAGGTCATGCTTTTTATAGACCAGCCACCCACTAAGACTACATCAAGGCTGCTTTGTTGTTGTTGTCATTGTTGTTTGATGGTTTGTATGGGATTTTTTTTTAGGGAAGGGCACTGTTACGTATGGCCCATCCAAGTGCAAAGTGCCCATATCAGGGCTGTCACCACATTGAAGTCAACTCACAAGTCATTATTACAAAGGGCCATATCAGGGCTGTCACCACACTGAAGTCAACTCACAAGTCATTTAAAAAAAATATTAAAAAAAGATTAATACAACCCTTTAAATTACACCTTCTAGAAACACACCTAAACTTTCGTTAAAAATGTTTCCTCCGTAAAATCTTAGATCAGATGAAAAATGTTAATCTTCCTCAGAAATTCAAAGATTACATCAGGTGAGTCATCTCTGAACAAGGTTTTCATAGAGTCTGCTGTAAAATGTGTATGTCTCACATCATGCAAATCCCAACACTCTAAAAGAATATGTTTCACTGTGAGTGGTACATGACATGGAATGCACCACGGAGCTTCTTCACCTTTTAAAAGATAAGAATGGGTGTAAAAAGAGTGGCCTGTGTGCAAATGGCACAAAAACTGTCTCTTCTTTACAGCCGCCTCGGGAAACGGTAAAAACTCTTTCAGGTCTGGACGGATTTTGTACCATTTGTTATCCATCTGCGAGATCCATTCCTTTTGCCAGAGGTCTTTGACATAAGCTTGTGTCTTGGATTTCAGATCAGTGTGAGGGACAAACAATCTGCTCAACTCTTTCTTTGTGGCTTTCTTGGCAAGTTGATCAACCACCTTGAATGCCCACATGGCTGGGAACCCAAACAAAGCTGATTTCAGAGAGGTGTACAGTTCAAATGATTTCCACAGTTGTGGGTGCTTTAGGCTACGGCTGACATGGCTTCCAACGTAGAAAGGGAGTCCGTCAAAATGAGGAAATCTTTATGTTTTGATTTAGGGGCCATTTCAAGAGTTAGGACCAAGGCTGTCAATTCAGCAGTGTAGATGGAGCTGTCAGTGGGAATGTGTTCAGAACATCTCTGAGGGGTCTGTTGCAGGAAACACAGCAGAGGTAACTCCCTCCTCAGGAACAGTCAGTGAAAATTCTTTTGAAGGATGGAAACTTTGAATACAGTTTGGCAAAAAAGGACTTGCATGCCAAGGAACTAGTAGTATCTATACGGTACGAGGCTAAATCAAACCTGATCTTTGGAGTGAAGAAAGTCCAGGGAGGGTCATCAGGAAACTTGGATAAATCACAAACTACTTCATGGTCTATGTCTGCATTGTTCAAATGGGGAAGAATACAAATTCCCAAGGGTGGAATGGCACTTGTGTGGTCATCGAATTCATATTGCAAATTGGGGGAAAAACACAGTCATATGCAGGGTTTGGGGGTTCAGAAGTTAGATTCAAACAGTAGTTCAGGGTAAGTTTCAGATGACAGTTCAAGAGGAATGGTTCTCCTGCCTCAGCATACAGGCTATGGGTTATGATTTTTTTTCTTTCTTCACAGACTCTTACAAGTGGGTAAAATTTGCTGAAAACTAAGGAAGGAAAGTGACAGTAAAGAGACACACCATGCTTAAAGCAGGCCATACAAGTTGGAAAATGCTAACTGGTAAAATAAATGTTGATCTATGAAATAATCATACTACAAAATTTAAACTGTTACACAGTAAGAATCAGTACTCAGTTTGCCATCAGTACTCAGTTTGCCACATGTGAAAGTAAATGCTTACTGCACAATAAAAAACAACAACAGGGATTTAGTTTTCTCTAAGAGCAAGAAATAGAAACAAGAAAAGGTGGCTTAAACTGTACAGTTTTAACTCATGCAAGTGTGACATAGTTAAACAGAAGGGAATGAACAACTAAACGTTGTGAGTAAAAAAGAAAAAAAAAAGGAGGAGGCAAGGCAGAACAATTAAAACACGAACAAACAAAAGTGACAGATCATCTTTGTTCATTATTTGGCCCTAGAAAAGCATGTGTTTGGTATGACAAGTATATGAAACCAAACAGGGAGTGTAATGTTAGAGCCTCCTGTGTTATCTCCTAGCTTTGTGAGCGTGAAGGTTATTGTACTGGTCTAGTGGTTAGTGCTCAGTGCTTCTCACCTGTTTTTGTTCCTATCTCTTTTCGTGTATGATAAGCAGAACTTGGTGTGTCCAATGTGTGATTAAAATCTTGAGCATTATACATTCCCTCATGTATTTTAAGATAAATAAGTATCAAATATACAAAATATATCTTTGATCTGTTGGGAGAAAAAAAACACAAAGAAACATCAATTAGGTATGATATAAACATTAAGTGAAAAGAGCGTCATTAGTTTGATGAGATTTTGTACCAGTGCCAGCCTGAGGATTTCAACTGCTTGAACAAAAAATGCCTTTTTTTTCTCTTTACATTCTGCCATTACCACTAACATACTAACATTATGAATGTGACTTGGTGCTACTTTATTATGCCATCAGTTTTACAATTCAGGATACTGGAATACAGACATTCAATCATGTTGCTTTTGGTTGTTGCAGTGGTGTGCCCCACTGGTCACTTCAGAAACAGTTCAAACCAGTGTGAGAGTTGTCCAATTGGAGAGTACCAAGATGAGGTTGGACGGCCCACTTGTAAGGAGTGCGATGTCGGATATATCACAACTTCCGTTGGATCTGACAGTGAAGATGATTGCAGAAGTCAGTGATTCTCTTAAGTATTTTCATACATACACACACACACACACACACACACACACACACACACACACACACACTCATACACACACATGCATATATTCAACACACACACACACAACACACACACACAACACACACACACACACACACACACACACACACACACACACACCACACACACAGCAGTTATTCTGTTTAATCCCTTTTTTGAAAACAATGTTAAAACCAATCTGACCAACTCTGGCATGATGATACAGTATATGTCAAGCTCTGAGCCATGCCTTTTTTCTTCACACCCAGCCCCTGCTGCTTCTTCTTCTTCTTCTTCTTCCTAAAATACTGGTTCACTCAAAAACGAGTAGGTCACCACTTCACTGACAGTGGCCTGTTGATGGATTTTTATGAGGCCATTCTTTGCTCACCGCAGAGTTATCTTCTCATGATATGCAGTTGACAGGGAAAACTGAAGACGAATGTTTGCAAGAAATCAGATTTGACCGGTTTTCACCCAAACAAGGATTCACACACACAAACTTAGCATTGTTAACCATAGCTTAATACTGTTTTAGCTTGACTGGTCTCTTGTCAGCACCGCACAACCCAGCCAAAGTGCAGAAGAGGGGATGATGCACATTTCCAGTTGATGGCCATCCATCCGGCTCATCAGAAGGGCAACCTTACAGCAGCTCCAACCAGTGGTCCAGCGATGCCATACTCAGGGTTGCAAGCGTTACCAATGCAAAAAGTGTCAACTATCCATGCCATCATTATTAACACATTGTTCTTTATCCATGCCATCATTATTAACACATTGTTCTTTAAAGCAAGCATAGTCTCAACAGAAGACGACGCAGAAGTCGCAGCAAGCACAAGTTTAGAAGCGCAAGTATTGGAAGTCCATAGACAACAGGGCCAACATCAATGAAGAGTGCTTGAAACCACTTGTGTCTGACCCAAGAGACAAGTCCTGTAGTGATTTTAGTGCTGCTTCTGAGAGCAGCAAATAAAAAAAAAGAATCTGAATGTGTTTGGTTTTTTCCTTCCATTATTGCATTTATTGTCTTTTCTGTTTGCTTGCCACTGAATCGTTGTCATACCGCGAAATACACAGGCTTTGTTGACGCTGTGGTTGCTAGTTGTGTTAGTTATTTTCTTGCTACTAATCGATCAGTTGTGAGCCTTGAGGGTGATTTTAAGAAATTGACTGGTGCAGCTTACATAGCAGTGTGGTTTATAGCATGTAAATTGTGGTGACGCTGGGACAAGTCTTAAAAGAAAAAGACAAGAAAACTGCATAGATAAATCAGTAAAACTGAAATCACACAATTGAATTAAAGCAAGATCTTTAGAAACTGCTCCCATTAGAAACTGACTAATTCATGAATATAGATTTTTAGATGATTTTGTTTTTTCTATCTGAATGTTAGAATGGATGGAAAACATACTGATATTAAGAAAGTTTTTTTTTTATAATTTTATTGGGGTTTTTTTTCAGCTGTACTCTAAAAATGTTCCAAACATATTGAATTCCTTGGTGTCAGTCACTGTTTTTCAGTAGATCTTCTTACTTCTTTTTGTTGTAACATTCCAAGCTCAAGCTGATTGACTTCATTTTCAGTTATTTGTGATGCTGGCAGTTCCGCAATGAACACCCAAACACTTGCATGAATTGCCAGGGATCTACCAGACAAGTAGGGAAGCAATGTGCAAGATGTGTGCCAGTATACAACCCGGAGAGGCCTCCACTGAGATTGCTTGTTACAGTAAGTCGTTGTTTGTTTGTTTTACTTTTCAGAAAGGAAGCTAAGCCTTCATACATTGTCCTTCAAAGGAAGTTAAATCATGGCAGAGGAACTCGATATGTATGAAGGCTTCTTTTCCACAATAAGGCAAATGGTTGTCCTGTGCTGCAAGTGTGGCAGCTTCTACCTCAGTCTAAGGAAATGAGCCAGGTGACAAAGAGAAGTTGATGAATAACTGCGATGAAAGTTGAAGCAAAGGGGGATGGAACTGTGAACCTCAGAAAGGGAATACACGACAGTTCAGACAAGATACATACAGTCAGACAAAGGGATACACGCCCGTTCAGACAAGGGATACAGACAGTTCAACAAGGGATACACGACAGTTCAGACAAGGGAATACACGACAGGTTAGACAAAGGAATATGACAGTTCAGACAAGGAATACATGACTGTTCAATGGAATACATGACAGTCAACAAAGGAAGATAAGCAGTTCAGACAAAGGAAACACGCAGTTCAGACAAAGGGAATACACGACAGTTCAGACAAAGGGAATACAGACTGTTCAAGATACAGACAGTCAGACAAGGAATACACGACAGTTCAGACAAAGGGAATACACGACAGTTCAGACAAAGGGAATACATGACTGTTCAAAGGGAATACACAACAGTTCAGACAAAGGGAACAGAGCTTACTCTAGAGCGCGGATTTGTACAATCCCCCGAAAATCTGTTCCTTCCCGCAATTATCGAGTCTTAACGCGGGCAGACTCCCGCACAATTGCAGGACTGCCCACCCTGTTCACTGATCGTTGCGGGCGCTCGTTTGTCGTCTGCTTGAAAAACTGAAACTAGGACTGAGCAGGAGCGAACGAATTTCTTGATATTTCATTGGCTGTTAGTGTAAATCAACCAATTGGCGGCGTTCATCTCCTCCTTCTCGATCACCGACGAGAAGTTGCGAGAGTTTAAGACGCCATATTGGATATTTTCCAAAATGAAGCATGGACCCATGCTATTTGACTTCGACTTTTGTGAAAGAAAAGTGAAAAAAAAGATTCTGTGCCATGCGAGGGTGGAGATCATGAAGAAACTGCGACTACATCCAAAAGCTCGGAGAAGCAGCCAAAAGAGTGCCAGTGCAAGGGAACACCAGTTTCAAGACGACTGGCTGAAGAAGTGGCCCGGGGGGGGGGGGGGGGGGGGGGGAGTGCCCCCTTTTTTTGATATGAGGGGGGGACTGCCCCCTTTTTGAAAAATCCTAGATTAAGCTCTGAGGGAATACACGACAGTTCAGACAAAGGGAATACACAACAGTTCAGACAAAGGGAATACACAAGCAGTTCAGCAGACAGAGGGAATACACGACAGTTCAGACAAAGGGAATACAGACAGTTCAGACAAAGGGAATACACAACAGTTCAGACAAAGGGAATGCACAACAGTTCAGACAAAGGGAATACACGACAGTTCAGACAAAGGGAATACACAACAAAGGGAATACAGACAGTTCAGACAAAGGTAATACACAACAGTTCAGACAAAGGGAATACACAACAGTTCAGACAAAGGGAATACATGACAGTTCCAGCCAATCAGCTGTATGAACTTTTAGCCCCATGAGAGGATCTGATTTCACTGATGGAAAGAAGATTTCTTACTTACCTGTTGAGTTTCTTTCATCAGCAAGTTGCCTTGTATCTTTTGGATATACAGCCTCTCTATCGTTCTATCTCAACACTCAGTGTCCTATTACAGCTTCTCTGACAGCAGTCAGTTGTGCATTTCTGGATATTCATCTTGGCTACCAAACTTGTTTTTGTCCACCCAACCCTGTGTCTGTGGTGCTAAAACATGGATGACACACAACAAATTGTCTCTTAGGAAAACAAACTCCTTCTCAACTTTCAAATGGCATCTGAAAACTTAACTCTTTCAAACTCATCTGTCCTGAGAAACTGAAATGTGCATGTCCTTCCTAATTAGATTTATTCTCCTGCCTGTATGTTTTTAGACCAGTAATGTGAAGGTGTGTGTGTGGTGTGTGTGTGGTGTGGGGGGGGGGGGGGGGGGGGGCGGCGTGCATGTTGTGTGTGTGTGTGTGTGTGTGTGTGTGTGTGCAAAGGAAAGGAGTGGTTTTTAGAGGATTTATGACAGGGAAACTTTTTGGAACTTTCTTTTGTGATTTGTTTTTAAATTATTAATATTATTATCATTCAACGTCTTAATTATGAACGTAATGTGATTTGTTTTAGCATTGGCTATCTCAAGGCTTTGAGTTTTTTCAATGTGCATGAATTTTATAATTCCTGTTTTACCATTTGTTCTGTTTTGAAATGTAAAGTACTGTTGAGCATTTTTATGGAATATGCGCTATAGAAATAAACATCATTATAATTATTATTACTCTTCAAAGCTAAAGCTGAAATGATGCTTGTTCTGCCAGAGAAGTTTTTAAGTATCAGCCCTCTTCCTTCCTAAGTATCTTTCCATTATTGTGATACCAACTTTCCACTTTTGTGTGTAATCTTGACATTACTCTTGACATGGGGAGTTTGTATTATACTCCCTGTTTGGCTAGTATACTTACCATGTCAGACCATAGCATTCCACGGCAGTTAGTCAGCTCTGCCAGGCCGAGATTTTTTGTGGCTAATGCAGTAATAAGACCATCACGTGACGCCCACACTACTTCCGCCAGGGAAGAAGCCGGTGTAAACTTCCTGTTCCTCATTCAACCTCGGCCTCCTGCCTAACAAGGACAGGCTTTTTTGCTCTGTCTCGCCTATACTTCTGTCTTTGTAGAGATTGCTTGTGTGCTTGCCTTCTGAAGTTGCGAATTAGATCTCCAAAGAATTAGCTCTGTTCTTCATCTTCTTACAGAAGACTTGCCCAAAACTCTGATCAATTCATTCGTTCTCTCCAAACTTGATTACCGCAATTTACTTCTCTTTTGCTGCCCCAGATTTCTTTTTGACAGACTGCAAATGACTCGGAATCACTTTGCTCACCGTGTTTTCAAACAGTCCAAATCAGAACTGTGTCTGCTTTTTCTTTTTTTTACTCTCTTCATTGGTTGCCTGTTCATAAGAGAGTGAAGAACAAGACCACTTCCTTGTGCTTCAGTTCCCTTGCTTTCTCACGTCCTCGGTTATTTTCACATCTTTTCTCATTTTGCTCTGCACCACTTCTATGCAGTCTTTAAAATGTAATCTGAAAAGACATTTATTCCCATCTTTGCATTTATTCCCATCTTAACAAACCTTCCTGTCTTTGTCCTGAACTGTCTTTTCTCAGTTCATTTGTTTCAATTATAATCTTACTGTACCTGTGCATGCTTGTCCATGCAGGTGCATGCACACATGTGAGTGTGTGTCTGTCTATCTGCGTCTATGTTTGCATGTGCACATGTATGTATATGTGTGTGTGTATGCATGCGTACAGATCTCTTTGCATACATTAGCGAAAGAGGATGGGGGAGAGGGGTGACAGCATGGCGTTGGGAGTAGGGAGGAGGGGAGGTTATTAGGGTCTGCATATGACATCAGCATGTGTATGAGTGCCTGACCTACTTTGGTAACTGTTGGGTCTGTGGTGTATATTTTTCCTTTTGTTGCCTTATCTTTCAGGATTTGTACCCTACATTATTGTTGTTGTTTTTTCATATGTAATTTGCAATACCCTTCTGTCTTTTTCCCATGGTATTTGCAAGTGTGTAGGGCGTTCTTTAGATCAATCACAGATCAATGTGCATAATGACGGTGATGATGTTTTTCATTCTTCATGGCTGATGTTCACTGTTTCAGTCATTTGCCCTGCGGGCCAATATTCCAGTACCAGAACAGATTGTGAACCGTGCCCCCATGGCCAGTTCCAGGGATCCCCTGGCTCCTCATCCTGTGAAAACTGTACACAGGGTGATACGACTCTGCAGCTTGGCTCGCAGTCATCGGACGATTGTATGCGTAAGTTAAAGTTTGTGGTTGTAGCTATTGCTTAATTAGTATTGTTTTTTTTTCCTCATGCCGAGGGCTTTAGTTTTCTCCGGTGATAATGTGTATGTGTAATATAGTTCTTTTTTAGGAGTTATATTTTGTGTGCAGTTTAACCATGTTAGGTTATATGGAACATTTCCTTCGAGAGGAATAGAGACTGAATTTTGAGTTTAACTGTGTTGCCAGATAAACTGCAGCTGTGCCTTCACATTACTGTATAAAGACACATGCACGCTTGCATGCACACGCACGCACACACACACACACACACACACACACACACCAACACAACACACACACACACATCAAAACACACACACTTGCACACACACACACTTGCGCACACACACAAAGCACAAACACACATACTCACATACAAGGCACTATGATTAATATGATAAAGCAAAACTGATCAGATCACTACCTTGTTTTTCTTTTTAAGTTAAGGGTATTGCTGCGCATGTTAGGAGAAGGATACAACTGGATAAAAGGTGAGGGGGAGAGGTGATGGTGGTCGGTTTTTTTTATTAATGTTTTTTCCTATCATTCTCTTGTACTCTCATTAGTGATTTCACTTGTGTTTCTGCCCTTACGGATCATTCACCTGTGTTTCCTCAACAAAGTCTATTCCCCCTTTTCTCATGTTTGACATTCTAGCATATTCTATCAGACAAGAGAGTGATAGTTTGAAATCAGAGATGGAAGGGAGAGATACTTGGAGATCAGAGATGGATACCAACTGTTCATTCTGTAGCATGCTACGTGTTAGTAGGATCATTTTATATTGTCTGCGGCACTTTTTGGTTGGTCTAAATAACTGAATTTAAATGTAATTTAGAACGATTGTGTTTAATTTTTTTCAGATTGATTGAACTTAGATTGAATTGAAAATAGTTTTCATGTATAAGTTGAACAGAACCTCTCATGCACCCATCATAGACTGTTCTTATATTCCATATCCAGTCAAGCTGTGTTGGATTTTCAAACACAGCTACATAATGTTGAGAGTATATCTGACATATTGTTCCCTTCTTTATTATTCCTATTGACTCACTAGGCAGTCATTCTTAGTCCTGGGACTTTCATGACAGTTTATTGTAGTTTCTACCCTTGGTTTTTGCCCATTTGCTAGCTTTAGTGTTCATTTGATTTAAGCATGAATTCCGGAATGTGAGCTTCAGTGGCAGCCTCCTCTCAAAACACAAAGTTGACAGACGTGCTCTTGAGTGTGACTTCTTCTGTGACTTTCTTTTGTTTTGTAATTCATCAGGGTAGTTCAACTGTAAAATGTGGTTTATAACATATCTGGTGTGAGAAAGAATGGTGATATGATATTGTAGATCTGTGAACAAAAGTTTCGTCTTCTGAATATTATTTTAAATTATTATAGCAATAACAGAAAAATGGAAACTTACAGCTTTCTGATAAGAATTTTTTAACCTTTTAAAAATTTTTGTTTGTTTATTTTTAAGGTCTAGCATGGCAGTTTTATGTATGTGAAATTTGTAGTTGACTTCTGGAGATGTTTCTTCAAAACAGACCTAGGCATGCAGTGTCAGGAGGAAACTACACTGGATGCCAACCCAACTGAACTAAGGATGTGGGTAGTTAAGTTACTATGATATGAATGTTGTCTTTTAACTGTCGTAAATGTATTTTTCTTTTCATAAAAAGATGGCTTGCTGTTGTTGGCCTGGTTCTCCCAGAGAGAAAAGTCATTAAAAGCTCAGTTTGATCATATCCAAATTAATATTTGTATTGCCATTTAAAAGAAGTATGTGTGTTTTTTGTGTTGACAAAGTATGACTTTGATAGGTCAGTGCAGTCTTGAAAACAAAAGGTTTTCTGAGCTGTACGTTTTTTTTGTAGGGTGGGGGTGGGGGGCACTGTCAGTGTTTATCTCCTCAAGCTATTTACTCCTGCTCCTTTATAGGCAGCCACACCCAGATTTGTCCCATTACAGCCCAGGACTAGCAGTCCACAGGGAGCAGTCAATATCAGTCATCATGGAATACACTCTGCATAGTTGCTGAGTCCCTTTGGTAGTGTTCAGTGGGGCGTGGTCTCACCCAACGTTTGCAGAACATTACCAACTTGGATCCCTTCTGATGACAATAATCATCTGGTCATCTAGCCAGCATGAGTGTTCCTAGCGATTAGTATTATCGCATTTCGTCACTTGGAACTGCATTGTTGAGTTAGAATGGATTTCACTGTGCAGCTATCTGCGACAGAGGTGAGTACCTGGACATGGGCGCAAAGATGTGCGAGTTGTGTGACTTTGGCACCTACAACCCACATGCTGGCACTATGACCACTGCTGTTTTGTCATGTCAGAACTGCAGGACTGGAAACACTACCACCATCGAAGGGGCAACCGACGAAAGCCAGTGTAATATAAGTAAGTGCCAGATACAAGGTCATGTTTGTGAAAGTATGGTGCTGGGCATGATAAAGACACTCAGTATGAATTGCTGCTTAAAAACATCCGATGTGAGCAATGCTCATCTGCATCTCATTGTGGACTTCTGTCACAACTAACCTGCCAACATATATGTCACCACATGCTCATGCTCATACCTTCACAGCTTTGATCGGAAAGCTGATTTGTTTTTTCACGTCCTTAAACTTTTTGGGCAATATTGTGTCTTTTTAATGTTTATCTGGTTTCTGAATCCAGTTTCCTGTAAGACATGACTGATCTGATTTTATGTCATATTTATTGGTTGGATGAATACTTGGTCTGATATCTGGATTGTTTCCCTTGATAAAAATGATTTATGGTTTGTGTGTCTGCTGGGGGTATATGATGAGCTTTGAATTTCCTTGTGTGAGGAATACCTTCTCATTTTGTTTACCTTTCTTCTGCACATGTACCAGATGAACAGGCACTATAAGCAGCACTAACTGGTTTGAGTTGTATGCATGAAACAGGAGCAAAAAATGTCTTCATCGTTATTTTTTCTTTTTTCAGTTGTTCTTTTTTAATATTTAGCATAAATCAATATAAATGTGTACCAACACACACCGTAGTTAAATACATGTGAAAGCACACTACACTTAGAGAAATATGCACCAAACTCAGATAAGGAAGGAGGCCAAAATAGGTGGTGACAGTCAATGGGAGTATATTGCAGTTGACCTGTGACTAGCCACCCAAGACAATCTAGAGCTGTCAGATCTTCCGCCAGGTCTCTGAGGTAGAAACTCCTAAGTGCGGTCAGACTTTCAGCCTACTGCACAATGTTGGCAACTGCTATGCTGTGCCAGAGAGAGCCTGGATTTCGTGTGTCCTTGTATCTGCTCCGGGGTGGAGGGATTTCCGACCTGAGACATCAGCCTGCCACACTGCCTGTCTGATCCAGGAGCTCATGGTCAGGGCCTGAATTCAGCATTTTTCAAGCTGCGCCATAGAGGGGAGCCTCAAGGTTTGACTCCTGTCTTTTAAAGATAAATCTTCAGTGCTCAGAACAGATAACCTGCTCCGCCTTCAACTGTCTGGATCTGGAATTAGACACCAAGGGGGTCAGCATGGGCAAGGTCATCATCCAGGCCTGCTGCTCAGGCCTACAGTTCTTTCCTAAGAATGACAGGCATGTGAGGAGGGTGACTGAGACATCATTGTGCCATTCCAGGAGACAAGGGTCGCTGAAAAAATAATGACCCTTGGTAAATCTGCAAGTCGTCACAAAGGACATTGAAGAGCATGTGTTTGTGGTCAGGTTCTCGATAGAGCATTTGTCCAGACACTCAAAATCAGCAGTACCCAGATACTTCAGCATTTGTGGAAGGCTCCAAGTAAAGTTTCATCTGATTTGAGGTCTACCTAAGAAGTACGAAATTAGTTCAGTAAGGAAGTGATCATGGGCGATATCTGTATTCCTACCTATGAGACTTAAAAGTTGTGCAAAGACAGATCTGAAGCCCTTTATAGTGTTTTGTTTTTAAACATTTTTCATGAAGGTCTTTCAGGAAATGTGCAATATCCTCAATTTCAGCATCTACTGGAGACAGATGAATTTGCTTGAACCACTTAGAGAATATCTTTCACCAGCTGTCACACACCTTTAGAGAGGGTTTCCTCTGTCCAGCTATGATAATGTCCATGCACAAAGGGTACAATCATCTCTTTTAAGAGAGAAATCACCTTATATGTAACTGGCAAGAAGAGTAAGGAACCCTGGGTCAATGTGCTACCTCTTTGTCCTGGGCGGGGATGGTAAGTCTGGCCTCAAAGAAGAGGGAAGAGAACTTTCACAGTCGACTGATTAGGAGGTATGTCTAGTCTGCAATCACTTCTGAGAGCAAACAACAATCATCTGGCATTTTTTCGTGCATTGGAAAGGTCCAAACTGATGGTCCAAACTCCTGGCAGAATGGAAACATGAAGCCTTCAGACTGCAGAGCGGAAGGCAAAAGTTCAGGGGGCTCAGGTCAAATACCGGCCTCCATGTCCTGTTCTTCCTGGGAACCAGGAAGAGAATTGTGAAAAATCCTGGAGGACATGGAAGGGAAATGTCTGATACCATACCTTTTATTGTTTCCATCTATTTTAACACTGCAGCCAGAGGAATCCTGGTCCAAATCGTTTTTAAAGACAGTGGAAGAAGGGGAAGCAGAGAGACAAAAGAGATCCAGAGGGCTTTCCTGATCACAGAGAGAACCCGCTGATCCTCAGACCAAAGTGGATATATCAATATTGTTCTGTCTCCTTCCCTGAAGTAATAACAATGATGTATATGATACGCACATGCAAAAAGGACTTGTATATCTTGGTGTAGCCATATTGAAAGGGTACACCAAACAAAAAGAGAGGCACATACAACAAGGGTGGAGAGAGAGCAAGAAAGTGAAACTGGTAAAGGTGAAAAGAATCGGATTCAGTCGACTCAAAAAACACTTTTCATTCTTATACTGATCAGAACAAAACAAACTGGAACAAAATCTGTTTGCTTGAAGGCCAGTCAGCCATGCAAACCTAGGAGAATCTTAAAACAAGAACTCCCTTACTTAAAACAATACAAGTTCACCTAATAGAGTGTAAGCATGAGAGAGAGCCTCGAGAGCCTGGAAGGAAAAAGGTTCCTGTACCCCTCTCTCCGAAAGTAAACTCCCCTGAACATGTAAGCTGATACACTCAAAGAGAATCATGCTCAGACTCAGTGCAGACAATGGGGACTGCAGCAAAGAAGTGGAACACAGAGAGTGTAGAGTGAGTGGATGAAAATTGCTGATGTCCCTAACAGATTTTGACAATGGGGCCAGTGATGAACCCAAAAATTGGAGGAGTGAAACAATCACTTTGACTTGAGTGAGAAACAAAAGACTGCCATTTTGAAAGTCATAGTGGTTGGATTTAAAACTTTCTAAAGGGCTCCAAGGAAAATTCAACCATGACTCAAACTCTTACAAAAGTTTGTTCACTGAATTACACATATGAGAGAATGACCAAGTTGACCCAAGCCAATCGTAAATGACCAAGTTGAGCCAAACAATCATAAATGACCAGGTTGAGCCTAACCAGTTGATGCCAATACCAGCATCAGCAGGAGACAAGTGGGAATTGTGAGCATGAAAATCATTGAAATATTAAGATCATTATCAAAATGGTTATCAACATATTTATCACTGGAATCAGTAATGGGAAAAGAGAAATTCTCATCCACATTCAGATCACACTCAATATTTCTGAGTTTTGGAACGGTTAATCTGTGCTTCCTTAGGTCAGCCAATCCCCTAAGCATTTATGAACTGACGACTGCTCTCTTGCAACTATCCCAGTGGAAAACAGTCCTTCACAGTGCTTTTCCAGGGGAAGGAACACATACCTGAGGAAAGACTCTTCCTTTCCACTCAACATCGTTAAGGTGCTGGGATGCTTAGACCGCAGACTGGGAAGTGTACTGACACAGGCTGTCCCGACCTTGACACCATTTTGTACTCGGCATGGCTGCCAGTGTTGTCTGACTCTCCAACCAAAACTGGCGCTAGTTCAATTTGGTTCACTTGCGAATGAAACTCCCTAATGCTTCCATGAGTCGTGACACTCCAACCCCCCCCCCCCCCCCATACTTTGCAAGGCTGAAATGGAGAAAATTGGTACAAAGGGCATGACTCACATAAGAGTCTGAATGAAGACATCACTAGGAACAGGGTGACAAATCTGCTGATAGCAGACAGTGAGGTAGCGGCCAGCAAAGGAAGACATGTCGACAGAAATTCCAAAGACTTTTCCAAAGACAGCAAGGCAAACACAGTCTGAAAGTTCAGAGGGTAAAGCCAGCGTGAAAGGCCCGTTACAGGGATCCACAGTTACAGTCTGAAAGTTCAGAGGGTAAAGCCAGCGTGAAAGGCCCGTTACAGGGATCCACAGTTACAGTCTGAAAGTTCAGAGGGTAAAGCCAGCGTTAAAGGCCCGTTACAGGGATCCACAGTTACAGTCTGAAAGTTCAGAGGGTAAAGCCAGCGTGAAAGGCCCGTTACAGGGATCCACAGTTACAGTCTGAAAGTTCAGAGGGCAAAGCCAGGTTGAAAGGCCCACACAGGGATCCACAGTTACAGTCTGAAAGTTCAGAGGGTAAAGCCAGCGTGAAAGGCCCAGTACAGGGATCCACAGTTACAGTCTGAAAGATCAGAGGGTAAAGCCAGGTTGAAAGGCTCACTACAGGGATCCACAGTTACAGTCTGAAAGTTCAGAGGTAAAGCCAGCTTGAAAGGCCCACTACAGGGATCCACAGTTACAGTCTGAAAGTTCAGAGGGTAAAGCCAGCGTGAAAGGCCCAGTACAGGGATCCACAGTTACAGTCTGAAAGTTCAGAGGGAAAAGCCAGCTTGAAAGGCCCAGTACAGGGATCCACAGTTACAGTCTGAAAGTTCAGAGGGTAAAGCCAGCTTGAAAGGCCCACTACAGGGATCCACAGTTACAGTCTGAAAGTTCAGAGGGTAAAGCCAGGTTGAAAGGCCCAGTACAGGGATCCACAGTTACAGTCTGAAAGTTCAGAGGGTAAAGCCAGCTTGAAAGGCCTAGTACAGGGATCCACAGTTACAGTCTGAAAGTTCAGAGGGTAAAGCCAGCTTGAAAGGCCACATACAGGGATCCACAGTTACAGTCTGAAAGTTCAGAGGGTAAAGCCAGCTTGAAAGGCCCAGTACAGGGATCCACAGTTACAGTCTGAAAGTTCAGAGGGTAAAGCCAGCTTGAAAGGCCCAGTACAGGGATCCACAGTTACAGTCTGAAAGTTCAGAGGGTAAAGCCAGGTTGAAAGGCTCACTACAGGGATCCACAGTTACAGTCTGAAAGTTCAGAGGGTAAAGCCAGCTTGAAAGGCCCAGTACAGGGATCCACAGTTACAGTCTAAAAGTTCAGAGGGTAAAGCCAGCTTGAAAGGCCCACTACAGGGATCCACAGTTACAGTCTGAAAGTTCAGAGGGTAAAGCCAGGTTGAAAGGCCCACTACAGGGATCCACAGTTACAGTCTGAAAGTTCAGAGGGTAAAGCCAGCTTGAAAGGCCCGTTACAGGGATCCACAGTTACAGTCTGAAAGTTCAGAGGGTAAAGCCAGCGTGAAAGGCCCGTTACAGGGATCCACAGTTACAGTCTGAAAGTTCAGAGGGTAAAGCCAGCTTGAAAGGCCCATACAGGGATCCACAGTTACAGTCTGAAAGTTCAGAGGGTAAAGCCAGCTTGAAAGGCCCAGTACAGGGATCCACAGTTACAGTCTGAAAGTTCAGAGGGCAAAGCCAGCTTGAAAGGCCCACTACAGGGATCCACAGTTACAGTCTGAAAGTTCAGAGGGTAAAGCCAGCTTGAAAGGCCCAGTACAGGGATCCACAGTTACAGTCTGAAAGTTCAGAGGGCAAAGCCAGCTTGAAAGGACCCACTACAGGGATCCACAGTTACAGTCTAAGCCTGGCAAAAGCTAGGAGCAACAGATGGATGTGTTCCTTGCCAAAAGAAAGGAAGGAAATTGAATTGACAACTCGGCAACCAGACTGACTTTCATGGCGATGAAGATAACACAAGGAGTTTAGGTGTGAGTTTAGCTCCTTTCTCTCCCACAATTGTTATCTTGATTGTAAGGCATTGTTCTATGCCATGTAGGAGAAAGGCTTTTGTTTGCACAGGCAAGCATGAGAAAAACAAAGTTAGCGTGTGTGTTAAATCATCTTATGCAGGCACTTGCACTTTCAGCAGCTGACTGGGTGCCTGTTCATCCATTGTACATTCAGTCGCCAGCAAAAAGTGGAAATGGTCTGACAAGAGGAAACAAGGAAGCACATTAGCTAGTTGAAGCAGTGCATATGTACACACACACACCACACACACACACACACACACACATGTACGCTCACACACACACACACACACACACACACACACACACACACACACACACACACACACACACACACACACAGAGTTGCCCATTACATTACATTTATTCTGTGAGTGTTATTATGATGTTTCTTCTTTCTGTGTATTTGAACCTGTTTCATTCTGATCTGCTTTTCACAGCTGATTGCAGTCCAGGCAGTTACCGAGCAAACGAGGGTTGTGAGTTGTGTGACTATGGCTATTATCAGCCAGAAAGGAGTCAGATGAGCTGTATACAATGTCCCGCTGTTCTCACAACACTTCTCAAAGGCCGCTTCGAAAATACATCATGCGTTGGTAAGTTGCTTTGACCCTCTGAGTTTGTCTTTTCTTCACAGGTGATAGCATTACCTTCATGCCATCCACCTGATTATCCGTTATATCATGACTTATTTTTCTTTTTGGTGTCGTATTATGTAATACAAAGTCAAACCCTTACAAGCTGTGGCAGTTGAAAAGCCCTGATGGCAAAAACTTTGGTGACTAAGGCAGTAGTAAGATGCCCACTCCGCATCTTCTTTCTCTAGTGGACAACATGAGTTATTTCTGCTTTTTCCTCATCTTAGGGCCATGTGCTTTGTTGTTCACACCTTTCAGGTTTCAACTCTGTTTCTACTGCAGAGCAGTTTGCTGTCATTTTTTTCTTCGTTTTGTGGCTTTCAGAACACCCCTCCTGCTGCTTGACCTGTGAGTTCATGACTTATCCATCATTAACTCCCAGTGAATGATTGATCTCTTTCTCCCTTCTTTTTCTTTTGTGTTCCCGCTTGAGTCCTGCTGATTGTGCCATTCAACCATGGACAGTCACTCAAATCAGGAGTCCAGTGCCAGATCCAATGCTGATCCAGCCCTGTCCCAAGAACCCTACTGCTGGCTCTGCACACCTCACTCAGAAATGAGAGTCAGCCAAGAATCCGCATGGCACTGCGAACTCGCTTCTCAGATGCGTGGAGGAAAGTGGGTGCATGATTCACACAGAGATTCGGTCATTTGGCATACTGCCGTTATACATTCAGCCATTTTCCCATTCAAGATGCAGGAGGAAGGGTGGGGCTATGCTGTCCATTAGGAGTTCACACAAGACATATGTCAGTCAGGAGGAATACAGGCTAGCATTGTCCAGCAGCTGTGTTGGACCTATAAGAATATGTATTCAGCAGTACAGCTATCACCCTGTCCAGTTCAGCAGGTTGACAGATAAGACATGTAGCGGCAGGGTGGACAGGCTATCACAGACATATGTCCAGTTCCACCTGTCTGCCATCATCATTACAATACGTAGCCGGCCTGCCATCAATGCTTGAGCTGAAACACATTGTTTCAGTATAGTGACTGGTCACGGGATTGATATGACCTGGTCACTTTGCATACAGCTGTTGGATACACAGCCAGGCACTCCTCAGCTCTGCAGTCACACCCACAGTTACATGGTAGGTCTGTTCATACATTACGCATGTGTTCCAGCACCATCTCGGGTCAGCTCGTACCTCTGTTGATGTGTCCAATGGATATGTCTGCTGCCTGGTGTAACCACGTGGGATGCTCCATTCTCTCCTCGGAGTACAGGACGTTTGGGGAGGGAGGGTATGGGGAGGTGTTCCTGCCTGTCAGATACCCCTATGGATGGATGCCTCCAACACAGGTTTTGGCACCCAAAGCCCTTCTGCTCTAGCCACTCGCTCAGGATTACCCTCTTGGCAAGACACATAGCTGGCCTGGAGTCTGAATAACCCCGTTTACTCCCTCATGTCCTTCACAGTCTTCAAGACATTGTGGAATCTCAGCAGGAACATTGTGCTATTTGTTGCAAGACACATAGCTAGCCTGGAGTCTGAATAACCCGTTTACTCCCTTCATGTCCTTCTCAGTCTTCAAGACATTATGGAATCTCAGCAGGAACATTGTGCTATTTGCATGGGATTGACGGTTCACACCTGTGATCGACCTGTAAATGTCTCCCATCTATGTCTCCATCGTTTCTCTCTGGTGCCTGACCCAGTTGTATGGTACTGATGCACTGTCCTGCTAAGCCTTTCCACCCTTCCTGATCCTAATGGTGATCAGAGGGGTCTGACTTGGGAGCCTGCCTCATTCTCCTTGCTCTGAGGTGGCTGGCACAAGTCTGGTCCCACAAACTGCATGTCAATGTCCCATGTTCCAACCCGACCTCTTTCCCCACACTGGGACTTCCTGTAGACAGCCTTGCTCAGGCATTCTCCATCCAGCCCTCTGCTCCTGTACCATCACAGGTGGCTCTTGTACCCACAGTCTCTGCCAAATCCAGTTGGACTGGATCCATCCCCACTTCTCACCCTGTTATTCATTTAGACAATTCACCCTCCTTCTATTACTTTGTATTCTGCTGGAGGTTGACATGGTGTAGTATATGAAGCCAAAATGGGGAGTTTTTATCGTTGTTTCTGTTTAGTTGAACATCCTTACCATGTCAAACTCATAGTCCTGCCTCTCCTTCCCTCTGACTCTGGTTTTAATCCAAGGGGATTTTGTATTGGCCATAGAACAAGGAGGGAGTAAAGGCAACCTCGTGTCATCTGCTAGAGACAGAAGACTGGCAGCAGGTGTCATTGCTATGTGAGCCACCAAAATTTTTACCACCTGCCATCATTTGCAAGAGTTTCGACATGATTAGTATATTAAGCCAAACAGGAACATGATAGAAATCCCAGTTTCAGTTAACCCTTTAACTAACAAGTTATTTTTTATGCAAGATTCCTACAACTACCTTTCTTTCTAGGTCACCAAGCAAGTTATATTGTCCTTTTTTTTTTACGTTGCCAAACAAATACCATATGTGTAAATCAGACTAAATTTTGCATGAAAATGAGGTAGTGAATACTGTACTATTTCATAGTCTTGGGCTATGCTTGAGAATGCCTGATGTCAAGCGTCCCATCAGTTTCCAACACAGCTGTTAGAGTAGTGTCCCTTGTATCATCTGCATCTTTGTCAGTACAGCACAGTAACAAAATCTACAGATACTACAAATACATTCTACCCTACTACAAATACATTCTTCCCTACCATTAATGCATTAATGTCAGTTAACAAGGACACAAGGAAATGAAGTTCTGATGACATGTAAACTTAGTTTGCTTTGTAAATTTGATTTCATGAAGTTTGTGCTTTAGTTGTTTGAGACATATGACAAAATGTATATTCAAAAGAATAAAGAATTTTTGCCAAATGTGTTTTTTTGAGGATGTTTCTGAAAAATGTGCAAGCTTAGTGTGTATGATAAGGGTACATAATGCGTACAATGACATAAGCATGTTGTAACATTTTGTCAGTGATAATAAAAATTTCATATCGCAGGAAGTTTCCCTTTCAAAGGAAACAGATCATGAAGAATGTTATCTGGTGGTGTTTACTTCTCTGTCATGGAGCTCATGAAAGAATATTAGAGCCATGATGAAATATGATTTCATCAAAGATTAATCTGTCCTTGAGAAAAGTGCACATTCCAAAGCAAGTCTTTGCAGCTAATAGAATGAATTTAGTTCTTGATTTTAATAGAGTATTGGTTCCAGTTGCT
Organism: Conus ventricosus; assembly: GCA_018398815.1. Classification (NCBI taxonomy): domain Eukaryota; kingdom Metazoa; phylum Mollusca; class Gastropoda; order Neogastropoda; family Conidae; genus Conus; species Conus ventricosus. The sequence continues at coordinate 9,674,610 of CM031596.1, read as the reverse complement.
GCTCTCACTCGATAAGGAAATGACAAGAATGGCTGAAAATGGGTGTAACTTTTTTTCAAAACGCACTTTCTTAAATGTTTGTTGACAAATGTTAATTGAACTCTGTTGGTTTAATCGTTATGTGTGTCAGAATTGTATTCTGACCATTTCCTACCATAGGAATATTTGTTATTCTTTTACTGTGATTGTTATGAACATATGATTAATAAAACAAAACAATCAAATAAAAGAAGTATGTGAGTACAGTTTTTTTTTTATATGACCACAGTCACAGTCAAGTAAATAAGTTCTACAGAAATAGAAAATATGCATTTTCAATATAAATTTGTAAATTATGCGGCAATGAGCAACACTTCCCTCTGTTCCTAGGCCCTGTGAGATGTACTGCTTGAGTTAAAGAAAAGATTGAGAAGAGACACTCTGTTTGTTGATAAACATTCGTAGCAGATGTTTAGTTGTATTTCCTATTGATGTAGGAATGTATGGAGGGGTTAATGTTTGGCTTGTTTCCAGACACTTGTCCTGATGGTGAGGAGTACAGCCTTGCGTCAGGAGTCTGCGAACAGTGCCTGATTGGTTACTATCGCAAGGCTGTAAAGTCACAACCTTCGTGTCAAAAGTGTCCACCTGACAAAACCACCCTTACTCAAGGAGCAGACGCCTGCATCGATTGAAAGCAGTGGTATGTTGGTGCTGAAGGGGAAGGGAAGGGAGAACACATGTAATATGCCTGTGTATGACTTTGTGTTGATCTCATTGAAAGCATTCATCTGTTACTCCCATTGAAAGCGTGCCTGAGCAAGAGACCAAATCTTTGTGAAAGAGATGTTTGTTTTAACAATGTGTGGATTTTAAAAAAAATATTAAATCACTCATTGTATCCCGTAACACTATGCAAGCATCCCTGTTATACAAGATAGGCCTACAGCCATTAAAGCAACGACCAGTTATAGAACATCACATAGCTGCCATTTTAAGAGATACCAATCAAAATCCAGAAAAGAACTATGCTACCAGCCGCCGTGGCGAAGTGGTTAGCGTCGTGGACTCCCGGCTGGGAGGTCGTGGGTTCGAATCCCATCAGAGTCATGTGGGTTTTTCTGCCCGACCGGCTCCTACCCAGAGTTGAGTTTGCTGCGGGCTCAGTTGGGAAGACTGGGACCACACAGTCGAGTTTCATCCACTTAATGGATGCGTTTCTGAGAGTGTTGCTCAAATATCCTGACCAACACTGCAGGTGCCTGTATCTCTCGGGCCTGGTTGACGCCGGGATATATTATGAAAGGAAGCGTAGAGTACAGCCCTGTCATGTAGTCTCAGACCGAAATGGAAATCCGTAGCATCATCTTAATCATCCTCATTCTCATTGATCAGCATTAAAAAAAATGTCTCAAATTCTGTGGCCCTTCATGCCCTGCTCTCATGGTGACCTCAATTTCGGTGTCCTCTCCACGTCTGTGGCCTTGGTTTGGTTCCGTCGGGGTCACCGGTATCGGCGGGTCCATAGGGGCTGTCGTTGGACGGACGTGGTGGCGCCCTCCGGAGGGAGAGCTCACTCACGCCGGCTCCGCGACTAAGCAATTATTGTCGTCAGTAGGGGGTTTAGTAGGTGGTGTCCTGCATATGTTAAATCAGAACAGGCGCCACTGAACACCACCGAAGTGACTCGGCAGCAGTGCAGTGTCTCCTCCGGTGGGTTGCCTCTTGACGTCTTGATACTGACTGCTCCCTGTGGATTGCCGGTGCCAGGGCTGCGGCGGGGCCGACCGGGCTGTGGCTGTGGATGGGGTGTCGGAATGAGCGGCGTGGGTGCACTGCCTCTGATGTGGTGCAGAGGTTGGGACAGCAAAAAAAAAAAAAAAAAAAAAAAAAAGAAAGACCTATGCTATCAGTGGCATCTGAATGGTGACTTTCTCAGGGAAAATGCTCTAGATCCTAAAATACAAGAAAAGGTTTTACTTTTTTATAACCTTTGTGTTGAACGGATTGTTGATAGCTAGCTCAACATGCTACATTTACAAGCAATGTTACATGCACACTATCACAGTCGTATGTGGCATAAGTTCCTTTTTCAGTCAATAAAAGGCTGTTTGTGTTTGCCTGAGTGACAGACTTTTGAAAGCTGTGATTGCTATCTTCGTATTAAGCAGTATGATGTAGCAGAATTTTAGAGACCAGTATAATGTATGTGAATGAAACAATCAGTTCTGAAATATGCGCACGTGCGTGCATGTTAAAGAAATGGATGGGATCTTGTTTAGCTTTTCAACACATGTTTTCTAAGCCAATGGCAGAGTGCAGCATGGCAACTCTAGGCAAGAGGCCCCAGTCCAAAGGAAAAAACATTTGCTGTCATGGCAGACATTGCTAGTCAGAGTAAACGCAAAGAAGACAATAGACGCCACCTTCAGTCTCTCAAGATAAGTGGACAGACCCTCCCTGCTGAGAGTACTTCCAACTTCTTTGGGAGTTGATTACCTTTGATAAGTGGCTGACCCTCCCTGCTGAGAGTACTTCCAACTTCTTTGGGAGTTGATTACCTTTGATAAGTGGCTGACCTGAAAGCGACAGTAACCCAAAGAGAGAACTAGAGAAGCTTTCCCAGGCTAGATTTACATATTCCACCAGCTTCAAGGCAGAAGTAGAGTCAACAGAGTGGATACAGCCCATGTCAAACACAGCCTGGAAACCACCAAGAATGCTGGGTTGTTGTTTTTCTTTACTGATGCAGTTTATCCTGCAAGCTCAGTATACTAGGAAGGCTACAGACCTCAGTTACCTCTCACTTGACCCTCATCTCCCTGCAATGGACACCATCTCACTGGGGAGTATCTGGCGATTAAGCTGTAGATTACTCAGTGATGATTGAGTCTCAAGGGACACAAACTGCAATGAGGCTGTGGATGCTCTGGCAAGGGGGCCAACAAAAACCAGGGGGGCAGGACTGCAACCATTCAGGAAGCCTGAGCCATCATACAGAAAAATGAATGTAGTTTCCTGTAAAATCAGTGACCAGAAAGATGTGTGACTGAACAATTTATTCTTTTGTAAATCTTGAATTCTGTGTGAGTAGGACACCATGTCTTTGACTGAATAAAAAGAAAAATTAAATGAAGAAAATTGTTTGCAGTTCATGAAAATTTTCTTCATTGCTTTATAGCTGGACTTCACAATGTCAGTAATCACACACAGTTCATTTCAGATGAATTTGTTGAAAATTTTTGCGATAAGACTACTGTATGAAATAGCTCTCACCTTCAGAATTCCTCAAAATACATGTGTTTAGTTGGAAAAAAACCAACAAAGTATGATCATGAAGACTTGGAATGGATAGCTCTCAATAAAATGTCACATTGAAAAAAAAAGGTTGATAAGAAGTATGCATTAAAGGATTGTTTGATTGAAGCAGTTTTTTTTTGTATTGGTTCCATGTAGGTTTTGTTTTTATCAGAGCACAATGTTTTCAAATTTTGAAAATAAACATTAGCAGGTTTGTGAACACATGCAGAGCATAATACAAACAGTAACACACACTCACATACACACACACACACACACACACACACACACACACACACACACACCACACACACACACACACACACACTCACTCATAACACACACACACGCACGCACACGCATGCACGCACACACACACACACACACACACACACACACACACAACAAATGACATAAAAAATGGAGCAAAACCCAGATGGCAACATTCAAGATTGCCATGTTGATGAGAAATAGTAAACTATGGAAAATGATTGGGGGGGGGGGGGGTGCATATTAGTAAATAGTAAAATTACTTCTTAAGTCATCAGATTGCATTTTTACAGGCAGAAAATCTCAAATGAATAGTTGGAAATGGCATGGTTTAGGTTGTTTTTTTTTTTTTCAATTTTCAAGGGAATGAACTGGTAAGAGTTAATGGTAGAGCAGCATGAGTGAGCATCTCTGTCTGGAGGATGCCATGTAAATGACAAGGTCTATTCTTTGCTTTCTTTTACAAACACTCTGTTGCCAAGTGATGAAGATGTAGGTCCATGAGGTATTAGGCAGAGCATCTGAACAACGCTCCCCTTATTTTGTTTCATTCTTAGCACTGGAGCCCATATCCACAGAACTCCTGGTATGGATGGCCATAGTTCAAAAAGAGAATTTCAGTTTTCTCTCAGTGTATGTGCCCCTAGTGAGTGTTCGTTGGAATTGTCAGTATCTCTCAGTGCCTGTGCCCCTAGTGAGTGCTGACTGGAATTGTCAGTATCTCTCAGTGCCTGTGCCCCTAGTAAGTGCTCATTGGAATTGTCAGTATCTCTCAGTGCATGTGCCCCTAGTGAGTGCTGACTGGAATTGTCAGTATCTCTCAGTGCATGTGCCCCTAGTAAGTGCTCATTGGAATTGTCAGTATCTGTCAGTGCATGTGCCCTTAGTGAGTGCTGACTGGAATTGTCAGTCTCTCTCAGTGCATGTGCCCCTAGTGAATGCTGACTGGAATTGTCAGTATCTCTCAGTGCCTGTGCCCTTGGTGAGTGCTAACTGGAATTGTCAGTATCTCTCAGTGCCTGTGCCCTTGGTGAGTGCTGACTGGAATTGTCAATATCTCTCAGTGCCTGTGCCCCTAGTGAGTGCTGACTGGAATTGTCAGTATCTCTCAGTGCATGTGCCCTTAGTGAGTGCTGACTGGAATTGTCAGTATCTCTCAGTGCCTGTGTCCCTAGTGAGTGCTGACTGGAATTGTCAGTATCTCTCAGTGCCTGTGTCCCTAGTGAGTGCTGACTGGAATTGTCAGTATCTCTCGGTGCATGTGCCCCAAGTGAGTGCTCATTGGAATTGTCAGTATCTGTCAGTGCATGTGCCCCTAGTGAGTGCTGACTGGAATTGTCAGTATCTGTCAGTGCATTTGCCCTAGTGAGTGCTCATTGGAATTGTCAGTATCTGTCAGTGCATGTGCCCCTAGTAAGTGCTCATTGGAATTTCAGTATCTGTCAGTGCATGTGCCCCTAGTAAGTGCTCATTGGAATTGTCAGTATCTGTCAGTGCATGTGCCCTAGTAAGTGCTCATTGGAATTGTCAGTATCTGTCAGTGCATGTGCCCCTAGTAAGTGCTCATTGGAATTGTCAGTATCTGTCAGTGCATGTGCTCCTAGTAAGTGCTCATTGGAATTGTCAGTATCTCTCAGTGCATGTGCCCCTAGTAAGTGCTGACTGGAATTGTCAGTATCTCTCAGTGCCTGTGCCCCTAGTGAGTGCTGACTGGAATTGTCAGTATCTGTCAGTGCATGTGCCCTAGTGAGTGCTCACTGGAATTGTCAGTATCTGTCAGTGCATGTGCCCCTAGTAAGTGCTCATTGGAATTGTCAGTATCTGTCAGTGCATGTGCCCTTAGTGAGTGCTCATTGGAATTGTCAGTATCTCTCAGTGCATGTGCCGCTAGTAAGTGCTGACTGGAATTGTCAGTATCTCTCAGTGCCTGTGCCCCTAGTAAGTGCTCATTGGAATTGTCAGTATCTGTCAGTGCATGTGCCCTTAGTGAGTGCTGACTGGAATTGTCAGTATCTCTCAGTGCATGTGCCGCTAGTAAGTGCTGACTGGAATTGTCAGTATCTTTCAGTGCCTGTGTCCCTAGTGAGTGCTCACTGGAATTGTCAGTCTCTCTCAGTGCATGTGCCCTAGTGAGTGCTGACTGGAATTGTCAGTATCTCTCAGTGCTTGTGTCCCTAGTGAGTGCTCACTGGAATGTCAGTATCAGCAAGTCGGTAGAGACTGTCAAGGGATGGACGCGGTGGAGCCTGCCGGAGGAGGTTGCTCACGCATGCTTGGTCAGTGACTTAAGCAATTGGTTTTAGAAGAGGGCTTAGTGGGTGGTGGTGTCCTGATCACGCCGGAACAGAACAAGCCTCTCTGCACACCACCAAAGTGACTGTGCAGCAGTGTGGTGTCTTCTCTGGTGGGTTGCCTCCTCACCACTTGATGCTGACTGCTCTCTGTGGATGTGATCCGCCAGGATACAGCTGTGGATGTAGAGGCGGTATAATCGGCATGGGAGTAATTCCACTGAAGTGGCATGAGAGAGAACGACAGCAGAAAAAGAAAAAGAGGAAAAATAGTGGTCACAATGACATGAGTATTTAGGCTTCTGTGGACTTGAATGCACAAGATTTTGAACTGCTACTCAACGGTGGTAACAGCTGGAGTCTGATGTGTGACCAAAATGTGTGAGAAAGGTTCTGGTAACAGTAAGAGCAAGTGAAACAGATATACGAAGGATAATTATTGTGAAGACATCTGTATAAATATGTGCTGACTTGTTTCAGATCAGCATTATTTTCTCTTGACTACAGTGACATAAACCGTACAGATCATTGTGCTCAGTTTCCTTATTTCCTTCATTGCCATGATTTTAAAGTCTTTGTTCCATATCGAAAGGCAAAATGGCTTAGAATGCATTGTATGCTGAGTATTACTTCTAAATATATTTACATTACTGATCATTGACTTTTATTCCATATTTCCAGGTACAACGCCCAAACCACCCAAGAAAATTACGGTAACGGTGGTAGTAATTTTCCGGATTGAGGTGTGTACCAATCCAGTCCAGGTTGGAAATACCATCATAGACATTGGCTTTAGGGTACTGACGAGAACTGCAGGAACCTATCCAAGACTCTGCACCAGCAATTGTGGAAATGCTGCTGTTTCCTTCAAAGGTGGCTGCTTACAGGGTTTTAACAGGCGGAAACGCAGCACCGGTTCTGAACAAGAAGTGGAAGTGACTGTGAACGATGTCTAGTAAGTATAAGAGGGAAAAGGAGGGTGACGTACATGTCTGCTCCCATGTGTATGTTATTTCACCTATGATCTTCATGAGCACTAGGTTGCAGGAAGGAGGGTGACGTACATGTCTGCTCCCTGTGTATGTTATTTCACCCACGATCTTCATGAGCACTAGGTTGCTGGACACCTACCTTATTTGTACAAACTTTGGCAAAATATGTGATTGATGTTAAAGTGTATTGTTGGTAAATTTATTGCTGTATGCAAAGAACTGTTGAAAGCATGTCATTCCGTAAAAGGTGCCCTTGGAACATCTTGATATAGGAAAGACTCATAGGTCCAGGTTTAAATGAACAGGACAGGCAGGGCAAACATGTCACTTTGAAGGGTTTGTGACTTCACGCCAAGGGGAAGCAAATCGTGGTCTCCTTTTGGACTTTTTAATTCCGTTTCACCTTCATGCATGTCATGTGTTTCATAATCTGCACTTGATTTACTATCTTTGGAATGATTCCATCTCTCTCTCTCTCTCTTCTCTCTCTCTCTCTCTCTCTCTCCTCTCTCTCTCTCTCTCTCTCTCTCTCTCTCTCTCACACACACACACACACATTTCAATACACAGGCATAACAGTTTGGTACTCTCTGCCCTTGACTGGAACTTTCTTTCCAGAGTGCTTTAGTTTAGGGTTAAGCCAATTTCATGTCAGCCAAAGAATGCTTTCTGGATCAGTCAATCAGTTTGTGTGAATCCATTTGTAGATCAAGCTCACTGGACCGTACAAGTTTTCCGCTGGTCATAATATGAACTGTTGTTATTATTTTGTCCTGAGCCTGTGTCTCCAAAGTATGACATTTACATCAAAAATCTCTTCCGTTCATAATGTTTAGGCATGTTTAGGAAAGAAGTGCTTATAATGCTTGCAAAGTTTGCTACAAATTGACAGGGCTGTATCCCAGTGTTCTGTTTTCCCTTTCAGTGATCATATTAGTAGAAAATCTTGAATATTAAGATCATAAGTGATTATGACAGTTCTTTGTTTTGTTGAAAATAAGCAGAATGTTCTCATTCCAAGTCAAAGGCAACCAAAATGGAATATCCAATCCAAAAACAATAGTTTAGTTGCAAAAATGTGTTTCATGAACATGGCTTCAACATGTAGTTATATATATATATATATATATATATATATATATATATATATATATAGAGAGAGAGAGAGAGAGAGAGAGAGAGAGAGAGAGAGAGAGAGATCAGTATATTTAAAATGCCTAAAACAATTCTATAAGTGCTCAACCCCTTGGGGAGCAACAATAGCCAAGCCGCTAGAAACAAATTTGTAGATAGTTTTAAGATTCCTCTTATTACTTGTTTTAACAATATATATATATATATATATATATATATATATATATATATATATATATATATATATATATATATATATATATATATATATATATGTCAGGCTGCCGATTCACGCACAAACATTCACACATGCATGCATGAATACAGCCAAAACTCCATTACACAACATGCATCCGACTCCAAACAAATCACAAGGCGCTAAATACCAGTTGTTAAAATTTCATTTCCCCCAGTGTCTCCTCTTCTCCCATTTTCATACACAGCACTGGTGGGGTTTATTATTCCGACTGTTCACAGGTCATATTTCGCTTTATAACCCTCCTGGGGTCAGTTCATCACAAATCATCACGTCCTTCATTCCTCTTCCTTGAATTACAACTGTCTCTGGTGGACATCTAACATAGGTTTCCACCTACCCTTTCCACTGGGTTTCCTCAGAGCATAATTCTAGGGCGATCTCCGACTTCGCCTATTCACGTTTGGACAGCCTACCACTATGTCTGGCTGTCTCTGGCTGTTCCTTCCGACATCTTTCTGGCAGGGGGGTATGGCTCCCATAGCTCACCCGACTTTCCCTCCAGACACAGCCTCGTCTACTTCGTTACCGCTACCATAACGGCGTAGTCTGTCTGAATCACTCCCTAGCAAAATACATGCGTTAGCATGTTACAGACTCATGCCTGACAGTCGTCGGCCTCTTTTCCATTCTATCAGCGCTGTTGCTCGAATCTCTCTCCTCACTCACTTCCATGTGTTTAGCTTTTTACCCATTTTTTCTTAACACATCTCACATTCAAAACAAAGGAAGTGACCTGCCTTTAAGAACGACAATCCTACGCCGTTTCCTTTTCACACATTTAACTCCCTTCGCTCGCGCTTAATCTTTCAACTACACAGGCACTTAACATTTTTCTTTCCGTGTGCCTGACTCCCCCCTTCCGGGGACAAGATTTATCCTACAGGAGAAAATCTTGCAGGAAGTTATGCTCCAAGAAACCCAACAAAAAGATCTATGTACATGAAACACCTCAATCCTATACATTGAAGGAATCATACAAAGGAACATCATAGGTCATCAACACATTGTCAGAATAGAAACCATGAACCAAGCCATCCAAATGAGCAGTTGTAAAAATTACTGACACCCATCAGAAGCCAAAATGAAAACTGCCGTATGACATTCATATTACCACCAAGGATGACCAAAACTAAGAACATGCCAAAACCACTGCAGTAGTCAACTCTTTGTAGCATTCCACCAAAAATACATGTTACATTCACCCATCAATATCCAAACATCACACATTAAAGATATTCATCATAATAGATTGTCTTATACAATAGCATGACAATACAAAATCTGCCAAGTCTCATGATACATTGTCAAAATAAGACAGCAGCAAACCCCACAAATTACCACAGTGCAAATGCAAAATGAACTATAGCCCATAAGAACATCTGTCATGGACTCCATATAAAATTCCTCAAATTATTCCAAGCACACAAAGCAAAATCCTTTACATTTTGAAAAAACACCAATGCCAGAAAAACAATCCATCCAAAAGTTAAACAATACTCTTTCAATGTCTTATACAAAGTATGTTGCATCTCTTATTCTTGCACAAAACAGGTAACAGCATCCTGAAAAATGTATCCATAGAATAAGAAAAAGACAACCGTACAGTAAACTATTTTTCCCACATTATGTTCTTGAGAAAAATACAAAACCATACAGCAAAACAACAAACAGATTTTCACTGACGTGACAACAAGTCCGCAAAAGTATTTGAACTTCCAGCGATAGGCTGCACTGAAAATTTGTATTCCTGAATACTGAGAGCCAACGCAAAAGTTGTTTTTAGTCTTTGACGGATGAAGAACTCCTGCTTTGTCCTGCAAAAGACGAGCACCCATGCCTTTGCTACTAGCATCTGTGCGTAGGATGAACTCCTCAGAGAGGTTAGGTAGTAACAGAACAGGAAAACCATTCAGTATCCTCTGTACTTCATCCAAACTCTTCTGACATTCCTCAGACCAAACTACCTGACGACACTTATCTCCCTTTGTCAAATCTGTAAGAGGAGCAGTGATAGCAGCGAAATGAGGAACATAGCGACTATAGTACGACAAGAGTCCCAGCAAAGAACAAACCTGCTTTTTTGTTTTAGACGATCAATAGCAAGAATCTTCTCAACCTTCTTTGCCTCAGGCCGAATATGACCAACAGAAATCACATGACCTAAAACCTCAAGCTCTTTATATCCTGCCTGCACCTTTGAAGGTCTAGCTGTCAAGCCAAACAATCTCAGACGACTTAACAATAACCTCAAGGAACTGAGAAGTTGCTACCAGAACTTAGCCGCCAAAAAAATGTCATCAAAAAAACTGACCGCGGAAAACTCATGCAGCTTCAGCTTACGCATCATCCGAGCAAAAGTCGCCGGAGCATTCTGTAACCCAAAAGGCATGCGAGTCCATTGAAATAGACCAAAAGGAGTCTGAAAAGCAGTCTTAGGCTTATCCTCTGGCAACATCGGAACTGCCAGTAACCTTTTGCTAGATCCACTTTCACAAAGTACCGACCATGAGAAAGTTGACAAAGCAAATCCTCAACATCTGGAATCGGTTCAAATCAAAAACCGTAACCTTGTTCAGAGCCCGATAATCTATACAAAAACGAACAGAACCATCCGGTTTTTCCTACAAGGACAACTGGAGAACTGTATGGGGAAGAAGACGCTTCAATAACACCTAAGCGTAGCATGACATCAATCTCCCTCTGAACAATTTCCCTTTTAGCAAAAGGTAATGCGTAAGGTTTGATTCTGACAGGTACATCTGTAGTCAAATGTATTGAATGAGGTTCAACCTGATCAGCCTTACCAGGAGTATCTGTAAGTACATCACTGAACTCCTCCAGTACAGTTAACAACTGTGTCCGCTTAGTATCAGACAAATCAGGATTCACCTTGACATCAGGGCTTCTGAAAACGCAAAAAATTGCATACAGTACGCATTAAAACTCTACGGACGCACTGGGTGTCCGTGTAAGGGGTCCCCAGGGACCACTTCAAATTTTGGTGATGTCAGACATAAAGTGAGAAAAGACTGCCTTCAACATCGTAAGTTGGGTGCCGTAACATCGTAGGTCTGCTACACTTCGGACCGAACCCATCCCTTTCAAGTTTGAACAGTAACAAAGCGAGTAGGGCAGCCTCCAAACAACATACGTCGGTCACTTTTGTCGTCTGCTGAGGCTGACTGACTAAGCTTAACGCTAGGCCACAGCATCGTTTTCAGTTGACCGAATTTTCCTACTTTGAGCCATGTGATGTCACGATGACGCTTTTCATTTTCCGGCAGGAGAGAGGCATTTCCGCGAAGCCTTTGTTTCCAACATGTCTCTCGAAGCGTGGTTAACGAAATTATCGTCGCAAAAGCGAAAAAGCGTAGCAGAGGAGCAAGATTGAGAATGGATACAATTTTTTATGTTTATTTTGTTGTTTTTATTGTGACGATGTGTCTGTGACAATTGCAGTGCGCGTGCAGGGATGCAATTTTTTAACATATATTTTGTTGTTTTTATTGTGGTGTAGGACCCCTTAATGTTAGCCTGGGACCCCTTAAAAATCTGATGAAGGGGTCCCTGGGACCGGAAAGATTTCACCCCAGCAGAAGCCCTGTTGACATCATGAAAAGTCTCACCTTTGACTGACAAAGTTGGTAAGGTAACACCATCACCTTCCGTATCCTGCACAACACCAATGCAGCAGGACTGAACAGAAGACACACTCGACTGGAGTGTCACAGGAATAACACACTTCCCAGTATGTACCCTGTCTGTACCCTGACTAGGCATAACACAGTCTACAGGTAGAAAATCAAAAACACAAGATCCTGACACAATACCTGATGAAATAGAATGATCCACACTGACATTGATCGCAACATTTGTCCTGTCCACATACAACTTGAGCATGTTAATGTGAAAAACCTTGCTCTTGCCATGCATATCAATGCGGTAGTTGACTGGAGAACATTTCTCTTGAACCATAAAAGGACCTTTCCAGGCAACTTTAAGCTTATTCTGTTCATCACTCAATAGAACAAGAACTTTGTCACCAACCTTCAGAGTACGAAAAGAACTTTTCCTGTCAGCATAAGTCTTATAAGTATGTGTCTGAGTGTCCGCTGTCTGTTGCGCTTGCGCACAACTGTCAAGTATCCTGTTGTGAAGGTCATGTACATATTGATATACATTTCTGTTCTCAGAAGAAACAGGAAAACCTGACCATCTATCCGCTAAGATAGAAAGTGGACCACGAGGAGAATGTCCAAAAAGGAGTTCAAATGGGGAAAATCCCAAAGTGGCATTCAGCAACTCCCGATAAGCAAAGAGTACTGCAGGAATGTACCAATCCCAATCCTTTGGACGGTCACGACAGACTTTCTCAACATCGTCTTTAAAATCCTGTTAAAACCGCTCCACCATCCGTTGGACTGCGGATGATAGGGAGTGGTAGTGACATAGGAAATGGATAAAAGACGGTAAATCTCCTTCATCGATCAGACACAAACTGAGTCCCACAATCAGTGAGTATCTCAGATGGTAAACCAAACCTCGAAAATATTGTCAACAAAGCCTCAGCCACACTCACAGTATCTATGTGCTTCAGCGGAACAGCCTCCGGAAACCGAGTAGCTGTGTCCACAAGAGTCAACACATACCTGTGTCCTGAAGACGAAACCTCGAAAGGGCCAACAAGATCCATAGCCACTTTCTCAAACGGAACAGAGACCAATGGCATCTTATGCAAAGGCGCACATGGTACTCTGTTGCGGGAAACCGTTCTCTGACAAACATCACAAGACCGACAATAGTCTGTGACAGAACGAGAAACTCCAGGCCAAAAGAACGAAACAAGAACACGCTGATGCCTGCGCTTGACACCACAGTGACCAGCGAAAATCGCATCATGCGCAGTATGAAGAACAACTGTACGCAAATCCTTCGGAACCACAACCTGACGTACAACCTCACCTTTATCAGAAAAAAAACGACACAAAAACACCATTAACCAACTTGTAGGTAGGATTAGTCAGTGGGGAAGGTAAATCAGTGAACGAACGAACGAACGAACGAAATGTTGTTTAATGAGGGAAAAGAATAAGCACCAGTCAGTGGCTTTTTTCCATCCAGCCCTCAAACAATAAATACATGGTAGAAATCATTGCATCGAACTGCATATAAACTCATAAACAACAACTGAAGAGTACAGGTGTGTCAAAGTACTGTCCTTACTTTGCATAGTAGCCAGTTCTGTCGGAGTGACATCAAAAATGGTCAAGTCCGGTACAGGTAATGGTACTAGTGGCTGTTTGTCCTTTAGTACTTGTTGCCTAGTACTAACACCACAAGGAATAAAAGAACCACCAGTCCCTGAACTGACTGAAGCAACTCCAGGCAAGTTACCGAGGATCAAGTCTGTGACTGGATCATCAATCACACAAGCCTTGACCTGTCCTTCAAAATAACGAGTACTGACCTGAACAACCGCTAGTGGAAAAACCTCAAATCTTACCACCGAACGATCGACACTGCTGCTGCTCACCAGTGAACTGGTCTGGCAACACAAATGAGTGGCGTACACCCGCTGTAGTACAACCTGTGTCTCTGAGAATAGATGCATGGAAACCATTGACTGTCCCTGACTCAACTAACAAACCCTCAATATTTGTGTGAGACACCATAGTATGTGCAGGTTTACTCTCTGTTTGGGTAGGCATTGACACTAACTCCTGCAGATTCATCTGGGTACGGACAATCACGGACCAAATGAAACACACAATGACACCGCTAACACCCAATCTCTGAGAGGTAAGTGTTGCTACCTTGACCATGACCACGACCGCATCCGCGCGGCAACCGTGAACGGTACTGACGATGACCGCCTCTACCATGGTTAGCACCATCGGTCGTCTGAGCAGCCTGCCGTCCTGTAAAGGAAGCAGTCTGGTCAGCACGGTACTGAGAATTTTGCGAACCTTGCGCACCTCGGTAAGTGCCACGACCACGATAAGGACGTGCGTTCGAAAATCCTCGACCTGCATTCGGATTTTGGTACGAAGGGAAACGGGTTGACACATTTGTCTCAAGACCGAATCAGAAGCCTTTCGACTAAAAGTCTTATCCGGATGCGCTGTTTTGTATTGTTCAGCAAGTGCGCACATTTCTTCGGCACTGGCTACCGAACGCTCTTTCAGAAAGACAGCCAAATCTTTCGAAACGCTGTGCAAAATCTGTTCTCGTAGCAACAGATCGCGAAGTGGTTCAAAGTCTTTTTGAATCTTTGAAAGCTCTATCCAGCGATCCAAAAAGTGCGCAACTCTAATCAGGTAGGCGGAAAATGATTCTCCCTTTTCCGGTCTGACCGCACGAAAGCAGGCATCCATTTCAATGTTTTTTTTTCGAAGTGGGGTGAGTATTTTTGTAATGTTTGCATGTGATCTATAGATGAAACCGTGCCCAAAAAAAAACATATTTTATGCTCTCTGAATGTTTCATTTATTTGCCCAAAATACACCAGATTGCACAGATATGCATCCTTAAGAAAAAAAAATTTCCGGGGGGGCATGCCCCCGGACCCCCCTAGATTTCCTCTTTTTGTCTGTTACCACCCTTACAGCAAGGGTACTAGGGTCCACCTAGGTTCTAGATAGCTCCAGCCTGGACAAGCTGGATCTAGCCAGAACCTAGGTGGGCCCCAGGTGGGCACTAGGACCCTTGTTGTCTGGGCAGTTCCCACCCCTGCTAACTGTAGTTCAATTTTCTTTCTTTGAAATTCTAAATCCATAGCTTTATATTCTGTTCATGTTGTCTCTCTTTCTCTTTTTCCTGTCTCTCTTTATCTTTTTCCTGTCTCTCTTTATCTTTTTCCTCTTCTCTCTCTCTTTCTCTCAGTCTCTCTTTCTCTTTTTCCTGTCTCTCTTTCTCCTTTTCCTGTCTCTCTTTCAGTGTCCCTTTCCTTCTCCCTCTCTCTTTCTCTCGCACGCTCTTCGCGATCATTACACTGCTTAACATAGTCCACTAAGTCAGCACCATCAAGACCTAGCGTCTTACCCTGAGACAGGTAAACGTCGAATTCAGACATTTTGATGAAATGTTTTTAGAAAACCCAAAAAAACCCAAAACAAACAAAAACAACGATGATATTAAAGCTTTCCGATTAAAATTTCTCACACTCACCAAATTTACTCTTTCTGGCAGGGGGGTATGGCTCCCGTAGCTCACCCGACTTTCCCTCCAGACACAGCCTCGTCTACTTCGTTACCGCTACCATAACGGCGTAATCTGTCTGAATCACTCCCTAGCAAAATACATGCGTTAGCATGTTACAGACTCATGCCTGACAGTCGGCGGCCTCTTTTCCATTCTATCAGCGCTGTTGCTCGAATCTCTCTCCTCACTCACTTCCAGTGTGTTTAGCTTTTTACCCATTTTTTCTTAACACATCTCACTTTCAAAACAAAGGAAGTGACCTGCCCTTTAAGAACGACAATCCTACGCCGTTTCCTTTTCACACATTTAACTCCCTTCGCTCGCGCTTAATCTTTCAACTACACAGGCACTTAACATTTTTCTTTCCGTATGCCTGACAATATATATATATATATATATATATATATATATATATATATATATATATATATATATATATATATATATAGTACAAAAATAAATGCAGGCACACCAGCCACACACTCTTCATGTTTTTTATAAAAAGAAGCTTTCGCCTTTTATTTAGGCTTCGTCAGCATCAATAAAACGGAGTTAAAACATCTCAGTGTCACAAAAGAGAATACAACTGTACTGTCCCGTCTCACATGGCACACTGCATGTATATCACTGCATGTTGAAGCCATGTATATATATGATTTTCTCATTTTGTTAAGTACAGATCAGAGCCACATAAGAAAGAATGTTTAATGCAAGAACAGCAGCTTAGTTTGGAGAAAATGGTCTCTTAAATATGACTTCAGCTCACAGATTAGTAGATAGATAGATAGACAGACAGACACACACACACACACACACACACACACACACACACACACACACACACACACACACATGACTTGTAGAAGAATGTTTTTCATTCCATTAAGTACAGGCCTTACTCACATAAGACGGGATATTTCAATGTAAGAACAACAGTTTAACAGAGAAATGCGATCCAGTTAATTAGCATGACTTAATTTTGCAGATCAGTATATTTCTGTCTGTCCATCTATCTGTCTGTTTATCTATTCATCTCCATCTGTATGTAGATATCTAACCTATCTATCCGTATATAAACAGAGACAGACAGAAAGTGTGTGTATTAGTCCTCATGATACTTTTACATTGATTGTTTGTTTTGTTTTTATCGTATTATGCATTGGTATTGGTTGATTTTTTGTTGTTGACATTTTACTCTATCTTTTTTTCATTTTTTAAATTTTTATTATAACTAATTAATTATTTTACTTTCAAAAGTATTTGAAGAATTTCCATGTGTGCTTGACAAATGGGTGTTGCTAATACAAGAGCTTGTACTTGAAATCTTTTCAGTTGCTTAATTATGAGAGCTTTGTTTCATTATGGGAGCAAAAGCTGCTGTATTTTTGCTTATTTTTACCTTTTTTTTTTTTTCCTTTTCTTTTCCCCTCAGTCAGGTTCTGTATTGATGAAGGTGTTAAACTGAGTAACATGTGGACGAAATGTACTCTTTTGATTTTTTTTTTTTTAATTCATCTGGAATCTGTGGGGTTGTTTAACGTGTGTGTGAAGGTAACAGGGTTGTGTCCTGTGGGGAATGAAGACAGGAGTTGACGGAATGAAATTGCTGACGACCTGCGCTTATGTTTCAGTAATGAGATAGAAGACAACACAACTGGATTTACTACCAGACAGAAGCTGTCATCAGGAATGCCTTCTATGAATTGCAGCCTGAAAAAGACTTACTGGTCAGTATACTGACTCACTTGATTTTCTGTCACGCTCAGCGACGTAATTAGCCTTAGCTTGTAAATCTCTGTGTGCTTCTGGATATTGGTTTTCCTTCAAGTAATGTTTTTACTATTATGCTTTGTTCTGTTACCTCTTTGTCTCTCCATGTCTTCAGTTTTCCTGTTGGTCATGTTCTCTATGTCTCTTTCTCTTTCTCTCCCTCCATCCTCTCTCTCTCTCTCTCTCGTTTTTTTTTCCTCACCACCACCCCACCCTCCATTGTCAAACACCTTCATCTCCTTTTGTTCTTTCTCATCCTCTTTCTCTGGCACTTCTCACTGTTTCCACACTTACCTGGCCATAGAATGTATGTGCCAGAGTCAGTTTGGAGGATGTCCAAACAGGAGTC
This sequence comes from Conus ventricosus, assembly GCA_018398815.1. NCBI lineage: Eukaryota > Metazoa > Mollusca > Gastropoda > Neogastropoda > Conidae > Conus > Conus ventricosus. The sequence goes on along the minus strand of CM031596.1, from coordinate 9,657,066 downwards.
AAGCCAGGAGTCAGTTGGAGCAGATAAGCCAGGCTTGTTTCAGACTTGGACAAAGGCGGCCTAATTTTCACCACCATTGTTTATGAAGAAAATATGTTCTTACAGCAAGTCTGTCTCAGGATTACAATCAGTTCAAACACCATTTAGAGACAGAAGAGGGGGGTAAGGGATGGGATGAGGGTGAGGTCATGCAATGAGGGGGAGGGAGGGCTGTAGATTGGGTTTAAATGCCTCGCCTGTTAGCAATGTATACTTCCATCTGCCTACTTAAAGAAAGACTTTGCTCGTAAATTTTCCTCTTGGGTTTCCTTTTCCTTTTTTATAATTTTTTTTTTGATTTAAAGGAAATAGAAATTTTCCTACCAAAAGTAGTTAAAGAAAATGCTTACCTGTCTTCTCATATGCTTTAGTCCTATCTGGTGTTAACATTGCCTTTGCCAAAACATCAGGAACCTTTTCAAATCAAAATTGAGAGAGCAGAGAGCTATTCTGCACCTTTCTTGGCAAAGCAGGTAGACGAGAAGGCTTCTGGTATTTGGACAGGTAAATATAAAGTAAAACTACTTTCAGTGGGAAAATTCTCTTTCCTCGTGCTAGCCTGCCTAAGCAAATGCCAGAACGTAGAAAAGAGGGTGGGAAACAAACTCACCTTGAACAAGCCAGGTCATGAACCCACATGAGAAAATGACTGCACTGTACCCAGAGCCAGTAACGCACGTTTCAAAAGACCACCACTGGTCCTTCACTTAGTTGGCCTCCCCATGCAAAGTTGAAAGGTGAATGGTTTAGTCCTCGCCCTCCCTCAGTAAGTATAGCTGTGAAGTAACATACTTGACATCAGTGCAAGCAAACAAAGACCAAACCCAGTGAAAGAGTATGAATCAAGCAGCCATCAAGGCAAAGTGGTTAGCATTGCGAACTCCCAGCTGGGAGGTTGTGGGTTTCAATTCTTATCAGAAACATTTGTCTGTTGGATTTTTTTACCCCCGACTGGTTCCTGCCCAGAGCTGAGTTTGCTATGGGCTCAGCTGGGAACACTTGTATCACACAGTAATGTTTCATCCACATACTGAATGCGTCTCTGAGAGCGTTGCTCAAATGTCCTAATCAACAGTGCAGGTGTCTGTATCTCTCGGACCTAGTTGATGCGGGATGTAATATCATGAAAGTAAGTGTTGAGCACAGCCTTGTCATGCAGTCTCAGACCAGACTGGAAATCTGTAGCATCATCAAAATCATTCTCATCCCTTTTTTTTTTTTTTTGCTGTCTCGACTCTGCGCACCTCAGAGGCAGTGCACACACGCCGCTCTTTCCAACATCCCGTCCACAGCCACAGCCTGGTCGGCCCCGCCGCAGCCCCGGCACCGGCAATCCACAGGGAGCAGTCAATGTCAAGTCGTCAAGAGGCAACCCACCGGAGGAGACACTGCACTGCTGCCGAGTCACTTTGGTGGTGTTCAGTGGCACCTGTTCTGATCTAACATACGCAGGACACCACCTACTAAGCCCCCTACTGACAACAATAATCGCTTAGTCGTGGAGCCGGCGTGAGTGAGCTCTCCCTCCGGAGGGCGCCACCACGTCCGTCCAACGACTGCCCCCATGGACTCGCTGATACCGGTGACCCCGACGGAACCAAACCAAGGCCACAGACGTGGAGTGGACATCAAAATTGAGGTCACCATGAGAACAGGGCATGAAGGGCCACATAATTTGAGACATTTTTTTTATGCTGATCGATGAGAATGAGGATGATTAAAGATGATGCTACGGATTTCCATTTCGGTCTGACACTACATGACAGGGCTGTACTCTACGCTTCCTTTCATAATATATCCTGGCGTCAACCAGGCCCGAGAGATACAGGCACCTGCAGTGTTGGTCAGGAAATTTGAGCAACACTCTCAGAAACGCATCCATTAAGTGGATGAAACTCAACTGTGTGGTCCCAGTCTTCCCAACTGAGTCCGCAGCAAACTCAACTCTGGGTAGGAGCCGGTCGGGGCAGAAAAACCCACATGACTCTGTTTTGTGGCCCGTCATGCCCTGCTGTCATGGTGAGCTCAGCCTCAATTGCCTTTCCACATCTATGGTCTATGAAAATGCTAACCAGTCAGCTTGCTGGCTATCAGTCACACCAAACATATGTCTGCAGCAGGGGCACAGAGAGAGGGTAGGGGAAGGAACGGAGGGAAGGGACAGGAGGAAATGAAAGGGAGGAGGAAAAAGCTTGTTGGTTATAATTTCTTCCCTCCTCATGCACATTCTTCTGTGTGCAGGAAGTAACCAGCTGGCATTCGTGAGAGTCAGTGACGTAGAGGTCGAAACCTTGTGTCAGCCCGGAGAGGAACGTGATGGCAGTTCATGCTGTAAGTTGAACCAGGGATGTAGTAAACTGGACTGGCTAGATCTGAGCATTTTTCATCACTCTATTGTATACACTGCATGAGTTTCCTCATCAAGGAGGTATTGTTGAATATGCTTTGCCTGCACATTGCTCAGCTTTGTGCACATTATTTTTGTCTGCTTTGAACGACCACAAATCAACTTTTGTTTATTCTTCACTAAAGCGGCTGACACACGAGCCTCCCCACCCGTACGCTTCGGACGTACCGGTCGAACCCGATCCCAAACGGAGCGTCTGTCATAGTAAACGTACGTCTCAAACGGACTTCGGCATCCAGTTCGACCCGACCGTTCGAGATACACCGTGATCTATTCGAAACGGACAGTTAGTATCCTCCAACCAATCAACGCTCAGCATTGAGCGAACACCCATGACAAAGGAAAAATGGCGTCGTCCAGCAAGGCGATCAGACTGTCCGATTCGGAGACCAAACATTTGATTGAATCGTACCAAGGCCATGATGTGCTTTGGAGTGTCAACTCAAAAAATTATAAGAATCTAAATATTCGAGAAAAAGCTTCGTATTCAATTGTACAGTCCTTTGAAGCGGCATGTGGGATCAAACTCGAAGGGTTTAAAACTCGCATATAGGTCGGACCGCACAGGTTCAAACGTTTCGTGAAGCACTCCGTCCGTTCGACACTGACTGGTCGGACCGCACAGGTTCAAACGTTTCGTCTCAACCGTACGGGCGGGGAGGCTCGTTTGTCAGCCGCTTAATGAAAGACGAGTGGGGACTTAGTTTGCTGAGGCATTGTTCTGTGATCAAAGGGTCTAGGTGTAGCCCCCTTACCTGTTTTTTTTTTCTCTTTTTTTTAAGAGGATAATTTTGTCTGCACCGACACCTACTCTTCTTAGCCTGCATATGGAAATTTTAGTCTGAGGTTCCGAGTGTGAATGCGTGTGTTTAAAAAGAAAAAAATATCAAGTAGCCAACCTTGCAGACATATTAAATGCCATTTAATCTTTTATGGAAATGCTGGCAGTTGTCACTTGCATGCACATATGCTCTAACACACCACACACACACACACACACACACACACACACACACACACACCACACACACACACTCACGCACACACCCATACATACACACTTTCACAAATGCACATGTACACACATGCATGTGCACGCACACACATATACACATACACACACACACGGAGAAAACTTTACATGCATGTTGGCATCAGTTTTATCTATCGTCCAGAAGAGAGTGTGATCATGGAGTTAACAGCAGTCACACAGAAAAATCTCACCTCTGATAAGCCTGAGAGTTCTGGCTCATTGTGAAGAAGAAGAAGATCATTTACTCAATCGAGTCTTGTCGGAAGCGGTTTCCGACACTGTTCACATCGCTTGAAGGTGTGTCGGACGCATACTTCCGACAGAGTTTGACAATTTTTAAATCATACCGCCTTTTATTAAAGGGCAATAAATCTTGTTTTAAGGACAGCTTAGTGCCTTTTTTTTGCAGTTGCTTCCCTTAGACCCATTCTTCATGTATTCTGTAGTTGTTTTTTATGGATTTGAATTGTCCTACTCTCAGTTCCCGTGATCACACGATTTTGAACATGATCACATGATTTTGAGTGGATCAAGCATTTTGTGGTCAAATTCTTGTGTTTTATGCAGTTGTCATAAATATACTATTCTCTGTAGGTCATACCAAGTGCTCAGAAGTGTAATTGAACTTGTGTGGGAGGATAGAGAGCATGAAGAAGTGGATTAAAGTGTGCACAATAAGTTCTTGTTTTTCTGCAAATGTGTATCATTTTGGATTACTTGCATCATGTGAACTGTGTGGATTCCTCACTGAAGGTAAGCATTTTTTTTATAAATATATTGTTTTTTCCTATCCAATGGTGTATGTTTCATGCTTCTAGGTGAAGTGGTGAATTTTTTTATGATTTTTTGAAAATTGCCAAAAATTGTGTGATCTGAGAGACAAACTGGTCCATTTTGGCTGTGACTTGATTGAATTAATCCCTTCAGCACTAATTATCATTGAATTAATCCCTTCAGCACTAATTATCCGGAGACAGCCTACTGCACTGAACAGCCAGTATGGCGGCCATGCACTGCCGGAAACTGCCTTTCTGGCAACTTGCTGAGGCTTTTGTCAGGCACTAGCTTCTGAGAGCTGCTGCTCCAAAGCTACTCAACCAGTCTTCTTCATTCTTTTGTATGCAAAGGAAACAAATTAAAATGTTAAAAACTGATATTTGTTATTTTCAAACTTTTCTCTATTATCAGTGTGTGTGTGTGTGTGTGTATGATTTTTGAAATACTTCTATAAATCGTCATCAGAATTGACAGGGGAATCCACAGTTCAGCTAAATTCCTCTTCAGATTGACCATCATCAGTAGATCATCCATCAGGCACTACATCACTCATTACTTGCTGCAGAACGTGCTCAAGCCACACTTTTTATGATGAGCGTGAAGTGCTTGGCTGACTAGTCATTTTTGCACGGAGGAAATCATGTAAAAGATGCATGTTCTGCTTGCCAATTCTCCATGAAATGACTTGCACAGTGGAAGCATTACAGACCTTTGACCGTCTGCTGTAAAAGGGCTCTCCTGGTCTCTAACAAAGAAGATAGGGAGACACCTTTCACTTGTTTGTCTTTGTAGCTGATCAGTGCTTACAGTGGTCTGGTGTGTTGTCACCAATCAGCACCTACAGAGCTGAAAGAGTTCCACGTTTATGGGCCAGTTGTTTGGACTTTTGCTTGGCTTCACTCCATGAAGTTCAGTCCGGCAAAGCTGTTTATCAATCAAATTTATCCTTTTTTTTCAGCTGTCTGACTTTGAAAGTTTGAATATGGATACAGAGTGACAAGTTTTGAATATGGATACAGAGTGACAAGTTTTGAATATGGATACAGAGTGACTAGTTTTGAATATGGATACAGAGTGACTAGTTTTGAATATGGATACAGAGTGACTAGTTTTGAATATGGATACAGAGTTGCTAGTTTTGAATATGGATACAGAGTTGCTAGTTTTGAATATGGATACAGAGTTGCTAGTTTTGAATATGGATACAGAGTTGCAAGTTTTCAGAACCTTTCAGTCATCTTGACTGAAAGGCATGATATGTGTGTTGGATTTTATATCTGTTGCATTTGTTACCAGAGAGTTTTAGACCAAAGGAAGCTTTTAATGATTTTAAATTAAATGCAATTTGACAGCATGGAAACTGAATTTTTCTTGTATTCGGTGCTTTTTATTTCTACTCTGACTGATATAGACATATATATGCTGGTGCTGTTTTCAGGAGTACAGCATATCTTTTGGAGGCCTGTGCTTATTCATCTGATAGGAGTTGGTTTTGTTGGGGAAATGGGTGAGGAGTAGAGAGGGGGTGTGAGAGGGCAAGGCTGGGTGACGGTACAGTGGATGTGCAGAGAGTTGGTGATGGCAGGGTGCATTTCTGTGTAGTGCTGGTGTTCTGATTTATTTGCCTTGTAATTTGATGTTTTCTTGTTTATTGTAAGCACTCAGGGCTGTGTCTGATTTCAAAGCATGTACACATTGATGCATTTAGTTCTCATCTTTACTGATCTTTTTATATTTGAACGCTATCGTTAGCTTTTCACATATTTTTTTTAGAAGTTTGCTCATTAAATCGAATTAAGCTAATTGGCAGTGCAGACTCCCTTTCCAATCCATAAAAGATATTCTGAACCATGTCTAAAGAGTTGTTTTTATGGATATTGCGTGACAAGCAGTTGTGAACATGTGTGTCTGTTTTCATGACAAAAGCTGTGTTGGGCCATGTCTGCATGAGGTTCTCTGTGCTCATTGTTGCCCAGCTGCTTGTGAGGCTGGAACCTACTCCAGTGACGGCTCTGCATGCAGCATGTGTGAGATGGACACCTACCAGAACAGCACGGGTCAGGCCCGCTGTCTGCCCTGTCCTGCCTTAACCTTCACCACTGATAGAGGAGCTGTGGAGGTCTCCAACTGCACAAGTGAGTCAGCATTTCTGTGCATCCATGTAAAGCGCTGCCCACACCTTGCGCTGCGCTACAGTTCTGCTTTATCTCAATATTTCTGACATGTGGTGTTTTAAGAGTGGTTGTGTACCGTTACAGTATCATCAAAATTAACATTACTGCAGACAGATGTTTTATGAGTGTTTGCTGCATATGCTGTGTTACAGTTATGCTTAATTCAGAATATCTGAAGACAGATGTTTCATGAGTGTTTGCTGCATATGCTGTGTTACAGTTATGCTTAATTCAGAATATCTGCAGACAGATGTTTCAAGACAACTCATGATATTTTGTAGATATGTTATCAATCATGAAAACTGTGATTTTTTTCAAAAGCATTTGACAAAAATGTGTTTAGGAAACCCTCTGCAGATTCAGCTGTGGTGCTCCATACAGAAAGATCTTATCAGCAGTAATTGAAAACACAAGAGGCTGTTTTTAGAAGGAGAGCAGCTGTCGACATGGTTTCCCTTTAAAAGAGAAATAATATAAACGTGTCCACTAAGCCACCTTCTGTTTATAATTCCAGTTAAACTCTAGATCATTAAAACAGACTTGTACACACACAAAAATCATCAAAAGAACCGAGATCAAACACAGAAGATAAAGATGAACTCTTTTAAGGAAAAAAAGGTAGGGAAAGTGAAAAGAAAACAGTTCAAAGATGACTTTCCTGACAACAAAAAATGAAAAAGATTTTGAAATTGTACTTTGCATCATTAAATTATTACAAAAATTTGTAGGTCTTTAATGAATAAAGCACAAATTAGATGTCACATGGACAGGATGAAGGAAATGACAAATACTGAAGTGTCTAGTGTGTTGTTGTTGTTGTGTGTTGTACACATGTATTAAAAAAAAAATGAAAATTTTGAAAATAATTATTTTCCTTTGAACATGAAACTTCAACAGTGGAAGCAAACTCAAGAAACAGAAGATATGATTTGAATCAGAAAAAAAAGAAAAAAAAAATTTTATAAAAGGGGAGGGGGTAGGAGGAGGGGAAGATGGAATCTAGTCTTAAATGGAAAAGTGATACTTCCATTACTATTATTGTTATTATTATTGTTATTATCCAAGCAATCTTATGTTACAAGTCTTGGCGATTCTTGAAAAAAAAAAATTAACATCAACACTGAAACAGACCATGGCATTACCAAAACAAGGCAAAATATAAGACACAAAACAAGGTGCAAAGAAAAAAAAAGATATGAAACAGATAAGTGAACTTTTGACACATATGTCTTGTGAAAAATGCACTTTGTTTTGTTTGATATTGTGTGTGATATAAGTATTAGTTTGCACCCTTTACTTGTCTTTACTTGTACTTTGCTTTACATCAACTCTATGACCTACTTTTTGTTGTGTAAAAGAAAACATAATTAAAAATAGAAACGTAGACTATAAAAGCTCGTATATAGTTTTGAAGAAAGACTGAAAAAGATGAATGTCCAACCTTGACTTGAGCGCAGAATGAACAAAACAGCTGTTGGCACCTTTTGAAAACATTCATTTGATGCAAGACAAATTCAATCCAAAGATTGATAGTAACTGGGGGAAAGCTGATTCAGTGTTTTGGCAAGAAGTGATTAAAGCAATAGCCTTGATCCATGAAGGCTTGATGCTCAAACTGGTACAACCAGTACCCTTCATAGGGCTCCCTTCACCATCACTACCCCTCCTGTCTTTGTGCACAAAGTAGAGAAATGTTAGGAGAAAATCGCACTATTATTTATGAACATGGGGATGACTTGGAACCAGCTGGAGAAAAGAGCCCAGGACAGAGATGCCTGGAGGTCCTTGGTTGGCGGCCTGTACCCCAGGAGGGGAAATAGGCAATGATGATGATGATTTTGAAAATAATGCAGTTCCTGATGCAGTTCCTGTTTTCCCATTCACCCCATCATGGTGGGTTTGGGAAATGGGTTAAATGTAGACTGCTACAACAGTTATTCACTCTCCATGATATGAAATGTAGCATGTTGGAAATGTTAAATGATGTCTCTAATCACAAGAAAGGAAAAGAGAAAATGGAAATAATCATTTCTGCCAAAGAAGCCTGAACAAGTTAAAGAAATGAAAAGCAATTAATACAGTCAAAAGGAAAACTCACATCTTCAGAGATGCTTTCTGGGAAAATATGACTAGATAAAGGTCAGACTCAAAGGAGAAAATGAACCACCACCACCACCACTTGAGACTTTCTCATGAGGTGATGTGCCTACAATACTGTGTATTATCTAGAGCTTCATGTAGTAACACAGCATGCAACAGCCTTCAGTGTCACTTTGTGTTTATTGAGATTGGCTGTGACAGACCAGCCACGTGGTGATTGGCTGTGACAGACCAGCCACGTGGTGATTGGCTGTGATAGACCAGCCACATGGTGATTGGCTGTGATAGACCAGCCACGTGGTGATTGGCTGTGATAGACCAGCCACGTGGTGAAGTGGTTGGCATCGCCGACTCCTGGCTGGGAGGTCATGGGTTCAGTTCCCTTCATCGCTATTTATTTGGTGGATTTTTCATCTCCAGCCATCTTCCGCTCAGAGTTGAGTTTGCTGTAGGTTCAGCTGGGAAGACCTGCACCACGCAGTCAAGTTTCATTCGTTTAATTGATGCATCTCTGAGAGTGTTGCTCAAATGTCTTGACCAACGCTGCAGGTGTCTGTATTTCTCAGGCCTGGTTGATGTCAGGATTATATTACAAAAATAAGCATAGAGTACAGCCTTGTCATGCAGTCTCAGACCAGAATGGAAATCCATAGCCTCATCTTCATCATTCTCATCATCGTCAGTCAGCATAAAATAAAGCCCCAAAGTTTGTGGCCCTTTATGCTCCGCTCCTTTGATGACCTCAGTTTTGATTGCCTTGCCACATCCTTGGCCTTGGTGTGAATCTGTCGGGTCACCAGCATTGGCAAATTCATTGGGACTGCTGTTGGACAGACGTGTTTCAGCCTCCAGAGGGAGAGCTCACCCACACCAGCTCCATGACTAAGCAATAATTGTCATCAGTGAGGGACTCTAGGTGCTGTCCTGCCTGTGTTGGATCAGAACAGGCGCCATTGAACAGCACCGTAGTGACTGGGCAGCAGTGCAGTGTCTCTTTGGTGGTTTGCTTTGTGAAGACTTGACATTGACTGTTCCCTGTGGATTGCCAGTGCCAAGGCTGTGGTGGGTCTGGCCGGGCCGTGGCTCTGGACATGGCGTCGAATGAGCAGCGTAGATGTGATGCCACTGAGGTGGCACAGAAGATGGGATAGAAAAAGAAAAAAAAATGGCTGTGATGTTTCTGCCTATTTTGATTTTAAAGTAAAATATACCATGTAATTTTTAAATGTAATCATATTCACTGAAACCAAATGATTTTTTTATCTTTTCAAGCAGGAACGTTTAGTGCTTTGTCATTATTGTTGTCTCTTTGCCCTGATGATATCCTGATCTTGTTTGGTACAGGAAAATGTCAGCAACCTAATGCACGGGAGACATACTGCAATGGGCATGGTGCCTGTATGTTTGATGCTACTGCTACTGATGGAGTGAGATGTGACTGTGATGACAGCTACGAGGGTGATGACTGTGAGAAGAGAAAAGGTGAGTGGACGTAGAATATTGTCTCTTCAAAGTGATGGGCAGATTTGTCAAGTGCCAGAGAATGAAAACACAACTTTCCTGACAATACTGGATTTTAAATGTACCAACGGCAAAGCCTGCGTCATTGCCGGCGAAAGGCCTCGCGAGCGACACAAAATTTTGTGGTTATGCGGCTTCAGTGCTGTCTGCCTTGCTAATCGTAAGATATTACACAATCATCGATGAAAACTCAGACATAGAAAAATGCAGTTTAAATTTTGACATTTGTTACTGTAGTTTTGTGAGTATAATGTCTAGTACCTTTTACAAGTAGGGTCATATTTCCTTTAATTGGATATCCATCAGCGTGTATCAATTCTGTATGAATAACAACTGGTACACTGTTTGTTCATCATATATAGCTTCATTTTCCAGCAAGTTTTCAGGAGAATTTGTTAAAGTTTGGATCCACACTGACTTTTCTTATCTGCTAGGCTCGTCGGCTCATTCTGACAATTTTCAACTGAAAATACGTAAACGAAGAAATAATAAATTCTACACATTCAGTCGTATTAACATAAGGGTGGGCAGGAGATCGGGAAGTGGATTGAGAATGAAATTTGGGAAAAAATGCAACAAAATAAGAAGGTTGCCACAAATGGACCGCCTTTCTTTTCATTTTTTTAGCGCTATTTACAGAAATTTTAATTCATGGATATCAATGAAAGCTTATGAATTTATTTAAATATCCTTCAGTTACTTCGGTGTCCTCTTGCGGTTTGGGTAAAAGTCAAAAATTATTCAATCATTATCTACAGTGAAAAGAAATGATGTGTGCCTAGATTGGTAGTGCAATACCAGTTTTAGTAAATTATGGGTTTTCTGTTGTTAGGTTTTGTATTGTTTCAAATACTTAATTTTTTAGTTAACGACATACAACTTGTAACATGTAAGTTCTGATATTTCATGATCTAAAATTTACACAATAAAATGATTCGACCAGGAGTTGGGGCAGTAACTTCTTGTAAAAGTTTATCTCGAAGTAATCAAAAGAAATGTTAGCCTTACTTTCCACACTCCCGTTGCCCAGTCCTCCTGGCTCAAATGACATGAAATACAGAGTTGTTTAGTATTGCAAAATCATTCAAAAAATTGACAACCGGTGTCAATGTCTTTAGGGCATGGTATCCCAATTAAACAGATTCATATGCATCTAACATCATTCGTCGACTTTGGTCTCCCATGTTCTTTGTACACATTATTGACTACCTAACAGGAATTGTCTTTTAAACAAGGTGGCTTGAAACGGGATAACCTCGACTTCTGTACACTTTTCAAACCTTTCCAAAAGAAGACAAGATGATATAGGATTCTTTTTGAGGTGTGGGTTAGGTATTGGGTTTCACATTTAAAAGATTCCATGTAGGTCAGAAGAATCATTAGGGAAAGTGTGTTAACCAAAGACTGGTGGTACTTGTGATAATGGACTTGAATCATTAATAAATTAATTGGTTGGCCAATTTCTTGACAAGAATTTGTTTATTATCAAAATTCAAAAGTCATTGCCAGATGCTGGGAAGAGAAATTCTTTAATCTTATTCAGTTCCTTTGGAGTTAGTCTGCAAGATACAATTGCAACAGTGCTATTTTGACTTTGCGGATGATTTTTTTTCATTCCACACAAGTCAGAAAGGGAAACCGGTTTTATCAACTCCAAAACACGGGTGTAGCCTAAATTTTCTAATAACCTGCACTTCTATGACATCCACTGAAGTAGTCCCATGATAAAAGGAAAAAATTATTCAAATCCGTTTGGTAAACTCCCATTTCTAACGATTGGAAAGGTTTTAGCCCCTTGGGCTGATTCAGCAAAGTGTCTGATTAGACCTGGTTTTATGACTGTTCCACTCTTTTTAAAGCTAAGGTTCGCTTTTGCCATCTTCCTGGATAACATTCTGTTGGCTGAAACAACCGGCCTGTCTAGCTTTGACAAAACTCAGAATAAATGAACTGTCTGGCAAGTCAAAATTCTTCCTGCAAGTTCTGGCATCAAGCTGGTTAAACATAGAGTTTTGGTAATGCTTGAAGGTCAGTACTTTCAATTCCGGGTTTATCTGAGACTAGCAAAACCTTCACAGGTTTATCCGCCAACAGCCTGCCCGTGGGCTGGCTGTGGAAGTACCTTGTTTCCTACGCTCATGGGGGAATGGAGTTGCCAGGTGTCTGAATTGTGGCTTGTCTTGTGGGAACCTCTGCCACACTTGGGAATTAAGAGGTGATGGTATCCTCCATTCGGTGGTAGGCTTTGTTCCCATTCGCTTTTGTTCCATGAAGGACGCTCGGGCGTGTTGTGGCCAATCCTTGGTGGCCTCGTTCTGGCAACGGTGTGATGGCTGGAGCTGCTGTCTGTGCTGACCTTTTTTCCCTGTCCTATCCCAGTGCTGCTCCAGGTCTCTCTCTCTCCTCTCTGACCCTGGTATATCTCGACATTGGAAAGAATACATTGCGTTCAAACGTGACCGATGACAGACCTTTGGGGCGGAGCATTTTGGCATGGTTAGTGGTCATGCCATTTTGGGTCCTGCCATTCGCGGATACAGCATCCCCTGTCGGAGGTAGTCCCGTTTGTGTAGGATCGAGAGCCTGTAGCTTCCAGTACATTTTTTTGGGTGGGTTATGTTGGCCAGGACAGAGCAAACCCAAGGTTTTGGGTCTCGTGATGCTAAGCAACCAGTGCAGCGAGAAAAGTGGACTTGCATGTTGCCATGGTGATACAACCAGGCGGGACCTGTGTGCACTCGGGCCCCGCAGTGGCAAAGGGGGCCGGATGGTCCCAAAGGGGCTTGCAGTGGAGTCTCCGCCGTCTCCTTCGTTGCGGTTGATAAGCAATAGCCTGAAATGTGGTTGCAGTGTTGACTGCAGGGAGAAGATGGATCTGCAAAACAGCGAAAAAGAAATGAGTAATTGTCCCACTGGACCGATGCAACATCCCATGCCGGCCGTGGGGGTTTTGCACGTCGATGCAGTCCTGCAACAACCATGGACATCTTGGCCTCGTCAAGGTGAGGGGAAACCGGACTTAAATCCCAAATCTTGAATGCTGCTTGTCGTTAGGCCACCGCCCTCAAGCGTCCCGTGTATGGATACCCAACATTCCATCACCTGGTTCACCTTCCTCCATAGTCTGCATATGGCTCATCTCCACTGTCTTCGTCCTGGCCTTGCTGCCTGTTGAATGCGTCCGTTCCACAGATCTCTTTTCTCCCCATGTCTTTCAAATTAATTTGCCCGGGTCCCTCTTTCTTGCACCTGATCACCTCCTGCAGCTTGTCCATCTAGGGCGCATTCCCATGCTCTTTCCCCCATCTGGGTGCAGTGTATTTGGCACCCTGGCCTTCCTAATTTCGTCCACTTCTCTGCTTCCTTCCCCGGAATTTGGAAACTTTGCCCGGTCTTTTTAGGAACTTTTCCAGGGTCGGTCTGAATTGGTCCGCCGTTCTTGTCCTTATCTTAATCCTCTCGCAGCGCCTTTTTTAATTTTCCTGTCTTGTTAAGTTGCCTCCAGGTCTTTTGAAACTTTTCCCAGTCTTTTAAGTGTGCCCCATGTACATCGTTCCAACACAGGTGATTCATAATTTTTCCCTAGTCTTTCCTTTTAATTTCCCCCCAGGTCTTTCAAGAAACCTCCTCTTTTTTTAACTTCCCCACTGAGGCTCTTTTCTCTTCTCACCCCGGGTCGTTCTATGTAACCTTCTGGGTTCCTAACTTTTTCCACAGCTCCTTTTATAACTGTACCGAACCGCAAAGCAGTGACATATCCCAGGCCTAACGACGTTCCACCCAGGTAATTTGTGTTTTCTCCGCGGCCCCCAGTGTCTTTGGCTCGCTACCTTCAGCCTACCTATTTCACCACGAGAACCTCAGACACAGGAATTAAAATGCAGTAGTCCCATGTCTTTTTTTCCTTATTTAAAACTTCTGATTAGTCCAGAGTTTCCCTTGTAACATTTTCTCAAAGATGGCTATTTCGTTGGGAAAATTAACAGGAATAATTTTTAATGAATAAAAGCTTGCATCTCGTTTCCAAATCCTATAATAACTATTGTAACAGGTTTTTAATTGGAAACATTGCGTTTAGTTTTATAGAAAACACATGTTTTCAACCACGCTGGCCTCACACCACTTTCTGACACAATTTTCAACTGTAATCCTCGTTGAAAGGTCTAATAATAAATTAAGAAATTTTACGTTTCATTAAAAGCTGGTTTCATTAGCAGATTTCGTTGTTAATCCAATTTCGAGTCAAGTAATTTTGGACAAAGACAGTATCAAAGTTTGTCTTTCCGCTAAGGCCTGCTGTCTATCTATATTCGTATAGTACGCAAGCTTGTACAGAAAGATCAAGGCATGCCTATCGAAAGCGGTTATCACTTTCTTTTCCCTTTCATCCTCTTCGTTCTTGGTTTAACTTGCTTTTTGTAAATAAAGGTGGTTCATATTAAACGAACCAATTGAAAAGGCGTAGATCCTCGTGCGAATACCATTTATTGAAAATATTGGGCTTTCTAACCCAGTACGCTTAAGGAATCAAAACATTAATTGACTTTAGTGACTACATACAAGAAGGTTTCGGGATGAGCCTCGCAAAATTTTCTCAAAAATTTCCCGGTAGGGAGGGGAGTCTCTTGAACAAAACATTTTCATCCACGAAAGGTAACCAAAAGAAATGTTAGCACCCGGCTAAAATTTGTAAGCACTCAGGGCTGTGTCTGATTTCAAAGCATGTACACATTGATGCATTTAGTTCTCATCTTTACTGATCTTTTTATATTTGAACGCTATCGTTAGCTTTTCACATATTTTTTTTAGAAGTTTGCTCATTAAATCGAAATAAGCTAATTGGCAGTGCAGACTCCCTTTCCAGTCCATAAAAGATATTCTGAACCATGTCTAAAGAGTTGTTTTTATGGATATTGCGTGACAAGCAGTTGTGAACATGTGTGTCTGTTTTCATGACAAAAGCTGTGTTGGGCCATGTCTGCATGAGGTTCTCTGTGCTCATTGTTGCCTAGCTGCTTGTGAGGCTGGAACCTACTCCAGTGACGGCTCTGCATGCAGCATGTGTGAGATGGACACCTACCAGAACAGCACGGGTCAGGCCCTCTGTCTGCGCTGTCCTGCCCTAACCTTCACCACTGATAGAGGAGCTGTGGAGGTCTCCAACTGCACAAGTGAGTCAGCATTTGTGTGCATCCATGTGAAGCGCTGCCCACACCTTGCGCTGCGCTACAGTTCTGCTTTATCTCAATATTTCTGACATGTGGTATTTTAAGAGTGGTTGTGTACCATTACAGTATCATCAAAATTAACAATACTGCAGACAGATCTTTTACGAGTGTTTGCTGCATATGCTGTGTTACAGTTATGCTTAATTCAGAATATCTGCAGACAGATGTTTCAAGACAACTCATGATATTTTGTAGATATGTTATCAATCATGAAAAATGTGATTTTTCCAAAGCATTTGACAAAAATGTGTTTAGGAAACCCTCTGCAGGTTCAGCTGTGGTGCTCATTACAGAAAGATCTTATCAGCAGTAATTGAAAACACAAGAGGCTGTTTTTAGAAGGAGAGCAGCTGTCGACATGGTTTCCCTTTAAAAGAGAAATAATATAAACGTGTCCACTAAGCCACCTTCTGTTTATAATTCCAGTTAAACTCTAGATCATTAAAACAGACTTGTACACACACAAAAATCATCAAAAGAACCGAGATCAAACACAGAAGATAAAGATGAACTCTTTTAAGGAAAAAAAGGTAGGGAAAGTGAAAAGAAAACAGTTCAAAGATGACTTTCCTGACAACAAAAAATGAAAAAGATTTTGAAATTGCACTTTGCATTATTAAATTATTATAAAAATTTGTAGGTCTTTAACGAATAAAGCACAAATTAGATGTCACATGGACAGGATGAAGGAAATGACAAATACTGAAGTGTCTAGTGTGTTGTTGTTGTGTGTTGTACACATGTATTAAAAAAAGAAATGAAAATTTGAAAATAATTATTTTCCCTTGAACATGAAACTTCAACAGTGGAAGCAAACAGCATGCAACAGCCTTCAGTGTCACTTTGTGTTTATTGAGATTGGCTGTGACAGACCAGCCACGTGGTGATTGGCTGTGATAGACCAGCCACGTGGTGATTGGCTGTGATAGACCAGCCACGTGGTGATTGGCTGTGATAGACCAGCCACGTGGTGATTGGCTGTGATAGACCAGCCACGTGGTGAAGTGGTTGGCATCGCCGACTCCTGGCTGGGACGTCATGGGTTCAGTTCCCTTCATCGCTATTTATTTGGTGGATTTTTCATCTCCAGCCGTCTTCCGCTCAGAGTTGAGTTTGCTGTAGGTTCAGCTGGGAAGACCTGCACCACGCAGTCAAGTTTCATTCGTTTAATTGATGCATCTCTGAGAGTGTTGCTCAAATGTCTTGACCAACGCTGCAGGTGTCTGTATTTCTCAGGCCTGGTTGATGTCAGGATTATATTACAAAAATAAGCATAGAGTACAGCCTTGTCATGCAGTCTCAGACCAGAATGGAAATCCATAGCCTCATCTTCATCATTCTCATCATCGTCAGTCAGCATAAAATAAGCCCCAAAGTTTGTGGCCCTTTATGCTCCGCTCCTTTGATGACCTCAGTTTTGATTGCCTTGCCACATCCTTGGCCTTGGTGTGAATCTGTCGGGGTCACCAGCATTGGCAAATTCATTGGGACTGCTGTTGGACAGACGTGTTTCAGCCTCCAGAGGGAGAGCTCACCCACACCAGCTCCATGACTAAGCAATAATTGTCATCAGTGAGGGACTCTAGGTGCTGTCCTGCCTGTGTTGGATCAGAACAGGCGCCATTGAACAGCACCGTAGTGACTGGCAGCAGTGCAGTGTCTCTTTGGTGGTTTGCTTTGTGAAGACTTGACATTGACTGTTCCCTGTGGATTGCCAGTGCCAAGGCTGTGGTGGGTCTGGCCGGGCCGTGGCTCTGGACATGGCGTCGAATGAGCAGCGTAGATGTGATGCCACTGAGGTGGCACAGAAGATGGATAGAAAAAGAAAAAAAATGGCTGTGATGTTTCTGCCTATTTTGATTTTAAAGTAAAATATACCATGTAATTTTTAAATGTAATCATATTCACTGAAACCAAATGATTTTTTTATCTTTTCAAGCAGGAACGTTTAGTGCTTTGTCATTATTGTTGTCTCTTTGCCCTGATGATATCCTGATCTTGTTTGGTACAGGAAAATGTCAGCAACCTAATGCAC
Source organism: Conus ventricosus (assembly GCA_018398815.1). NCBI lineage: Eukaryota > Metazoa > Mollusca > Gastropoda > Neogastropoda > Conidae > Conus > Conus ventricosus. Next base: position 9,639,752 of record CM031596.1, on the reverse strand, counting down.
GGGAGACATACTGCAATGGCATGGTGCCTGTATGTTTGATGCTACTTGCTACTGATGGAGTGAGATGTGACTGTGATGACAGCTACGAGGGTGATGACTGTGAGAAGAGAAAAGGTGAGTGGACGTAGAATATTGTCTCTTCAAAGTGATGGGGCAGATTTGTCAAGTGCCAGAGAATGAAAACACAACTTTCCTGACAATACTGGAAATTAAATGTCACCATGGCAAAGTTGTTCTCCTTCCTCTGCAAGATCTTGGCAGTAGTCACTATTGATGGTGATGCTGCTTACAACTGCTGTCTGCCAAATTCAGCTAATCGTAATCTGATAATCATTACAAGCAGATCACCAAAGACTTCATCTTTAAACAGTCAAGAGTTCAGACTGTTCATGCAGTGTTAGAGTGTAGAGGTTTTGTGACAGTGATAATGTTTATTTCTCTGTTTCCAATGAACGGAAGTATGTGACATCTTTTGAACTCTGGCCTATCATCAGCATTATCTCATTCACGCTGTTCCACTAACACACTTCATAACACATAGTTTGTTTAGCATGAGTATCGTGCAGTTAGCATCAGCAAATTTGTCATCCCCAGAAACTCATGTAAAATGGACTCCACGGAATCTTGAACCTTTTCTTATTTCTAGGGTTACTGTCTCATGTTAGTTTGTTTCTATTCCATTAGTGGGGGGTAAAAAAGAAAAGAAAGGAAAAAGTGTGACTAAAACAGTCACTCTTTTTATCCCATTGGGGGGGGGGGGGGGGGGGGGGGGGAGGGGGGTAGAAAAAAAAGTGCAACTAAAATAGTCAGGAAGTGTTAGCCACAATATGATCCTCCTTTCTTTTTCTTTTTTTTTTTTGCGCCTCTTTATTTTCACAGAATTTTGTAATTTCATGGATCTGTTTCATACTAAGCTGATGAATGTAATGAATATCCTATCAGTGAAAACAGCCCTGATGTGGCCCTTTGCGGTCGGCTGGGCTATAAGCAACATTATCTTATCTTATCTTATCAGTGAAAAGAAATGATGTGTGCCTGTATTGGTGATTGCACACAGTTATTGTCATGTTATTTGATTTTGTTGGTTTAGTGCTTTTGCATGTTTTGTTTCATTCATCCCTCTCTTTATTCAGAGTGCCAGAAACAGCAATATATTGTAACAGTGTAAGAGGTCTCATATTTACATGCAGTGCTCGAAATGTTTTCACAGATTAATGGTTCATCTGCCTTGGTGCAGTTTTACACTGTGTTGATGAATGTGATAAATGTATATAATCAGTGAATGGAAACTGTGTGCCTGTACTGGTGTTTGCACACAGTGACCGTTGCCATTCTCTTTTGTTTTAATAGGCTTGGTGCTTGTATTTGTTTTGTTTTATTCTTCCAGTCTTCATTCAGTGTGACCAAAACACTGGTGTAATGTGACGGTAGAAGAGATCTCTCTTTTAACAGCATCCAGTGTTTGAGCTTCGTCATAGATTCAGATCATGCTTTGGGGTCATGGCAGAATGTTCATGTACAAGTGTATTTGTATTTCCTTCATTGAATGTTGTTTACCGAGTATGGCTTGAACCGATGGTAACCTCCCCATTCCTGTTCACCAACCCTTCTTGCCCCACCCCTCCAAAAGAGACAGAGAGTGGTGTGTGTGTGTGTGTGTGTGTGTGTGTGTGTGTGTGTGTGTGTGTGTGACAGTGTGTGTGTGTGTGTGTCACCGTGTGTGTGTGTGTCACAGTGTGTGTGTGTCACAGTGTGGGTGTGTGTGAGAGAGACTGAGGGGGTCACTTTGTGGATTAGTTGACCTTGAGATTATTCCAATATTTGTTTGGTTGGCAGTGTTTCTCAGTTTTCCTTTATATCTGGATATACGGACATTTCCTTCTTCTGGGCTATAAGCAACATTATCTTATCTTATCTTATCTCATTTCCTTTCTTGGTGTTAAGTTCTGCAAGATGGTCTATGGCACAGTGGCTTATTTCTTGTTTGTTTGGGGATGATTCTTTAGGTTTCTTGTTACACAAGATCAGCCAAGCTGTAATCCAGTTCTTATCATGACCTTGCCTGCCAGTGTGTAAGCTCTCACATTTCTTTTGACACCTGCACGTTCTGAGCAGTACATCCACTGAGTGTGTCCCATGGAAGGCTTCACAGTAACTCATGCCTGGTAGGTCTTCCCATTCCACTCTCCACTTTCTGGAACAGGTTCAAGGAGCAGTATCCTGGCTTGTTGAGTTCAAAGCTGGTCTGTGGATTAGAGCCAGTGGAGTGTTTATGTCACTGCTTCCACCTCCATTGTTAGACCTGAAGTTGTTCAGCTGTTGTGCCATTGTCTTCCTGGGTTGTTTGGCCATTTTGTTTCAGTGTGTATCCCCGGCCTGTCTTACCTTTGGCAACTTTACTGTCAGTATATATGATAATATCTTCTTTTATATTGAGGTTTTTCCACCTGCATCTGCATTTCTCAATGGTGTCATCCAAGCTGTTGAACAATAGCAGTTTGGTAGAGTTGTTTTGAAGTGGTCGGAATACTTTCCCCATTCCTCAGTTTCTTTTGAGATCTGATAACTGGCGCACAAGCTGTATGTTGTCTTCTGCCTGCCCAGTACATGACTTACCACTTCATAGATGAGTACCTTTTGTTTCCTTGACTGCCTCATGTAGTGGGGTATGGTGATTTTCAGGTGCTCAGAAATATGCCGTCATCTGTTCAAGCTTGTGTCTGACCAGCACTTAGGGAAAGTCAAGCAGGTGATGCATAGTTTCAATTGGTGTGTACTTTATAGTTCCCCATTGCTTTTTTTTGAATTCTTTCTAATTGAAGAAGATCGCTCGGGGGCAGTGTTGTGTGCCCTAATTCTTAATCAGTCACACTGCATGCAACTGTGTGATACTGTCTCTGTCTGTTTTCTGTCCTGTCTGTCTGTCCTCTCTCTCCTCTCTCCCCTCTCCTTTCTCCTCTCTCCTCTCTCTCTCTCTCTCCTCCCCTCCCTGTTATTATACAAAATTGAGAAAAGAATACAATATTCATGCAAACAGAGTCCACTAATTTACAAGACATCAATGATTGTTGGCATTTCTTGTGGATCTGCGGCATTTTGCTGTTGCGCTGCTCATCGTGGGTGTTGTGGCCTGCCTGTGAGTATTCCCTGTGTTTGTCAGGATCTAAATCAATGCTACATCAGTACATTTTTGTGGTGTGTTTTATGTTCTGAAGGACCATTACTGCAAACTCTCACACAGGTTTTGTTTATCATGATGCTAAAGTGCAGAACAATTTCAGTGACGAAACGGTGACCCGTGACTCATGCTGATGATAAAGCAGAAAAAAACAACAGGGAGTTGACCTGTGTGATGAATGAATGCAGTAGCAAATGAAGGGGAAACCGGGTGCTGGGAAAGAGAGACATGCAGATAGGATTCCAACATCATCTGCTTCTTTTGCAGGATGATCAGCAACAAACTGCAGATGAAACGTAGCCTGTTGCAGGAGTAATACTGAAAGGAGAAGTAGAAGAAGAAGAAAGCAATGAAAAAAAGAAAAGACAATAATTGTCCCACTGGCCATCTCCACATCTCCATGCGGGCCAGTCTTGTTCTTATAGCAGTTCTTTGATGACTCGCGTGACAACAAACACAGAACATGCATGTGGCAGTCTGTACCAGCAGAGGCAAACCGCTTTACAAGTTCTTAAATTTAAGAATGTTGATTACCATGTTATTGTCTCACCGCCCCTCAAGCAATCTGTTGTACCCCCAATGCCATCCATCTTGTCCCCCCCCCCCCCCCTCTCCCATCACCTCCTTCTCTCCTCTCACTCTGCTTTCTCACTTGCCAGTCCCTCTCTCCCCTCCCCACTGCCCCTCATCTTTTTCCCCCAGGTCTTTTTCTAATTAACTTTTTCCCCCAGGTCTTTTCTATTAACTTTTCCCCCAGGTCTTTTCTATTTACTGTCTACTGTTTCCCCCTTGTCTTTTCCTAAACTTTTTCCCCCCATGTCTTTTCTATTAACTTTTCCCCCATGTCTTTTCTATTAACTTTTCCCCCTTGTCTTTTCCTAAACTTTTCCCCCAGGTCTTTTCTATTAACTTCCCCCCCCCCCCCCCCCCCCCCCCCCCCCCCCCCCCAGGTCTTTTCCTAAACTTTTTCCCCCAGTCTTTTCTATTAACTTTCCCCCCCAGGTCTTTTCTGTTAACTTTTCCCCCAGGTCTTTTCTATTAACTTTCCCCCCAGGTCTTTTCTATTAACTTTCCCCCCAGGTCTTTTCCTAAACTTTTCCCCCAGGTCTTTTCCTAAACTTTTTCCCCCAGGTCTTTTCTATTAACTTTCCCCCCAGGTCTTTTCTATTAACTTTCCCCCCAGGTCTTTTCCTAAACTTTTCCCCCCAGGTCTTTTCTATTAACTCCCCCCCCCCCCCCCCCCCCCCCAGGTCTTTTCTATTAACTCCCCCCCCCCCCCCCCCCAGGTCTTTTCTATTAACTTTCCCCCATGTCTTTTCTATTCACAACATAACAGCTGTCTCTGATTATCGAGCACCTGGTTTTTCTCCTCTAGGTGAAACTTTTTTTCCCAAAGATGGACTTCAGTTGGAGACTTTTGACAGAATTCCTTTAACTTGACTGACAGATTGCCTGCATGTTCCCAAAGTCCATGATAGGCAAACTGACATATGTACACCATGATATTTAGATTTAACATAAATGACCCTTTACTGTCTTTTATGCAGCCATTTTCCATCAAAGCCACCTACTCTTCATCATTTTGACAACAATGTAAAATTCACTGTGTGCTCCTGCAGCTGTAATGAAGATCCACAGTTTCTAAATTAAGAAAGAGTGTTACGTCCTTCTTTAAAGCTGTTTCACTAGCTTGTTCCATCATTACGTTAAACTCCTATAATTTGACTCAACGATATTTTGCAAAGAAGTATGCATGTTTTGTCTACTTCCTGCCTCATTTCCTTATACATTTTATATCTTCACCTCTGCTTGATAGAAACTGCAGTAAATGGCCTGATCCTAATAGAAAGTAACATGATATTTGCTACAATATGTGCATATGAATCAAGAATGGTGAGAGATGACAAGTCCTGGGAAAATGTCAATTTGATAATAGTTTAGGTGCAAAACTTCAATGGCAGATTCAAAGCTGTCACATTTCATGACATCACACTGTGGATGGCAGGAAAAGTCATGACAATATTTAGATTTCTGCCAAACTTGATTTGACTAGCTCTTACAGCTGCTGAGAAAATACCAGTGCTGAGGTTCACCATGCATGCATGCGTGTGCACACACACACACACACACACACACACACACACACACACACACACACACATGCACTTACATGGACAACCAAAACTGCATGATTGATATTTGCAGACTCACACTGCTTACTTATAAAAGTTTAAAAAAAATTGAATATCCCACATTGAAATGACAAGAAAATCAGGCTTTGAACAGAATGATTTGTCAATATCCTATGGACAGCAAAGTACAGAAAGGATTTGCCAATATCCAGTCATCAAACACCAATAACAAAATGGTCAGTATTCTAAGCTTACGCAATGTTTACGAATCATTTTGTATCTCACACTCACTCATGCTGGCTTCTTGACTCAGCAGTTATTGTCATCAGTTCAGGGCTTAGTGAATGGCATTCGGCGTAGGCTGGTTTGTGTTAATGTTTTTATGTCATGTTTAAGACAGTCAATGATGTTGTGCTTAACATTTTACATTAGGGACAGTGATCATTGCAACATGTATTAGGCAACACAGATCTAGCAGAATATTGTGTAACCATCTGCTGTCAGGAAAAGAGCGGCGAAGAAAGGAAAGAAGAAGCAGACCAATGGAACAAACGGTGTAAGTGGCTACACCAACAGTCTGGCCTACGCTGATGATGGCGTGTCGGAACGCTACGTGGACTACAAACTACCCCTTGTATGACAACGGCATGCGGGCTATGCCGGCTGGGCCAGCCATCATGTACATGAACCCTGAGACCAGTGACCAGGATGTGCGGATTTCTACCTGCCCGACAAGAGCTCCAATCCACCCAGCAGGTACGGCCACTGAGTGATGCATTTATTTCACAGCAGGGTAGAGGAGAAACACTGGCTGCCACAGTTGTGGCTGCAGGAAAATTCCCCTCTTTGAAAGGCATGTGGGATGACGTTGAGTTTTATCTAACATGGCCGAAGGTTTACTGAATTATGGAATGTTAAATATCTCTGTTTACAGTGGTCATGAAATACCATGGTCTGCCACCCAGTGTGTGCAGATGAAGTTATGATCTGTTTTGCATGTGAAAAATGATAACCTCTGTCCAGCTGAAGAAAATGCTTTCAAGGGGAGGAGGGAGGGCCTCCAGTGATGGACAAATTGCTGTGAATGTTTGTGTGTGTTCATGCATGTGTGTGCATGCATATGAGTATGTGTGTGTGTGTGTGTGTGTGTGTGTGTGTGTGTGTGTGTGTGTGTGTGTGTGAGTGTGTGTGTGTGTGTGTGTGTGTTCTGAGGGAAGTCAAACATTTCAGTGAGGGTTACTCCTCTTTAGTTTTCCTCATATCATTTATGTCTCCTTTTTTGTTTCTTTTGTTTTCTGTTTCAATCAAAAGATCTCACACATCAGTAGCTGGTAAGATCTGTTACCACAGACTGTGCAGGAGAACTTCTGTGATAAACATCCGGTCTGTTTCTGAAAGGCGAGAGTTTTAGCTGAACTTCACTGTTTGCTTTACCCTGCAGATTGACACTAGAATCACTTTGAGCCCAGTTGAATAACTGTACGTGACTGAAGGGACATCACTGCATTTTTATTCACAGGTGATACATACCACATTTCAGAATAGGATATTTCTAAAGTCTGTGCCTACAGATTTTAGACTGCAGTGTTTGTTGAAGCAGCCAGTCTGGGCCAAGCCTCTATGCATGGACCATTTTGTGTCCTGTTACACAGTTTTTGCTTCCTTAGTGAAGCTAGCTTCTTTTTTTTTAAAGAAAAAGATATTCCAGTTTTTGAATAAAATGTTAATTTCCATTCATACATTTCTTCTTCCATTCCCAAAAGCATATGTTGGGTATTAGTATACAGGAAAACTTCGAACATGTTAATGAGGGAAAGTTTCCTTCTTGCTGTGTGTGCCTCCTGTTTGCGTGTGTTCTAGGTGAAAGGGTACCGCAAGCAGCATTGGCTTGGAACTGTGTGCCTTAAACTGTTTCACTTAGGGATCATAAGTTGCTTTCTCTTTTTAATCACTCTCTTCTCCCTGCCTCACTCACAAGTTCCTCTTCAGACTGCCCACTATCTGTGCCCTATTCTGTTGGTTTCCATAAAAGTACCTGTGGTACTGGGTATTTCAGTCGTGTCATTCTGTTGGTTTCCATAAAAGTACCTGTGGTACTGGGTATTTCAGTCGTGTCATTCTGTTGGTTTCCATAAAAGTACCTGTGGTACTGGGTATTTCAGTCGTGTCATTCTGTTGGTTTCCATAAAAGTACCTGTGGTACTGGGTATTTCAGTCGTGTCATTCTGTTGGTTTCCATAAAAGTACCTGTGGTATTGGGTATTTCAGTCGTGTCATTCTGTTGGTTTCCATAAAAATACCTGTGGTACTGGGTATTTCAGTCGTGTCATTCTGTTGGTTCCATAAAATACCTGTGGTAGTGGGTATTTCAGTCGTGTCCATCAGCTCCACTCAGGCTGCATGTCACCTTGTCTGATAGAAGAGTGGTGCATGTTCAAGTGTGAATCATTATTTGTGGGTGGACATCGTGCTGCAACAGCTAGGCCCTTGCCAACAGAGGTGATGAGGTCAGTCTGACAGGTGAAGGTGTGGACCAAGCTTGATTCATGTGCTTGGGACTGTGACAGGACTGGCACTGTTGCCTCCTTTCACAGCTGGTGCATGCTGAATTCCTCTGTTTGTCTAAGGTTGACTGGTGCGGGAGTGTAGTATGTCTGTTCTGTGTACATGGAGCAAAGCGTGTCCAGATGTGTGTGTCAGTGGGGAGCTAAGCATGTCCAGGGGGAGGGTGTGAGTTAGTTGATTGTTGTTGTTAACTTTTTTTTTTCAACTTTAGTCTGCATGCGACTCAGTCTCTTCCATGCTTCATGGCAAAGGCTATTGCAGGGATTAGTCTTCTGCTAATGGGAACTGAATTCCAGCCACAGTGTCACATTCTTTATGTCAGTTCAGAGGTGCCACGTAGGCAAGCTGTGGCTCTCTGAATTCCTTTTCATGTCAGGTACCAGCTTGGCTGAAAGTTTATGACATTTTTGATGTTTTCTAGAGTAGAATGCAGTCACAGTCAGCACCCAGCTGAAACATGAAATAAGAAGTTTTCAAAGTTGAGTGTCACCACAGCAAACATTTTTCACATACGTGCAAGGCATAGTGATGTGTGATTGGGTCTATAAAGGAAGTAGTGTAGTTAAATGGTATTCAGTTACTTATCAGGGGGTAAAAAACTTCTTACTTTTGCTGTGATTACCTTGCCTTGGGTAGGTAACGAGAAATAGCAGTAACATATGGACATAAGCCAGATACATTGATGTCATCATTTTATCTGTATATGTTGGGAACACATGAGGGTGGTAAGAGAGGTTTGGTGTGTGTGTTTTAGGAGATATGCTATATTTAGTAACATGCATATTTGCATGTATACACAGTTATAATTGTGTTATTTTGCATCCTATCATGTAGCATACCCAAATGCTGTTTTGACAGAGGCATAGAGACTGATGTTCTTGCTGTTTCATTGGCTCTGCTCTTCTGCTGTCATTTCAGAACACGGTCTCGATCATATGAGAGTGAGTGGAAAGATTTTGAAGCAACCATGTAAAGATCTTTTTATGCATTTCAAATGTTTCCTGAATGTGCTTGCTTTTGGTTTTTTTTCATTGCCCCTATTTCAGTGAACAATGTCTTAAGTTAATATGGCAAGAAAGAAACCACTGTAAGGACAGGTAGAATGAATATGCAAGCTTATTGTGCTATATGCTGTATTCAAGTGCATGTTCAGAATGTGTTCATTTAAAAACTGAGTAAAAAGGCAAATTCAATTGAAAAGCCAGTCATGCTTGTCTACAGATTTTGTTATATCTCTGTGTCTAACCAGAATTGTGTATTGTCTAGCATGTTTGAATATGCATGCCTTTGTTGCTTGCTTGGATATGTGCACACATTTTGTACACAGACATACACATGCAGAACATACATATTTATTTTCAAGATATACAGTTTAAAATCATAGAAATACTACATACACTAATATTGTATAATGGCTTATTTGTGTTTTGTGTTTGCTTGCATAATAAGTACATTCTAAAGTGCATGCTCAAGTTGGTGGACATTGTGTCAATGAACTTTATTCATATCCATGAATCTGAAGGAACTCAAGTGATTCAGTCTTGTTCTGAATTGATCAAACCTTTAGTTTTGCAAAGCAGGTTTTCTGATCTCTGTGAATATACATAAATTTAAGTTTGCTCTCCCTCCCCAAAACTCATGGTGTAGGAAAACTCAGGGATTTCTCAGGGTGTCTGCCAGAACTTGTTTTCTGATAGGCTGAAGTCTGAGAGAGAAACTTTGCAGTCTTAATATATCAAAAGTAAAATCTTTATCTGTTTTCTTCAGAATGCTGGTGAATGTTCAAAGTTCACAGTGCTTTAAATACAAATAAGCAGAATTAACAGAGGCCTAACTGGACACTGTTCCATGAAGGCGTTGCAGCCGCTTAGCTCTCTAAAGATTTTACAGCACCCTGTTCAAGCTAAGTACCAGCTTTCTGTTTCCTGACTTATTTGTTATTAGTTCATGCAGTTATCATGTCAGAGTGTTTGAGAATGCTTCATACTGTGGCTTTCCAGCTAACCAAGTTACCATTCCATCACTAACCGATAGTTTTAGTCAGGTGGATGACAAGATTTTATAACACACCCTTTACACCAAAGTCAAGGATTATGTGCATGAGCTGAACATATTTTTGTAGTCCCTGCTAAACCTCTTGGGAAAAAAGGAAAGGGGTTCACCACTGAGATTTCCATGTGTGTGAGTGCTGTTGATCCCGCCATTCAGATAGCCACACTCTGTCCATGGGGATGATGCCTCCCTGCAACAGGAATGTGTTTATGAGGTTCTCAGGGTGGGTTTTCTTTGTTGTATCATTTATCCCTCCACCACACTGTTACCTGCTTCTTCGATGAAAGATGGACCAAGGGTGAATGAACATGCAAGGATTTGAATTTTATGTGAAGGATTTAAATGACATTAAAGTCTACACTGACGTTGACTCCACAATGAAAATGTCCTCTGACCTGGCTGTGTCCAGTGGAGATTGAATTTAGGACCCTTTGGATCAACAGAACACTGTTTTGACCAGAGGGCCAGGGTGACCAGTGGAGACTGAATTCAGGACCCTTTGGATCAACAGAACACTGTTTTTGACCAGAGGGCCAGGGTGACCCCCATGTAAGAAATAGATCCTTCGGTTGATCGGGGCTCTTCATTAGCAGTGAAAAGCAAACAAAGCCTCAAAGGAAATGACAGTGGCTGGAACTAACAAAGGACTACTGCAGAAAATAGGTATACTGGGTCAAAAACATCCTTCACAGTTTTGAAAATGGGAACACCCTGAACAGTTTTAGAAGGACAGAGAAACTGCTTTTTAACCTGGTACGTGTATTTTTCTGTGCCTTCATTGTTTATCATGTGTACTTTGTATTGCATTTTACTGTCTGCTTCTAATCTGCTGTAGTGTTTCTTTGCATATCTCTGGATCTTCTGAAAAAATCGTTTGTTTTTTTTAAATTTTTTTAATTTGATTCTCTCTGCTTTTTTTTTCAGTTTGTAACATTCTTGTATATAGCACTTTATTACTTGGCTTTTGTGTTTGAAACAGATGTGTAAAACCAACTGATTGTTGTTTTTAACTTGTTGATTGTTGTATTTACAATAATGTCAAAAGCATGCATTGCCAAAAAGATGGGTGTAGCATAGCACAGGACACTTTGGTTTGGATTAATCCTGCTGTACCAGAAGAACGCTGGCTTCTAGTGTATGCAGAATCCATCATTTTTTTTGTTCATTTTCATAACCGGAATATAATGCAACTAATATTACTTCATCTTTTGTTCTGATATTCTGGTTGTGCTGTCTGTTTTACCAACTTGGGACAAATTAAAGATGTTTGAAAATCAGAGTTGTTGAAAATTGGTTAGTTCTTTCAGACAAAAGTAGTGTGTGACACGGTGAGCTGTTAATCAAATGATTTAATGTTTGTTCATTTCACGTTTATTTGAGCATTAGGTGCAGAGCTCTGTACCCTTCACATCGTTGTTCTCCCAGCTCTGTGGGATGACCAGGACAAAAATACAGTGCAGAGCTGTTTGGTGTTTGTATATTAGTCTGTCTTGAGACAATGACTTTTTCTTTTTATCTTTTATTTCAAGATCAAACAGCAGGACCCTAAGTTGATGTAAAATTTCTTGATCGGTTGAAAACCACCTGTCATTTATGACCATGTGATTGTCTTGTCTTTTAATTGTGAAAAAGACATATCATGGTTTCATGTATGTTAAAGATGGACATGCTGATTTATGAAACTGTTAACTTGTTACAATGAAATGTGTACACAAATTTTTTTCATTTTGTCCCCCACTTCCACCTCTAGCTCCCCCTCGCCATCTCTCTCTGTCTCTCTCTTTTTCTCTTTCTCTGTCTCTGTCTCCCTCTCTCTTTCTCAGAGGCACCACAATAGCATGCACTTTTTTAACATGAATATTAATGGTGGCAATATTTTGTTTTCTATTACATTATTAAGTATAGATCATAAGTAGTAGGGACACACAATATCACAAGGTAGGGTGCTGTGTACATGGGGATGGGGGTAGGGGGAGAAAGAGTTGAATTACATGTTACCAGGAGAACCAGGTCTTTTCCACAAATTACAGTCAGAGCTTGGTAGTTTTGCAGATACTGAAAACAAGCAGATGTAGGTAAACATACAGGCCTTATACATATAACGCTGTTGTTGGTTTAAACTTTTGTTACTTTATAAATTATACACACTTCTAACTTTTGTGTAAGAGCACTGCTAAGTTCTTTAAAACTACATGGTAGAATGTTGGTGAAATGGGTATGGCAGCTATTTGTTTTCTTGTAGAGGGGGACGGGATTGGGTGGGAGTTTGTGAAAAATAGCATGTCCACCTTACTCTCCTGTTGCTGTGAGATGAGTTGTTTTTTTTTTTTTTTTTTCCACCACTGTCTCTCACCAGCACTTTTGCAGGAAAACTTATATCTTGCAGGTGGAGTAGTAACAGGATCCTTGAAACGATTTTATCTCAAATGTTTGAAGCATAACTCTTCCATATTGATGACAGATGCAGGGCTCTCATTTTTCAATGAATTTGCAGATTTCATTGAACTGTAAAAATGAGAATCTACAGACAAAACATTCCAGCAAAAAATGAACACAAAAAACAAAACATCAAAGAAGAAGAGAAAGGAGGTAGTGGAATTTTCCGAGCACTGGTGGTGTGTTTGGACACTGATGTCACAAACTCTTATTTACAGAGCACTGGTGGCGTGTTTGTACACCGACGTCACAAACTCATATTTACAGAGCACTGGTGGTGTGTTTTTGGACACCAACGTCACAAACTCTTATTTACAGAGCATGGTGGTGTGTTTGGACACCGACGTCACAAACTCTTATTTACAGAGCACTGGTAGTGTGTTTGGACACTGATGTCACAAACTCTTATTTACAGAGCACTGGTGGTGTGTTTGTACACCGACGTCACAAACTCTTTTTTACACTGTTTCATGAGAACTGGCAGCCACCATTTTGTCTGCTCGGTTAAAAGCAACATAAGGTTCACTCTCTGATGTGCATTGGCAAGACACTGCAACAGTTAAAGATAATGACAAAAGCTGTTTGAACAAATGGTCCAAGCGGTGTGGTACTGAAAAGTGAGAGACACGCCACTCAATGCTCAGATATGTGTTAAACTGCACTGTTCCAAACTTAAGTTTCAACAGATTTTTTCCGGAGGGTGAGCGTGCCCGCCAAACTGTCGTAGACTTCCAGCAGTTGTCAGTGTTTCTCAGTGAGGGCCTTGCTGTTGACTGAGAGTGGAGAATGAGAAACACTGTGATGACAGTTCTTTTAAATCAGAGCAAGGAGAGAGGATATATAGGAAGCAGAATTTAGTCTGCTGTAGAAGTGAGAGTGGATGGTACAGAGAGAGCTGGACTTACAGACTGATTGCAAAAGACTCTGTCTGCGTGTGTTAGCATGTCTGCGTGTGTTAGCATCACTCTGTCTGGGTGTGAGTGAGAAGAACTGTGGAAGCACCAGGCAGTCTATTTCATGGCTACAGAATTTGCCCCCTTTTTGTCGTCTTATCATACAGGAGATGATTTCTGTCCTCAATACTGTTAAAACATTGAAAGAATAGTAAAGTATACTTTTCTTGCCAAATGCTCTCTACATCACACACTGCATGTGTATGTGTCTGCATTTACTGCTGCAATATTTAAGCTGGATTGTGTTTCACATGCATATGCTAATTGTGCACAAAGGTTCAACACCAAAGTTGTAAATATCTAACAAAAGTACAATCTTTATGAGAGTTTTTTTGTGTGTGTAATGGAATGAACACAAATAAAACATAGTCAGTTAACCAATTATTCCAGAAGAATTGAAGAGAAATGAGGATGAAGATCCTTTGGTGATGAGGAAAGGAGATTGAGACAGAGGGAGAGGTAAAGGCAGCGGACAGCATGGAAGCTGAACACAAGATGGGGTGGAAGAGACATTTGATCAGCAGGCACAAGCGTAAAGCAGAGAATTAGATGAACACATGAAGATGAAAAATGAAATTTTCCAAGAAATTGACCATGGAAGGACACTTCTATTCAAAATATTGGAGAAATATAGGTAATCGGTAGAAGAGAATGCAATAAATGTTTAAAAATGAAAGAGGGTGCTTATATTAACAAAAGGTGTTTTTATGCTAAAGGTGGGGAACTTTGTTTGCTTCGTAGGTGATGATGACAGTGCCAGCCTATGTTATCAGGAGTAAATTGTTGTGACTTAGAAATTACTATGATGTCATGAACTGTTCCAATACAAGAGCCCTGTTCTGCCACACTGCAGAAAAGTGAACATGAAAACAGTGTGTGCAGAGTTCTGTTGAAATATGTTGCCATTGTAATGTTTGTTACTGTTATCAAATATACTATGCAACCAGACTGTATTTTCACTTGTACCTTTATTCTGCTACCCATTTATGCTGATCATTAAATATATTTTTTCAAATAATATCATGTTGTTTGTGTCTGTCTTCACTGTTCTCTCACAGGATTTAATATGTGTGCACACATTCGCACGCTGTGTGTATATGTGTGTGTTGTGGTGTGGTGTGCTGTGTGTGCATGAGCTGTGTGTAAGCAAGTTTGCAGTGGGTTATATAACAATTCAGATATGCATGCAGATCAGTTTAACAGAGAATGATAAATGGATCTTTAACAACCTTGAGTTGTTTGTCTGGCTATCTCTCTATGATCTCAAATGTGTGTGAGATCCATTGTTACACTTCGTGAGACTGGCAATCTCTGTTGGGACAACAGAATTCAAACTTTGTTTTTTTTCTCTACTGTTGTCACTCTATGCCTCTGTTGATCTTCAGTGCAGTAGTTCTTAACACTCAATGAATACCACGCAGCAAGTCCTTAAAGAGCAGACAGCCTAACTCAGTGAAATGTGAGAGAGAAGGCTAACTCGGTACAATGTGAGAAAAGAAGTAGGGCCATTGAAATTCTTAACAACGCATACTAGTGAAATCTCCACCTCTATGTAGATTTCAGACAGTGAAATTCTCCCAGAGGAAAGGAACAGAGAAAAGTTGTACAAAGAAATGGCACAGCTTCACGGGTTGGAGGTTCTTGGTTTGATTCCCATCAGACATTGATCTTATGGGAAGAGGGAGGGAGGGTTGAGAGTTTTCAGCCATCGTTGAAGCTGGACAGGAACGACAAAGTTGATTTTTTTTGTCTCTTTCAGTCTTTCTTTTTTTTTTTTTTTTTTTTCTTTCTGTCCTATATTCTGTGCCACCGCAGTGGCATTCCACTCTCACCGCTCAGTCCAATCCATGTCCACAGCTGTTGCCCAGCCCGGCCTGCCACAGCCCTGGCACTGACAACCCACAGAGAGCAGTCAATATCGAGCCATCAGGAGGCAACCTACCAGAGGAGACACTGCACTACTGCCATGTCTGATGGTGTTCAGTGGCGTCTGTACTATTCCAGCATATGCAGAACACCACCCACTAAGCTAAGCCCTCTACTGATGACAATAATTGCTTAGCTACAGAACCAGCATGAGTGAGCTTTCCCTCCAGAGGGCAGCACCATGTCCATCCAACGACAGTCCCCATGAATTTGCTGATACCGGTGACTGTGTCAGACACAAACCAAGGCCACAGACGTGGAGAGGTAATTGAAACTGAGGTCACCATGAGAGCAAGGCATGAAAGGTCACAGAATTTGAGACTTTTATGCTGATCGATGAGATCGATGAAAATAACACTACGGTTTCCATTCTGGTCTGAGACTGCATGACAAGGCTGTACTTAAATGCTTGCTTCCTGATATATCTCGTGTCAACCAGGCCCAAGAGATACAGACACCTGCAGTGTTGGTCGGGAAAATTAGAGCAATACTCTCCAAGATGCATCCATTAAGAGGATGGAATTTGACAGTGTCTTCCCAGCTGAGCCTCTAGCAAGCTCAGCTCTGGGTAGGAGCCAGTTGAAACACACAGTTGAATTTCATCTTCTTAATGGACGGATCTCTGAGAGTGTTGCGGAAATTTCCTCACCAACACTGCGGATGCTTTTTAGCTTTAAGGCCTGATTGAAACCAGAATATCCTATGAAATGAAGTGCAAAGTACAGCCCTACAAGTAATATCTGACAACAAAAGAACTCAACAGCACCATCTCATCATCCCAGTTCTCATTGGTCAGCACTGAAAAAACTTCAAAGTGTGCAGCTCTTCATGCCGTTTACATGTGTGACCTCAGTTTTTATTTCTCGCTATATCCACGCCACGGTCAGGTTTGTGTCAAAATCATCGTCGTTTGTTCAAGCCATCAGCTCCCACTGGAGCAAAGGCCATCAACAACAATCCCCCAGCGCGCCTGTCCTGGGCTGCCCTTTCCAGTTCCCTCCAGGTGTATCCCGCTCTCTTCCTCTCTGCATCCAAGTCTCTCCATGAATTCCTAGGTCGTCCCCTTCTCGTCAAAATCATCAGTATTGGTAATTCATCGAGGACTTCTGCTGGACAGATGTGGTGGCGCTCTCCAGAGGTGGGGGGGGGGGGGGGGGGGGGGGGATGCTCACCCACACTGACTACCACGATTAAGCAGTATTGTTGACAGTAGGGGGCATGAAATGTGATGGTGCACATATGTTGGATGATAACAAAGCGCCAGTGAACATCACAGAGGCGACTTAACAGCAGTGCAGTGTATCTCTGGTGGACTGCCTCATGATAGATAATGACAGTTCTCTGTGGACTTGCTTGTGTTGGACTGTGACAGGATAGACTGGTGGGGGTGGGATGACCGTGTACAGGATGCTGCAGTAATATGTATGTAGATGATGATGATGTATTCTCCCGTCGCGTCCGATGGATGAGTAGGCAGGTCATACTGCTGATGTGGGTTCTCATGTGGGAATGAAGACAAAGTCTTCCACAGACACTGCATGGAATGGAGTCCTGCAAGGATGGGCCCCATCTTCTCCAATTTTTGTTTTCCTGCATGGTTGCTACTCTGTTGCGCTCGAATGTCTTTGTGCCCTTGGTGTAATTGTGTCTTTGTCTCTGACATTATTTCTATCTCTTTCATTTTTTCGCATCAGTCTTTTTATCCCTGTCTCTGTCTCCCTGTGTCTTTCTGACTCTCTTCCCCTCTGTCTTTTGCTCGCTCTCTCCTCTCCTCTCTCTCTCCTCTCTCTCTCTCTCTTCTCTCTCTCTCTCTCTCTCTGGGACTGTCTGAGAAAGAGAGAGGGAGAGTCATAGTCGGGACATGTAGAGGAAAGAGAAAGGTGATGGAGAGATTGACGGAAATAAAGATGTAGCGAAAAGAGAGAGACTGAGAAAGAGGTGCAGAAGAAAGAGAGACACAGACAAAGAGGAGAATACAGAGAAAGAGAAAAAAAAAGGGGGGGGGGGGGGTGGAGAGAGAGTGAGAGAACCAGGGAGATACACAGAGAAGGAGGGGGTGAACAGGCAGAGATACAGGCTGATACCGAGAGACAGTGTCAAAGAGAGAAAGAAGATGAAAATAATGAGAGAGAGAGAGAGACGGGGATTACAAGAGACAGAGACTACAAAAGACGGAGAAAGACATGCCGAGACAGAGATAGAGAGGCAGATGGATCCTTTACAACTCTGAATTTTGTTTTCATGTTGTACACGGTGTCGGCCTTCCAGGATGCGAAGGTTCATGAAGCGTCGAGTGTTGCGAATCGTGACTGAGTGACAAATGTGTAAACGAGTCTATTTTTCAAAAGAGAAAAGCTTAAAGGACCTGTACGGTGTGAATGGGAAAGATTTCCCCAGGGGTAGGCCTACTACTAAATACATAGTTCATCTTAAGATCTACTCTACGCTAGAACTGTGTCTCATAGTTTGACGTCCGCCCGTAGGCTTTACCACGAGTGTACCAGCGCTCTCTCTCTCTCTCTCTCTCTTCTCTCTCTCTCTCTCTCTCACACACACACACACACACACACACACACACACACACACACATAGTTTTTCTCCTCTCCCCTCCTCTCTCTCTGCCACTCTGTGAGACAGAGAGAGAGTCTGTCTCTCTGTCTGTCTGCCTCAATTTGTACGAGAGCATACGTGGGCCAGTGCGCCCACTTGCACAAGCAGCAGCAGCATGCTAGCGAGTGCACGTGTGTGTGTGTGTGTGTGTGTGTGTGTGTGTGCGTGTGCGTGCATGCGTGCATGCGTGTGTGTGTGTGTGTGTGTGTGTGTGCGTGTGTGTGTGTGTGTGAGTGATGTTTGAAACGAAGCCTACTTCACAGCATATAGCCTTTATAATACTGTTATCCTTTCGTGCATGTCTTAATGCCTTTAATGAAAGGACTGCCCTAAGTCTTGTGGACGAACTAGATTATCATTCTGACTCTCCCGGTACCAGAGAGTGTTCTGACTGCTGCTGTCTGGCAATGTTATACAGGTCTTCATTTACAAAAAGTTGTTTCAAAGGTGTAAAAACAGATAATGAACATAAAAAACAACGTCTCAATCAGCTGGTCTGACATCATGACGACGCCACGTAAGCGCTCACGCTCTTTTCTTCCGTTTGAATTTTTTGTTTCAATCCTTAGCAAGCACGTAGGCCTACAAGTATGTGGAAGGCTGCACGGCTGTCCACACCCTCAAGCCCACTCGTGAGCGTCTAAGCAAGCGCGCACGCGCACGCACATCTACACATACTCTCTCTCTCTCTCCTCTCTCTCTCTCTCTCTCTCTCAAACAAGCAAGCAAGCAAGCAAGAAAGCGCATACAGTGAGAGAGACAGAGACAGAGCGTTTTGTGTGTTGTTTCCCCGAGGACGATCTAAGAAGAGATGTTTGAAAGAAAGGAAAGCCTGAAGTGAGCAGAAAGAACTTGTGACAGGCTGAAAGGATGGACGGTTATTTAAACAAAACAAAACAAAAAGAGAGAGGGAGGGGTTATTTAAACAAAAAACAAAACAAAAAGAGAGAGGGAGGGAGAAATAACGGTGTAAAAAAAAAAAAAGAAAGAAGACAAGCGAAAGGATGCATGTTGGTTTTGAAAGTGGTGTGAGTGCATGTGGAAAGTGAAACAAGAAGCAAAGAGACTCGTGACTAAATTACCGCACCGCCAAACGAAAGAATAAACCCATGACAAAATAAACACTAGTGTTCGGTATGAAATGAATTCATTCTTTCGGTGCAGTTATTCTTTGCACTTGAACAGATATACTTGTTTTTTAAGAGGGTAGAGAACACAGTTTAAAATAAATGTTTTATTTTTTTATTCAACAACAACAACAACATAAGTAAATAAACAAAACGCGAAATAGGATAGGAAGAGACTAAACCTGATCTGGATGCACGGCTGTCTTAATTCAACAGACTGCGTTAGTAATGGTCAGATCTTGAGCGTTCTTCCCACCTCTCTCTCTCTCCTCTCTCTCTCTCTCTCTCTCTCTCTCTCATCTCTCTCTCTCTTCTCTCTCTCTCTCCTCTCACACACACACACACACACACACACACACACACACACACACACACACACACATCCGACAATAAAACAAACAGGTGAATGGTACCAAATCAGTTCAACAGCAGCAGCATTCAACTGAACCAAAATCGTTCAAAATGTGTGGGTTCTTGTCAGTGACTTCAAAGAATCTTAAGACACCCAGTCGCTGACATCCAACCCATCCACTCAAACCTATCGTTTCGGACAGTGGCTCGCTGTTTTGTTTTCATTAAATGCCGACACATTGAGAGATCTGGCACTGAAATGACTCACAGAATTGGGAAGAGCAACGCAGACTTTCCGCCGCCATGGTCGAATGGATTCAAGATCCACCTTTGAGTCAGTTCAAGGTGCAAACTTTTTTTCATCTAAGGGAAGTAATTAGCACATCTTATTAATAAAAGGTCTCTTTTTCCTTGATAGCGTCCACAATCAACTTGTGATATTCGTCATTTATGCAAGTTCTGAAAAAAGAAAAAAAAACGGGCGGGGTTTTTTAAAACCGGAAACGGGGGGCCCCTTTGACAAAAAGGTGTCGATGGTCTTCCTCAAAAACGTCCTGGGGCATTCGTCCAGCCAAAGGGGTACGGGGAAGGAACGCCTGCGGTCTATCAGTTAGTTCCCATGTCTTTATTATAAAACATGGGAGCGGGGGGCGGGGGGGGGGGTGCGGGGGGGGGGGATTTGGAAATGCAGCATTCCTTGAATTAGAAATTTTAAAACAGTAAATGAAAAGATGTTGGTTTAACTTTTTTCCTCTTTTAAAGAAATTTCAGGGGTTAAAGGAACATTGTAGGGGGCCTATTTTTTTGCTAAAAATGGAGTCGGGACCCACCGATACTCATTACAAAAACATAAAAAAGGCTTCGTTCCCCAACTAAGCTACTACCCACCTTTCACCAAATTTTTCGCAAAAAGGGTTGGTAGGTTTTGTTTTAAAATTTGCGGGGGACATGGAGAAAACGGGCAAACTCGAACGAACGATACTAAGAAATTCCTTGGCGAGCCGGGCGTAAACCAAAAGGGCATTGGGGGAGAGCCAGCCTCGCCACGGCCAAACCAGATCCCCCCATCTTCAGATCTGCCCAAAGTATATCCAGACCACATCCCCATTTTCTATTTTCCAACCCAAAGTTCGTTAGAATCGTTTCATTTTTTTTTTGGGATGATTTTGTTTTTTTGTTTTTTTTTTTTGTTTTTTTTGTTTTTTTTTTTTTTTGTTTTTCTTTTTTCTTTTTTTTTTATTCCTCGCTTTTATGCTGAAAACGCGCTAGTGGAATAGGGGGGTGGAGCTTTTTTTTAAAAAACAATAAATAAATCAGATGAAAAAATACATATCAGGTCAAAGTCCCACTGCAGAAATTGGAGCTAGGGATTTGTAGGAACGTCTGCATACAGCCTCATGAAACAGCTCTCAGTTGCAGGGAAGGAAAAACCAGAGCCCTGAAAGCAATGGCAGAAGCGGCAGAGAGGTGTTCAAGCTGGATCTGGTCAAGGAGGAACAAAAGTGAACTTCATAAGGCTTAATTTCCCTACAAATATCAGGTGTCCCTGTGGCTCAGTGGTTAAAGCGCGAGTCATTAAGTAGAAAATGAGCAGTCCAAGGTCATGGGTTCGAATCCCAGCCATGGCTCGTCCCAAGATGGGGAAAAAAAAGGGACAGCAAGGACATCCGAGTCATGAACCGGTGTGGCCCAACCCCCCTAGAGTGTCAGGAGATAAGGGCCGAAACACTTGCTTGAAGGGGCTCTCTTCTGAGACTCTCTGCTGCCACGCTCTCCACGAGTTTCTTTCTACATTAAGCGAGCCATGGCTCAGATCTCGTGTCCCAGTGTAGGTGGTTCGAGCAGAGAAGAGAGAGGTAAGTAAGGTAATGTTGCTTAGAGAAGAGAGAGAGAGAGAGAGAGAGAGAGAGTCAGCGTTATTGAAACTGTAGGACTTTGCATACTTTGTTTTTTCTTTTTGGTCTTTTTCTTTCATGCCAGGTATACAGTTGTTCAGACTTTGCGCCATGTCCCCCCCCCCCCCCCCCCCCCCCCCCGGGTTTTCTTTTAAGCCTGTTATGCAGTTGTTAGGACATGGCCGTGCTGTGCTTTGTATCTTTTCTTCTATGCCAGCAATGCACTTGGCACTGTGTGATGATCCTGTCCTCAGAATTGTGCCTGTCTTGCCAGCAGGCTTGCTTTAGAAACGGCCAGCAATAAACGATGTGTGTGGTGTGTGTGTGTGGTGTGTTGTGTGTGGTGTGTGTGTTGTTGTGTGTGTGTGTGTGTGTGCGTGCGCGCGCGTGCACGCGTGTGTGTGTGCGTGCATGCGTGGTGTGCATGCGTGCATGCATGCATGTGGCGGTGTGTGTGGTGTGTGTGTGTGTGTGTGTGTGTGTGTGTGTGTGTGTGTGTTGTGTGTGTGTATGTGTGTGTGCGTGTTTGTGTGTGTTGTGTGTGGTGTGTGGTGTGTGTGTGCGTGCGTGTGCGTGTGCGTGTGTGTGTGTGTGTGTGTGTGTGTGTGTGTAACCACACATATGTTTGATTTTGAAAATGAATTCATTCAATGCTGTACAAGAATAATTTTTCAAAAAAGTGAAAGCATTTTGACTCGCTTTCTTCTTTTTCTTTTCCATCATCAGGCATAGCCTTCAGTAAGATTAATCCATCCAATCCTCTCTCTCTCTCTCTCTCTCCTCTCTCTCTCTCTTTCTCTCTCTCTCCTCTCTTTTTTTTTTTTTTTTTTTTTCTTGTCAGTGTTATCAGTTCGCTTCTCCTTCTAGTTTCATTTCTAGCCACTCCTCTCTTGTTTTTCTATAGTTCTTAACCATCTTTCAAAAACACGCCTCCGTAAATCTGAACAGCGGGCTTTTTTCCCCCTGTCTACTATCAGTGTAGAATTGTCGCTGCAAAGACGCAACAGACAGCTCCTTAGGGTGCTAGTGGGTTCAGTGTTCAAAGCCACCACTGAAAAGACAG
>CM031596.1:9562316-9616464 GCA_018398815.1 Conus ventricosus | reverse complement strand
GTCTCTTTGTGATAAACGGGGCCGGGAAATTATTATTATTATTTTATTATTTTATTATTATATTATCGTGCTTTCCTCGCAGATTATTGAAAAGCAATGACTAAAATAAATCGTTATCAGTTGTGATGTTGTGTACATTGTCTCTAAAATTTCAAAACAAATTTCACGTGTTGTTTTTGTTTATCATTATCACCGCTGTGATGGTCCACAAAATAATGTGATTTTGTGTGTGTGGTGTGTGTGTGTGTGTGTGTGTGTGTGTGTGTGTTTGCAAAGTAAGAACAACGTAAACCAAAGTCAAGACAGAAAAAGACGATTCACACCGTGTTACCATAACAGAACAGACCAACGTACCAACGAACACATATGTGTCTTGGATAAGAAGAATGAGAAAAGTCACAAACTCGACCAAAAACTTTCAACAAATATTTTGGTCAGATGAAAGGGGAAGAGAGGGAAAAGGAAGAGAGAGAAAAGGGAGAGAGAAAAAGCTATGCACAAGGCCAGCTTTTTTTTTTTTTTTTAATAATAATAAAATTGTATCACAACATTCAACTGCCGGCGAGTTACAGTTAGACAGTATACATTAAAAAAAAAACACATCTCTCTCTCTCTCTCTCTCTCTCTCTCTCTATTGGATTTAAGATGGTGGGGTGAGCTGAAGAGTGGGCGGTTTGGCTTTTGGCCGAAAGCATTTCTAACCCCCATGTAATTTAGTTGACAAATGTGAGGATTAAAAACACATTTTGCAAACATACCATTGCTAACATCCATAACATCATTTGGACTTTATTCTGCAATATTTTATCACCCCTTTTCAAAAAATGACCCTGTAAATCCCATATTTTAAAACAAGTTCGAAATTTTAGATTTTTTCACTGTGTGTGTGTGCGTGTGAGTGTGTGTGAGTGTGAGTGTGTGTGTGTGTGTGTGTGTGTGTGTGTCCTGATCGTTCTCCAGGGGTGCTATTCAAATATATTATTATGCTGTGTAGATCTATCTGCTTGGTCTATGAACTGAGAAACGGTAACTTTCCTTACAATAGAAAGATTGGCATTGTCTTCCCCTGATTTTGCTTTGTCCTATTCGTCAGAAATTGCCAAAACATGGTGTCAAACGGCGTGCCTGTAATGTAGACACTTGTTAATATCATGGACCGATTCAGTTCTGGATCTGATGTGATGTTTGTTTACTAAATGACGCAGGCACGATTGTGTAATGATCTTGACCCGTAAAATGAGAAAAGGTAAGTCTACTTGCAATGAAAGCTTTACAGGCGGTAGGCCTATATTCTCGTGATGTAGAGGGAACACACACACACACACACACACACACACACACACACACACACACACACACACACAAGCATGTACATATACACTGACGGACGCGCAGGCGCGCGCGCGCGTGCACACACACACACACACACACACACACACACACACACACACACACACACACACACACACATACACGCACACACTGTCTATCACTTCCCCATTTCCCTTTTATTCTTAACACACACGCGCCCGCGCCCACGCACGCATGCACACACGCACCTTCATAATCAAGGGGATGGGGTATGATGGAAAATGTATAGGCCTATTTCGTGATTTTTTTTTTTTTAGTGTGAAGAAGGCTCAGTGGGGAGAGCGGGAGGGTGGGGGTGGGGGGATATATTAGACCTAAACATTGTAGCATGCGTGATCAGTTAATTTGACAGACGACAAATCCATTTTCTGAATTGCATGAGCTCTCTTCTCTCTCTCTCTCTCTCTCTCTCTACTCTCTCTTCACTCTCTCTCTCTCACACACACACACACACACACACACACACACACACACACACACACACACACACACATAGGCCTAACACACACACTGAGGTGTGTCACTCATCGCAGACATCTGACATGTGTATGAATCGTGTTCTTTCATCACAGAATGAAAGCTTGCCCGTGGAATGTAAAAGGGTTGTAACGAGTTTTGTAGCAGGCTATGCCTATCCAAACATGTTCTTTTCAGCCCGCTTTACGATCCCTTTCAATGTAAAGAAAATGCAGGACTACTGGTGGTGGAAAAAAAAATCCGAGCCTTTTGTTTTGGGCTTTTCTCCTCCTTCTTTTCTTTCTTTTCATAACCACCGAGTTCATTTTAAATGATTAGATTTAACCATCGTAGGCAACACCTCAAAACGCGTTTCAGTCTCACCGGCATGTCCCAGTATGCCTGGGCCCACTGTTTACGTGCTACATTGCTGCTACCAAAGGCTGCCTCTCAGTTTGTGAACAGTTATTAAACATACAAACAACCTAGAGCTAGAGTGTAGAAGCTATAGATAGAGCTGTACCTGCTAAAATGGCCGATGTAGCCTGATAATAAAAGCAAAAGAAACTACGCAATTTAACATTGATTTAACTCTGTCACGACCGACCCTGAAGGTCTGCCTGACAGGATCGATCTAGATGGGAGTGAAGGGAGTGACTGACCTCACACGCCTCGCAAGAGACCACACAAGAAAGATTACGATACAATACACCATTTATTCACACCAGCACACACATAGTCACAAATAAGCTTTCTAACACACACAACACGCACAATCACAATTAAGCATTTCAACACACACAACATGCACATAGTCACAAACAAGCATTCCAACACACACAACATGCACAATCATAAATAATCATTTTTAAACAGTCATTCATTTCCTTGCTTCATGTGGTCCCCCCCCCCCCCCCCCCCCCACACCTCTGTCTCTCCAAAGTCCTCCGAGAGCACCGGGTCGATTCAGGCACCCCCAAACCGGGTCTGTTCCTGAATAGAGTTTTCAAGGCCGACACCCTTGATATACGCGCACCCCCAAAATGGCACGACACAGAGTTACCCACACCCGGTCACGTGCACTGCAGGAGGTCCGTGGACGGTGGAGAGTGGCTCCCGTGGGACAGGGCGTTGTCGCGGAAAGTCCCGGACAGGGCCAGGACCATCCAGCCAAGTCCACTTGCTCCTCAACCAGTGCGCGGCCCCAACAGCGCAAGCAGCGGGTGGAGCCCCCGGGAGGAGAGAAGGAAGGAACTGGAAGGGAAGGAGAGAGAAGAAAGAAGGGCACACGCCGGTCACGTGCGCTGCAGAAGGTCCGTGGGCAGTGGAGAACGCCTCCGGTGGGACGAGGCGCCCCCGGGGAAAGCCCCGGAAAGGGCCGGGAAACCACCCCAAGGGGAAAAGGGTCCCCCCGTGCCCCCTCAACCAGTGCCCCGGCCCAACAGCCCCAGCATCGGGTGGACCCCCCGGGGAGGAGAAAATAAAGGAAGCACAGCTACCCTTTGGTTCCCCCCCAAGTGGGGGGAAAAGGGCAAATTTCCCTTTTCCCTCTGTCCAGAGGGAAAGGACAGAAAGAGCGATGGGGAAAAAAAAGATGGGATTTTGGGTTGGGGGTTCCCCTCCCCTCCCGGGGGGCCCCGCCCCTTAAAAATAAGGAGTAAAAGGAAAACCCCCCCTCAACAAATGGGGAGCCAAAAACACCCAGGGGGGGGGGGGGGGGGGGGGGGGGGGGGTTGGGGGGGGGGGGGGGGGGGGAAACCCCGCTACGTAAGGGTGAGCAAAACCCAAAAGCCTAAAGGAATGTTACACTTTTGTGGAAAGGTTAAAAGCGGGTGAGGGGGCCGGGATAGAGACAGCGAGTTAAAGGGCAAAAGGTACCAGCCACCCTGATCCTGCAGGATAAATTTGGGCAGGGGCAGGGAATTAGAGAGAGAGGAGAGAAGTAAACCTAACCGGGAGTGAACCTTAAGGTGCAAACGCCCCATTAGCCACTTTAAAGGGAGGGGATACACAACAACAACAACGACAATAAATAAATAAATTTAATTCCCCCACCCAAAGTGGCCAATTGCATGGGCCTCGTGACAAACTCGTCCCAAAACCCCCCTTTAAAAGCATTGTTTTCTGAATCCCGTGCCCTTTGAACCTTGAGCATTTTGCAAATCACAAAATGGGACCAAACCCCAAACTCTGGGGTCGCCCCGGTACGAAAAAAAAAATCAAATAAAACCCGTTCCCGTAAAATTACACAGGGAAATACAAAATTTTTGGTAAAACATCTAAGAAAAATTTCCCCAACAAAAAGTGTAATCCGGGGACAGGTGATTTTTCACTCCCGACAACTGTCCTAAAAAACCCAAAAAGGGGGAAAAACCCTGACTGGGGGGAAATTTTGGCCCTCTGACTGTTTTCCCCAATGGGTTTTTGCTGATAAGGGAGCTCGGCGAGATAGCCCGCATCCGTATTGCGGGAAACCCCTTGATATGGCGAAAATGACTGCAGTTCCACTGCCTAACTTTTATGGGAACGTCTGACCTTGGCCCAAAATCCAGTCCGGGCCGGGAAAGGGGGGATGATGATCGCTCTCCATTTAAAACTTTGGGCCCGGGAACTTCTTTTGGGCACGCCAGTGCGCGTCCAAATCTCCCCAGAGAGCTTCAGAACGGGTAGGGGAAATCGATGCCCAAAAGGGGACAGCCTCTGGGTACCGAGTCGCTTTTTTTCCCCACCATACCAAAAAAGTAGGGGTGACCGCAAACGGATGGGGGCTTAAGGGGGTCCCACCAGGTGGGACTTTCGCCCTTGCTGAATGGCTCCCCAAAACCAGTGGAAACTGACCCTAGGGGAACACGTTTTCAAGCAAACCCTTAGGGTTTTTCCGTTGGCAGACATCGCAACTGCGGAAGTACTGCCTAACCTAGAATTCATCCCCGGCCAAAGGGTCCTGTCCCCCCCCCCGCTCGAGAGTCCGCTTTAAAGCCCAAAGGACCGCCAGGGTAATCGGGGGCCTGCCGGAGAACAGATTCTCTCAAGTTTTTGGGGGAACGACAAGCTGCTTGGCCACACGATCTGCCTAAAGGGAAAACCCTAAAGAGGACCCCCCTTGGGGGGGGGGGCTTGAAGCTCCCCTTTGGGGCGTGTGGGGCGGGACTAAACGGGGGGATCAAACCAAATTGTGCAGGCGTTGGACACCCAAAGCCCCCTGGCCTCCCGACGGACCATGGTAGAAAGGATCACCCCCTGCAAAAAACCCGTCAGAGATGGGCTGAAAAAGGGGAGCAATTCCTGTTCCTGCTTCTTAGTTTTGGCGCGTGTGGTAACCCCCACACACGCCTGTACGGGCAGACCCGTAGACATGGCCGACTTGCGCCCCTCAGAAAAGGGTAAAATTATTCCCTATGAAAGGGAAATTACATAGTTCCTCCCCGCGATGGCGCCCCACTTCGCCACAAAATTTGGGGGTGGAGACGGGAAGGAGTCCCGAAGGAGGGGTGGAGGAAAAACCCACCTCCAACCCCAACATGGGTAACTGGCACCCCCCTGAGCCTCGGGGGAAACCCCAAATTTTAAATCACAAAGACCCGTTGCTGCCCCGAACCCCCCGATGGTGCCCCCAAAGGGAAAACCCCAAACCAACAGAGGAAACACTGGGCACTCCTTTCCCACCAAAAATGGGATGGAACCCACGTTACCCCGAGGCACGAGGACGAGGGAAAAGGAAAACCCCCATGATCCCGGGCAGTTTAGGACAATCTTTTCCCCAAAATGTGGCCATCGCCCACAAAAAAAACCACAGTCGGGGTCTAGGTCCCGATGAACTGCCTCCCTTGTTCGCCCGCTAGCAGTCGTGGGCCCCTTTAAATTGCCACCAAATCCGGGGGGGTCTTCCTGTCCGTATCTGGGCGGTGCCCCCTAAAACCCTACGGGCTTCAGCAAACACCTCAGCAGTATTTAATCGCAGCCGGAAAAACCCGGGGCTGTCCGCCTATAGGACCTCAACTCTGGGGAAAACGGGGTTTGTCAGCGTTCGAAGAGAAACAGATCCCCAAACCCAACTTTGCCAACTGACGCAGTACCCCCGCTTTTTTTTGCACCCCATCTCCAAACCCGCACAAGGTCTCGTCGTTATTCTTTTTATGGACCTGAACTTCCTCCTGTAAAGCTCTGGGTAAAGGGGGCAAAAATTTACGCAAGGGCCCAAATGGGAAGTCTGATAAGACGCACCTTCATTTAGAGGTTTAGCACACACCCCTTGGGAGTAAACCCACAACCCAGAAAAAAGGTTTCATGGCCTTTTGTTCCTCAGACAAATTGGGAGAAGTTTCCACCCTTTTCAAAAAGCTCTAAGAAATATCTATGTCCTCACTAGGTCTGAACCTGGAAGCTTTTAAAATTGGGCCTTAACTCTATCACCTGCCTTTTATTAACCCCCTGTTTTTCAGTTCGGGAGTCCGCGAAAGAAAAAAAAAAATTGTTCCACCCTTTTTCTAGTTGGCCCCCTTCTGGCAGCCTTATCTTTCGCGAGCTTCCCCGTCTGGAAGCCTCCTTCTACGCAAGGGTTTCCCGTCTGGAAACCTCTTCCCTTTCGCCGAGTTTCCCTTCCCCACGCTGATCAAATCCCCTTACGTAAAGCCCCTCCTACCAAAATCTTTCCCCACGCAGGGGTTCCTGCCGGAAGCCTCTCCCCAAAGCCGAGTTTCCTCTTCCCGACGGAGGGCTTCCGCCTAACAGCCTCTTCCCCACGCTGTGTTGCCTCTTCCCCACACGGCCCCTCCAAAAACATAAGGACGGAGGCGATGTCCCCGGGCAGGGTTCACCCCCTCCCCACACGGGAGGATGACCCGTTTGACCCCTCCCCTTGGGGCTCGATTTCTTATGAGGAAAGTTTCCCAGGGCAAACTCCTTAGGGAAAGCATGGAGAGGAGAAGGCTTTGGTTTTTGCGATCAAAGAGGCCCCCCGTTTTCTTTGGGTATAAATTGACGCCCCCGAGCGGAAGTGGCCCTCGGGGCTCAGCCGGAAACCCCCCAGCGAAGAAGTAGTGAAAAATAAATCCCCTGGACTATCGGCACAGCACGGAATAAATGGAAGTCACTGTGTGAAGTACTGGTACTAATAGTGGGACTAATTTTTAAACCTTTTTATCTTTTGACGCACGCGTCGTATAAAAACCCCCAAACACCGGCCCTTTCCAGCCAAAATAGGGGCCTAAAGGGGATCCCCATACCGGAGAAAAAACCTTCCACTTTAAAAAAAAATAAAAAAACCGTCGGGTATGTCCCATCTCCCGGACGAGCTGGAAAAATAGAAATAAAAAAAAAATGTAAATGCAATGGGCCCCGGTGCTTCCCCCCTGGCAAACAAACCCCGCTCTACAACCCGAGCAACAGTGCCCGGGGGGGTCCCCGGGAAAAAAAAAAAAAAAAAAATGTCCAGGGTGCTCCCCCTGGCAACACGCGCTCCACCATGAGCAAAAAGGCGGTGGGGCTCAACGGGCAAAAAAAAAACCCAAATTTGGGGAAGGAAAACCGGGGAAAAAAAAAGAAAAAAAAATGACCTAACGTTTAAAAACACCGGGGAGGTACCTTTAGGTCTATTCCCTTTAGGTCTTTCCCTTTAGGGCTTTTTCCCTTTAAGTTTTACCTTCCCGGTTATTCTCGTTAAGTCTTAGGGGTTTGGGTTAGTCCCTAACCCTAAACCCTAAACCCAACCCCTATCCCCAACCCCATCCCAAACCCCCACCCCAACCCCCATCCCTAACCCTACCCCTAAACCCTATCCCGATCCCTAACCCTATCCCTAACCCTATCCCTAACCCTATCCCTAACCCTAACCCTATCCCTAACCCTATCACTAAGACTTAACGAGAATAGACCTGGAAGGAATAGACTTAAAGGGAATAGACCTAAAGGGAATAGACCTAAAGGGAATAGACCTAAAGGGCCGCCCCCGATACACCTACCTGTACTCAATAACCCGGTAGAGAAAACTGGTTAAATACAAAACAGGAACGGCAGACTGAGTGGCACCAGAAAGGAAAGTCTTACGGCCGTAACTGCGTGAGGCACCGGCGGAAAGAGGTCTGGACGCGGTCGATTCCCCTTTGTCTCGACTCGACTCCCCAGTCACACCGGAAGTTCCTTCAGGCCACCAGAAGACTCCCTACACACTAGAGTCACCCAGCCAACCACCCACAAACAAACACGACAAACTGACTAAACACATGCAAGACAGACAGAACTGGACAGGTACTCCGCGAAACGAGAGAGAGACAGTCAGAGCCCTTCACATCCCGGACGAGCCCCCACAATTGTCACGACCGACCCTGAAGGTCTGCCCTGACAGGATCGATCTAGATGGGAGTGAAGGGAGTGACTGACCTCACACGCCTCGCAAGAGACCACACAAGAAAGATTACGATACAATACACCATTTATTCACACCAGCACACACATAGTCACAATAAGCTTTCTAACACACACAACACGCACAATCACAATTAAGCATTTCAACACACACAACATGCACATAGTCACAAACAAGCATTCCAACACACACAAACATGCACAATCATAAATAATCATTTTTAACAGTCATTCATTTCCTTGCTTCATGTGGTCCCCCCCCACACCTCTGTCTCTCCAAAGTCCTCCGAGAGCACCGGGTCGATTCAGGCACCCCCAAACCGGGTCTGTTCCTGAATAGAGTTTCAAGGCCGACACCCTTGATATACGCGCACCCCAAAATGGCACGACACAGAGTTACCCACACCCGGTCACGTGCACTGCAGGAGGTCCATGGACGGTGGAGAGTGGCTCCCGTGGGACAGGGCGTTGTCGCGGAAAGTCCCGGACAGGGCCAGGACCATCCAGCCAAGTCCACTTGCTCCTCAACCAGTGCGCGGCCCCAACAGCGCAAGCAGCGGGTGGAGCCTCCGGGAGGAGAGAAGGAAGGAACTGGAAGGGAAGGAGAGAGAAGAAAGAAGGGCACACGCTGGTCACGTGCGCTGCAGAAGGTCCGTGGGCAGTGGAGAACGCCTCCGGTGGGACGAGGCGCCGCCGCGGAAAGTCCCGGACAGGGCCAGGAACATCCAGCAAAGTCCACGTGCTCCTCAACCAGTGCGCGGCCCCAACAGCGCCAGCATCGGGTGGAGCCCCCGGGAGGAGAGAATAAAGGAAGCACAGCTACCCGTGGTTGACCCACGTGGCGGGTCAAGCGACTCTCTCTGCCCTCTGTCCAGTTGAGAGGACAGCAGAGCAGATGCGGAAAAAAAGATGACGTGATGTCCCTCCCCTACAGGCCGACTGTAGGGATGAAGGTACCGACCGTACCTTCGACGAAGTGGTGTAGAACCAAAAACAGAGCAGGCGCTCTCAGAGACATCTTTCGCTCGAGTGAAGAGAAAACCTCCCTCAACGATGGCAGCCAACATGCCACGCTACGTCACAGTGAGCATACCTCAAGCCTAAGAGGAATGTTACACGTGCGGCAGGTTAAAAGACAGGTGAGAGGTCGATAGAGACAGCGAGTTCAAGCGAAAGGTACCAGCCACCCGTGATCCTGCAGGATGAATTGCACGGGCAGTGGAATTAGAGAGAGAGAGAGAGAAAGTAAACCTAACCTGAGCTGAACGACATTAAGGTGCAAACGCACCACTAGCCACATTAAGGGACGGATACACAACAACAACAACGACAATAAATAAATGAATAATTCCACCAGCCAAGATAGGCCAATTGTCATAGGCCTCGTGACAAACTCGAGACAAACTCTCTCTCTCTCTCTCTCTCTCTCTCTTGTTTTTGTTACTGGTTTAATCATAAACACATGCACTACATTTCGTTCCGTTGGGCATGGCAGAACCGGTGTTTGTAATGAAGCTGAGATGCGTTTCACAGAGGCGAGGTGGCGAGGATTCTCTCTTGCTGGCTAGTGTCAGAGTTTCAGAGCTCATCCTAGCAGCGAGCGGGGATAGGAATAGGAGAGAACAGGGGATATGGATTGGAATAGGAGAGAATATGGGATAGGGATAGGAATAGGAGAGAATAGGAATAGGAGAGGATAGGGATAGGAATAGGAGAGAATAGGGGGTAGGGATAGGAATTGGAGAGAATAGGGGATAGGAATAGGAGAGAATATAGGATAGGAATAGGAGAGAATATAGGATAGGGGTATGAACAGGGGAGAATATGGGATAGGGATAGGAATAGGAGAGAATAGAGGATAGGGATAGGGATAGGAGAGAATATGGGATTGGGATAGGAATAGGAGAGAGTAAGCGATAGGGACAGGAAGAGGAGAGAACTAGCTAGAAAAAGAAAGGCCGACAGCTCCTTTGATTGGTGCAGGTTTGGTATATAACGTTCTCTGATTTGTGGCTAAAACGATCAAAACACTGACCCTTCAACAAAAACTACAGCTAGAAGTAGTGACATTTTTAATTTGAACATGTGCCCGTTTTGTTTGTTTGTTTTTTGTATTCCTCTCGCCTCCTACATCCTTTGCCATTAGCATTGGCCAGCCATTTTGCCAGTTCTCGAGTCTGTGAAACGAATCGTCTCAGTTCCAGCCGAAATATAGAGAGCTGTTTTCAACCGAGGATAGTTGGAGGTAGTGACCAAAATAAAAGAAAAAGAAAAAGAAAATATCTTTGGGTTTTATATTTTTGATGGAGAGACAAGAAATCATGCACTTGGAGTGGGGTCGGTTTCCATAGCTATTGTCAGTCTTGCAGTTTTGAAACTGGTCCGTATTTCTGAATGATGATGTCTCTCATTGCACCTCTTCTTCACCCTGCGTATCACAGCTTAACGCCTGCTATTGTCGTCAGTCCAGCAGCTTTGAACTTGGTCCCCATGTCTGAATGATGATGTCTCTCATTGGATGTCAGACTCTTGCTCATGCAACGTCGAGAAACAACCAGTTAAAAAAAAAAAGAAGCAAAACAGAGTTCCTCCTTTTTAATTAACAACTAATGTTTTACACTGTTGTTTACATACAAGTTCTTTCTACTTTGTTTTACAGAAAAAAAAATATACAGACTTATTTCAAATTAAACACATTAACAAGTCCACACAGACTCAAAATGAAACGTTTCTCTTTTCAAGTTCGCACTCACAGTGCTGCACAAAAAGAAAAAAAAAATTCCAATATAGCAAAGTCTCCAGGTGCTCATAGACCCATTACTGTTTCTTTTCCAGTGTCCAATCTTTGCGACCTCTTGTCGACTAATGAAAAATACACAAACTGTGCTTGTGCCCTTCTCTACAGAAAAATAAACCAGACTACAACCCTACTTTATCTAAGGGAAGAAAAGTTTCTGAAAGAAAAAGAAAAACATATCAATTATCTTTTTTTTTTCTTCTTTTTTTTTTGGAGCTGAAGAATGTTTAGCTTCATCATTTTTTTCTCTCTTCATTTTCTTCACCTTGGCTTGCCTGAGGTTTCGTCAGTATGGTCTAGCCGTGGCCTTTAATTTTTAATGACATAAGACACCTCCTGTGTGTAAAACAAACAAACAAACAAACAAAAAAAGCCTATGAGGCATGTGTGTTCGTGGAGCCTCGCCTCTACAGCACCGTCTTTTCACTGCTTCAACTACCCATGCTTCAGGTAACAAATCATGCATTCATGTATGCTCATCGTTCAGCATTTGTGCATGCTGTACAGTTTACATGAGCAGACACCGCAGGTGCAAACTTTAACTATCTTCCTTTTTGTTTTTTGTTTTTTTTTCTTCCTTTTTTGTTGGTGATCGCCTGCACAATCGATCAGTATGTTCCATCAATGCACTCCCCCAAGTACCTATTTGTTTTCTCTCCGTAAGCCGGCCCAACGTGCTTTCGTACAGATCCAGATGATAATTTTAGGGAGCCGGAATAGCTCAGCTGGTAGAGCGCCTGACTCGTAATCTTGGTGATCCTGGGGTTGCGGGTTCGAACCTCCGCCGGGGCGTTTCGGTACAGGGGGATTTTTCCCTCGGAGTTAACATTGGTTCTGACTCCATTTCCCTTACAGTCCTTCGAATGAGACTATAAACCGAGGTTCCGTGTGTGAACGCACGCATAACATCTTGCACACACGTAAAATCCCATCACCAACTTTCGGAAGAGTAGGCCAGTTTGGCCGTTGGTATGGATGACACGTTACACATAGCATGCGCCCTGCGTGAGAAATGGAAAGA
Organism: Conus ventricosus; assembly: GCA_018398815.1. NCBI lineage: Eukaryota > Metazoa > Mollusca > Gastropoda > Neogastropoda > Conidae > Conus > Conus ventricosus. The sequence goes on along the minus strand of CM031596.1, from coordinate 9,604,456 downwards.
ATGAAGGAAGTAAAGAAAATGAGTGATCGATATTGAGCGATACTTACTGGATGACACGGGAAACGACTGAATGAAGCGCCAGCTGGCAGCTCTTCAGTCGGCACTACCCAGGTAGGCAGCCCGTTGTGTAAACGAGTGTTGATTGTAAAGCGCTTAGAGCTTGGCCTCTAGCCGAGAATAGGCGCTATATAAGTATTCATTATTATTATTATTAATTTTTAACTGTAATAAATAAAATATTTCACAACTTCTAAGCTAACTGATCTATAACACACATACACACACACACACACACACACAACTGCATACGGTTTCCGAAAAACTGAATTCAACACATGCCAACCGAAAGTCCGAAACGTCAGACTAGGCCGTTCGATGATTTCGCAAAAGAAAGGAATTGGGTTTTATGGCATTTTCCTGCGAATCATAACGTTCTTTAATATGCACTTGAACATGTTTTGAGTTGTGCAGCAGCACTTTGACAGTTATCGTAATTGACCCCCCCCCCCCCCCCCCCTCTCCTTTCTTTTCAGTCAGGCCAAAGATAGTTCGCCCTAGTCTTTGGTCAGGCCCAGTGGAACCCGGCTCCAGACTAGGCTGCAATTTCTGAAATAGAAAGTGTGTGTGTGTGTGTGTGTGTGGGGGGGGGGGGGGGGGGGGGGGTCCCGAGTCCCGACAGCGGAACAATCATCTGTCAAGTGTGTGTGTGTGTAAATACCACAATGGTATGACCTAGGCCTTGAGTAGCCCTCCCTCCTCCCTTTCCCGCCCCTCTCGTCTGTCCAATCACAGCCTGGTGGCTTTCCCACCTGATGACGGGGATGTTCGCCATCGCTACTCGGCATCGCCGATGATCCTGACAGTAATCGTTCGAGTAAGTACAAGATCAGGTTTACTATACTTCAGGGGTCGAAATTTGTAACAGCGCATCCTTTAGATGCCGCCCACAACTGTCTCAAGTAAATCCATGAAACGTTTGTTGTCGATAGGAAGGCTAACGCAATCAGACAAAGCGACTGACAGTGGCTGTTCAGGGACAGGTAGTCTAGAAGATGGTCAGTCTGCTAGAATTGCACAAGTTTGTTGCCGCAGTGCATGGGATCGATCAAGTTAAGAAATAAGAGTGGTGGGAGGTGGTTGGGGTTGGAGGTTGGGAACAGTACCGGAATAACAATCGCATTTCTTAATAATTCAATGGGGCTGATGCACCTGATTGACAGACTTGAAACCAGTAACCTAATCGGTCGTAAGGCGGCTGTACTCAGGTTGTGCTAAGTTAGCATGAGAGATCTGGAATTATAATTTCGGTCACAATCCGACAATCTGTGGAGGTGTAAAAGAAGCAAGCGAATATGAATAAGCCTTGAGTATTAGGAAGCAAACCGAACCCCGAGTCAGACAGATGGGCGGCACCCAGTGTTTTGAAAGGGTCTAGATCTAGACAGCTGCGATTTCCGGCAGCTTGGACTAAAGGAATTTTGTCTGCTCAGGCAATTTGCTTCATTCTCAAAGTTTACCAGCGTCAGCATGGTTTTGACGGACCAGTGACATTGTACCAAGTTGGTTGCGATTCTCAATAATTATAATTGAACTTGATTTGCCTCTGTGTATAGGTGTGGAAATTCAAACGATTTGTTGACTTCTTCAGCGTTCCTGTATCTGGTAGCGTGTGAACTCGTTTTACCCTGTCGGGATACTCACACTAAACTCGAGAGTATAGTCAGTTCACTCCGACTTCGTTGAGTGCAGAAATTTGTGGGAAGAGGTCGTGGAAAACGATAGATAAAAGATATGGTAGACAAAAAGGACAGCAGACGACAGTACAGCAAAGGAGACAGAGTTACTGAAGGGAAGCGAAAGAAAAGGGGACGTTACTAGCACAGAATGCCCAGAAGGTGGGGGAACTATTTGGACCAAAGCCCCCCCCCCCCCCTCCCCCAGGTATCCCCACGGGGGACATTTGTTGACAAATCTTGAAGAACTTAACATTATTGATAATATAAGCCATAAGCAGATGCGGAGGAAGCTGCTCCTAGCTCAAATTGTGTATCACCAAATACAAATGACTATTGTCCAAAAACAGGTTGATCTCAAGTTTTCAGTCTTACTCATAGCGAGGGGCACAGTTAATCAATATTGTATGCAAACCTCTAAATTAATTGTAATTATTTGATGTACTATATTTGAAATGGAATTTGGAAGACATAATCATCATTGTGGAAAGGTTGTATAATACTTGCGTATCAGTTCATTGCGTTGTCTTTTTCGTCCTCTAAAGGAAGAAAGTAACTGAAGTTATGTGCATGTTGATGGAGCAGATGGCCATTTGCAAACAGAAATGGAAAAGTAATGGAGAAAAAAAATTAAATAATGATACCTTTCCTATATTTGTTCCAAAATTTAAGCATATTTTAATGATAAGATGAAAAGAATAACTGGTTTATACACTGATGAATTTGGTGAATGTTATTGAATTTTTTTTTAAACAAACAAGATGGGTAAATTAAGTATCTGAGGTCAAGATTATGAATTACAAATATTTGCCCAAGCCTGGGTTATTCTGCATTCCAGAAAGTAGAACTAGTAGGATGAGTTAAATGCACATTTCTTTATTCGTTTGTTTATGTATTTATCCACTTTGTGACGGGTCTCCGATGTTCTCCCTCGTTATTGAAATATGATTATCATATGCAAGGATGCAGGGTATGGGTGGGGTGGGTGGGGGTGGTATAGACAGAAGCATTTTCGTCTTCACAGCCAAACTGCGCTCTCACATAGGCACATGCACTCCGTCACTCACATCAGGCTTGCACAAAGGTGATGGGAAATCAATAACATTTCATAGAAAATAATCAATTTTTTTAAACTTGATTCCAAACCCCCATCTGTCACTACACAACACATTTATCTGTACCATACAAAAATGTAAACATCATACAGATAATCTCATAAACACGTCCTTTTCTTCAATTACCCTTCATTAACCAGAAAGACAACATTGCACTATTCTGGTTGCACACGAATAAACTTCAGAAGAAATAAACAGTCAGAACTTGCCAGCGTTCCCTTGGTTGATTGGTTAGTCAGTCAGTTCTCTCTTAACTTCGTGTGACTACGGTCACTGAAGCTGCCACCTGTTGTGTCCTCCCGACTGGCCAAATCCCAGTTGGGGACACTAGTAATTTAACTTGCGTTGTACCCTCGGACCGAGTCTCCCAGGCTCCACTGAACTTCGCCTTCTCCACGGAAAGGGCTCCTGTTGGCCTTTCTCATAGGTCTTCTCTTGCTGCAAACACCCCACCGTTGTCTGGCAGCACCCTGTCTAGGCCCTAACAAGCTGTTATGTCTTGCTGTCTACCGTCCCCACACAGGAGACAACACTCTAACATTGTCGACTTTGAGGCAACACTAGTACAGCATCCTCCACTGATTACGTTCCCACCCAGGAGACCATTTTCAACCATCATCGGCTTGGAGGCAAAAGCCCATCTTTGCTTCACGTAAAGTCTCCTCGCTGTATTTTCCTGGGCCCTCAGCAAGAAGGGATGAGTTCACTTTCCCTCAGTGAGTCACTTATGTCCTGGTTTTCCAAGCATCTTTTATCCATTCTCAAACAAAGAGAACCCAAGTTAAACTGGTTCAACCAATGGAATCACTGGCACACACACATCACGACGATTTGCACCAGTAACTACACGAGTTATTTGTATTCCACCCAACCACAGCGACTAGCACCAACAAAGAGTTGGGTACTGAGTGGTTAATGCATAACCTCCGATTCAAACTTAAGTTTGATTCCCCAAAGCTACCCATTGTACTGCCCGGACCTCTCTACAAGCCAGGACTGATGTTTCATGTGTTTACTACACTCTGTAGCCAACAAGGTGCAAACCACTCAATAGGCCGAAGCTTTCCCGAACGTGTTCATCCCTCAGGACAAGAACGGCTGAAATGTCACTGTGAACTGCCTACAGGCCGAAGGTTCTTGACCGCGACGGTCGCCTGCCATGATCACCTCCCCTCAGACCCACTTGAGAACCCAGTGAATGGCCAGGGATAGAGATGGATGCTTTCCCCACGCAGGACCGGCAGGTCGACATGTACTCGTTACTACCTTCCTGGACATGCGAATCACTTCCCAGTAACACTCCCTCCATCAGTATACAACTTGGGTACTCCCCTCTGGTGATGCCTGAGTTCACAAGCTTGAAGAACCAAAGGAAACTGATCTCAGCATCGGCAAAATTACCCTTGATTTGCCTGAAAGACAGGAGAACATTCAGCCGACTCATCACACACTTAGTTTTTTATTCATTTATTCATTAAGTGATTTATGTAGCCAATATTTTTTGTTTATTATTTTGCCAAAAGGTATGCCATTACCTTGGAGGATTCATGCTATTTTAACCAGTCACTAACAGAATACGCCAAAATTTTGTTCTGATTGTACTTTTCACCTTGTGGAAAAAGAGTGTATGTGTGCGAATGTGTGTATGTGCATGTGTGTGTGTTTATGTGTGTGTATGTGCGTGTGTTATGACAGTGTGTGTGCACACATGCACTTAATTGTGTGCATATGCGCGTTTGTGTGCGTGCATATGTATGTGTTACTCTACGTGCTTGAGTGTGAGCCTTGTGTATTACTATGCATTTGTTGAGTGTTTTCATGTATCAAAACGTAATTGCATGTGTTAATGTGTGCGTGTGTGTCAGTGTGTCGCTGTATGGGTTTATGTGTCAGTGAATGAGTGTGTGACTGTGTAAGAGTGAGAGAGAAAGAGAGCAAGAGAGAGAGAGAGTGTAGACTTTGTGAAGGAAGATATACATCATGTTTAAAGAATGTAGCCTTGATTTACTTTGTGTAACCCAGGTTCCTAAACGCACAGACCCAGACCACAAATAACCCAAACTCTGACTGTACGATTATACTCCAACTTTTTATTAACAATTTAAATAGACAAAAATCCAAACAACAATATTAACCTAAAACATGGACTGATTCAATTTTAAGGTGATTAATGACAGAAGAACTTTAGGGTTGTGACAGAGAGGAGAAGAAAAGTAGTGGGCAACTCAAAAGGGGCACTGCAAAAGAATACAAAACATAAAAATCTGCACAGAACTGTGTGCGAAAAAACACAAACAATAACAATGGCCAAACCAAAAGCCATCAAAGGCCTTCAGCAAACATCTCAACTAGGAAACACACAATGAGGGACAATGCATCACTAATAAAATAGTAGTGATCTTATCACGTTCAAATCCACTTGACCCTGGTTATGGTAATGCCAAACACACTTTGATCCGATCCAATGTTAAACTGAATACAGTGAGTTGCATACCAACATACTGACAGCTCTTCGCTATCAGTTGGCCACCTGACCATGGCGGCAAATCTGCTTACATCCTTTATCAGTCATCCAACTGAACCACTAGGCAGTAAGCCAGATCAATCTTCCTTTCCCAGGTTTCCACAGATGTCCCATAAAACCAATTTCATACTACCATTGCCATTTTGATTAAAATCAGTCTCCAAGTTGACACTAATAAAATAATTTTAAGGATAACTGTCATCCTTGAAAGCAAGTATTTTTTCTTTTCAACTGAGAAAGCAAAATAAACATCCTCAGAAATTCAAGGAAAACTTCTCCAAACTTAACACATGTACCATGATTAAAACACAAAGAACCATGTACCAACTTAACACATGTGCCATGATAAAACACAAAAAAACATGTACCAAACTTAGCACATGTACCATGATTAATACACAAAGAACCATGAGATGTAGACATTTCCTCTACTAAAACCATGTGATGTGACAAACACTATTTCACTGCAAGAACAAAGGAAAATGAGATTTATTTAGGACCATGTGGTCTAAAACACAATCTCTCAAAAATGTTTCTGAAACAATGTGGTGTGAACCACATTCGAAAGCAACAGTGAATAATAAATAACCTGAACTCACCTTCAAATAATACAACTAGGTTTAAACTTAATTCAACATGCGGCCTAAAATTCTAACAACTGAAAATATAACAGCTAAAGCCAAGTGCATTCTTATAATGAAAATCCACCAAAAATCAATGCCATCCAGCTGACAGCATAGAAAATATATGGCAATTCTAAAGGAAAAGAGTCAGTTGGTATCTTTTAGAAGCATACTTTTGATACTTAGAGTAACTAACCTGGATTAGCACCCCAAGCCACACACAGCGTTTCCCCAACCTGTCTGTCTGACTCAACACATTTGATTGCAGGAAGTGATCAGTCAACAGGAAGTGGCCAAACAGGCAAAAATAAAAGTGTCTTAATACTAAAAATCGGCTAAATAACAAGACATATAGACAACAATACTAGTGGAAAGCAGCAGATGTTTTTACCTCAAAATATTACAATCACTAATGAAAGTTTTTATCTTTTATTTATTTTTTTTTTTAAACATGCTAAAACTGCTTAAAACCTTAGTAACCTGTGAATTCTGACAGGTTACATTTGCTTGAATTTTTTTTTTTCTCAAGCTCTGTTGACCGGTTTGTGATTCTGTCATTTTTCAGCTTCGCCTTCAGTGGCATTTTCCTTGCTGCCAGTTGCCCAGTGCAATGAATGTAGTGTGTATGTAGCCGACAGGTGCAGTAAAAACAAAGGGATGCGACTCTATTCTTCCATGAGTCCTGGAGATAATTCATGTAACATGTTTTGATTCCAAATTGATTGAAAACTGATCATCTTAGAATTAATTGTGATTGCATGGATAGGCATGATTTGTTTAACTTTTGATGCTGCACAAAATCAAGTGAGACAGTGGAGGACCAATTCCCGCCTTGGCATTGTCATGACAGGCGCACAGTAACCTGGCACATGAGCATGATATGTAATGGGCCACTTCAAAATTTGACATGAAAATATTGTAGGTGTGTTGGCAATCTGAAGCACTGGCAGTGTAAATCTACATGGCTTTCGTATTCAGTGTTTAGAGTTAGTTGTTAAGATTGTCCACTATGTTTCATCTTAAACTTTTCTTACTGTAATGTTGTTTTAAAAGCTCATGGTTGTTGAGAAGAAAAAAAAAGGAGGAAAAGACCCTCATCAAATCATTTGGAATTCACTTACTCAAAGTAGCACAGGAAACAGTAAGGAAGCAGAGTCCCAGCACTTAGCATTTATGCATGGAATACGATTAAAATTAAGATTTGAACACAGATTGATGCCTGACTTCTGGTCAGCTACAGGTGGTTGTATGCGTCCATGTGTGCCTTACCAGAGATCAGGCATCAGCTGAGAGAGGATGGAATTTTTCAACCAGGCTGGAAAAAGTTTAGGGTTGTATTTATAGTTTTAGCATCTATTTCATTATGAGGATTCTTCACAGGAGAACACTTGATTGCTTAGAATGGAAATTATGAGGATGAGTAGCTCTGAGGGCCTGTGAGTAGACCAGGGATTTAACATTCCCTAAATGATTCCTTTTTGAAATTCTAATTATGTTGTTTTCCAATTTGTGCTAGGTTTTTCCAGTGTGCACAAAAGTCTATGAAGAGTCGGACTTCTATTGTCCCCACGGTAAGTTTGTCCATACAGTAAGGTTACATTTGTGAAGTATATAATTATGTGTTCAAGTGTGTGTGCATGTGTTGATGTGTTTATATGTTTGACCAGGTGTTTTATAGTTGGCTAGGGATCCACTTGCTATAGTGCTTGTACTTAAAGGCTTGCCTGATGATGTTTAGGTGGGTTTCCTGAGACAATGTCAATCATCTTGATCTTGCCCTCAGCTGGTAGCTGCTGTGTTCTCTGCCACAGGTTTATTTTGCTGATGGCACCTGGAGGGTTTTTCTGAGACAGTTTGTTGATGAAATGTCTGTACACTGTGGTTTTCTTTGCTGTTCTTCCATGCCTCTGCTCCATATACTGAGACAACTTCATGCTTGAATCGAACATCTTATCTTCGTGTACAGGGTTAACTGTCGTGAGTTTCAGATACTTTTCAGCTGCAGGAATGCTGCTCTGGCCTCCCCAGTTCTTTTTCTGACATCATCTTAGTGATAATTGCTGCCCTACTTGCTGGGCACTTGTCAAGGATGTTCTACAGTCTCTTGTGAAACTGTGTGGACTTTACGATGCACACGCACAGCAACTTCCAGTGTACGCTGACGGGTCTGGGCCTGTTAAGCATATGACGAGTACAACATAAAGGTTACTGCCCTTGACGTGATTTGAGAACAGCATTTGGAATGTCGACAAACATCTAATGAATGTCATTTTGTTGCTTCACAAGACTATGACCAGTGCACGCAAAGAACATGGTGGGTTATGACAGCATCATCAAGATCGTGCTGTGACTTCCTCTTGACAACTGCCTCTCATTTTAAATAATTTTGCTTGGACAGGAACTTGTGACCAGGTTCACTTTCATCCCAGCTGAGAAGCAAATTGATATGAATGGCAACAGACAATTAAGGGGAGACTAGCCCAAACTTAATGAAGAATTTTACATCAAACAGACACTTAAATCAAAGGCACACCTTGGCTTAAGGCTGTGTCAGGCCAATTGACATAGGCCAGAACACCAAGGCTACATCAAAATGTTGTTATGCTCTGCATAATTATGCGGGGATTGTCCTCAGTTGTGACAAGCTCCTACCATAACATTATCAGTCTCCAAAATCCCCGGAAGTCGGAGTGTGGCTGCCCAGTTTTTTCATCCTTTCAGTGTGTGTTAAGTGTACACGTGTCAACCAAACTAATGGCCAAACTAGTTATCTCTTCCAAAACTTGTGATGGAATTTTGTGTGTGTACAATATGTTGTGCATGCATTAACACATGGAATCTAGCTCGAAAGTCTCATTAGAAAGACTTTTGGGGAACTCCCATGTACTGAAATGACGCAGCGGAGATTCAAACTCACAACCCCAGAATCACCAGGATACAGATGTGGTGCTCAGTCAGCTGAGCTATTCTGGCACCAATGTTAAAATTAAATCTGCAAAAGCTATTTCAGTATTTGTTGAAAAATTGCTGGAGAAAAATTTTCATTTCACATTTTTCTCCAGATGTGCTTGTTACTGTTTTTATTTTGATGGATGTTGATTTAGCTACAACGTAATTGAATTTCTAAAGTGTGTTCATGTGTGGGTGAGACATAGAGTGTGTGTGTTCATATGTGTGTGCGTGTAAGTCTGTACACAAATGTTTAAAGGTTTATTGCATATGCAACAAGTGTTTAAACTGAGCATTCATAACTGTGTTTGTGTGCTTCAGGTTTTGCGATCAAGGGTGTGGACTGCTACCTGTTCATTGATGTTCCCGTGACATACAGTGAGGCAGAAGACTGGTGTGAAACGTTAAGCTGAAACTGTATAAGCTAAAAAAAATGGTTCTCAACATTACAAAATACAGTCTCTGGCATAAGAGGAGAGGGGTTGAGAGGTGGGTCACTCAGCATGGGGGATGAATTTTGTCATATTTAACTGCCCTAACAAATTTTCAGAATATATACAAATGGGGGTGGGGGATTGGGGGAAGAGAAGCTAGGGTGACAGCTCGCATTATTTATCCCATTGCAGCACATCTTTAAGGGCTTGAAATATTAATAAACAAACGCTATGCAGGTCCCCACAACATAGTAGTCCACAGACAGGAACTGTGCCGTCTTTTTTCTTTCATAGTTTGAGAAACTAGAACTCTTTTGTAATTTTTGTGCTTGTGACTTTTTTTTTTAACCCACCATGAAAGAAGTTATATTTTGTCTTTTTGATGATATCTAAACATGACAACAATGTGCATATGTTTTATTTCTATATTATCAATCACATTACATCACGCCGAAAGATGGATTTGGATTTAAGGTGTGTGCAGGATTTTTGCATGCATGTATACATGCAGAGGAACTCGTTTGAAGTTTTATTGTAAGAACTAGGGGATTTGAGTCTGCACAGACATTGACTCCGGAGGGAAAATCTGTCCCAACCTGGCTGTCTCATGTGGGAACTGTACACCCAGACTTTGGGACAAAAAACTGATGCATGATCAACTAGGCCAGCCAGGTCCATGGATCTGTGCCAGACTTTGGGACAAAAACTGATGCATGACCAACTAGGCCAGCCACGTCCATGGATCTGTGCCAGACTTTGGGACAAAAAACTGATGCATGACCAACTAGGCCAGCCACGTCCATGGATCTGTGCCAGACTTTGGACAAAAAAAACTGGTGCATGATCAGCAAGCCAGGTCCATCGATCTGTACCAGACTTTGGGACAAAAAACTGGTGCATGACCAACTAGGCCAGCCAGGTCCATGGATCTGTACCAGACTTTGGGACAAAAAACTGGTGCATGACCAACTAGGCCAGCCAGGTCCATGGGTCTGTGCCAGACTTTGGGACAAAAATCTGGTGCATGACCAACTAGGCCAGCCAGGTCCATGGATCTGTGCCAGACTTTGGGACAAAAAACTGATGCATGACCAACTAGGCCAGCCAGGTCCATGGATCTGTGCCAGACTTTGGGACAAAAAACTGGTGCGTGACCAACTAGGCCAGCCAGGTCCTTGGATCTGTACCAGACTTTGGGACAAAAGACTGGTGCATGACCAACTAGGCCAGCCAGGTCCATGGATCTCTACCAGACTTTGGGACAAAAAACTGGTGCATGACCAACTAGGCCAGCCAGGTCCATGGATCTGTGCCAGACTTTGGGACAAAAAACTGATGCATGACCAACTAAGCAAGCCAGGTCCATGGATCTGCACCAGACTTTGGGACAAAAACTGGTGCTTGACAACCAGGCAAGCCAGGTCCATGGGTCTGTACCAGACTTTGGGACAAAAAACTGGTGCATGACCAACTAGGCAAGCCAGGTCCATGGATCTGCACCAGACTTTGGGACAAAAAACTGGTGCATGACCAACTAGGCCAGCCAGGTCCATGGATCTCTACCAGACTTTGGGACAAAAAAACTGGTGCATGACCAACTAGGCCAGCCAGGTCCATGGATCTGTGCCAGACTTTGGGACAAAAAAACTGATGCATGACCAACTAGGCAAGCCAAGTCCATGGATCTGTGCCAGACTTTGGGACAAAAATCTGGTGCATGACCAACTAGGCCAGCCAGGTCCATGGGTCTGTACCAGACTTTGGGACAAAAATCTGGTGCATGACCAACTAGGCCAGCCAGGTCCATGGATCTGTGCCAGACTTTGGGACAAAAAACTGATGCATGACCAACTAGGCCAGCCAGGTCCATGGATCTGTGCCAGACTTTGGGACAAAAAACTGGTGCGTGACCAACTAGGCCAGCCAGGTCCTTGGATCTGTACCAGACTTTGGAACAAAAGACTGGTGCATGATCAACTAGGCAAGCCAGGTCCATGGATCTGTACCAGACTTTGGGACAAAAAACTGGTGCATGACCAACTAGGCAAAGCCGGCTCCATGGGTCTGTACCAGACTTTGGGACAAAAACTGGTGCATGACAACCAGGCAAGCCAGGTCCATGGGTCTGTACCAGACTTTGGGACAAAAAACTGGTGCATGACCAACTAGGCCAGCCAGGTCCGTGGATCTCTACCAGACTTTGGGACAAAAAACTGGTGCATGACCAACTAGGCCAGCCAGGTCCATGGATCTCTACCAGACTTTGGGACAAAACACTGGTGCATGACCAACTAGGCAAGCCAGGTCCATGGATCTGTATCAGACTTTGGGATAAAATCTGGTGCATGACCAACTAGGCACTCCAGGTCCATGGATCTGTACCAGACTTTGGACAAAAAGCTGGTGCATGACCAACTAGGCAAGCCAGGTCCATGGGTCTGTGCCAGACTTTGGGACAAAAAACAGGTGCATGACCAACTAGGCAAGCCAAGTCCATGGATCTGTGCCAGACTTTGGGACAAAAAACTGGTGCATGACAACCAGGCAAGCCAAGTCCATGGATCTGTACCAGACTTTGGACAAAAAGCTGGTGCACGACCAACTAGGCAAGCCAGGTCCATGGGTCTGTGCCAGACTTTAAGACAAAAAACTCGTGCATGACAACCAGGCAAGCCAGGTCCATGGATCTGTACCAGACTTTGGGACAAAAAACTGGTGCATGACCAACTAGGCCAGCCAGGTCCGTGGATCTCTACCAGACTTTGGGACAAAAAGCTGGTGCATGACCAACTAGGCCAGCCAGGTCCATGGATCTCTACCAGACTTTGGGACAACAAGCTGGTGCATGACCAACTAGGCACTCCAGGTCCATGGATCTGTACCAGACTTTAAGACAAAAAGCTGGTGCATGACCAACTAGGCAAGCCAGGTCCATAGGTCTGTGCCAGACTTTAAGACAAAAAACTGGTGCATGACCAACTAGGCCAGCCAGGTCCATGGGTCTGTGCCAGACTTTGGGACAAAAAACTGGTGCATGACCAACTAGGCAAGCCAGGTCCATGGATCTGTGCCAGACTTGGGACAAAAAACAGGTGCATGACCAACTAGGCAAGCCAGGTCCATGGGTCTGTGCCAGACTTTGGGACAAAAAACTGGTGCATGACCAACTAGGCAAGCCAGGTCCATGGGTCTGTGCCAGACTTTGGGACAAAAAACTGGTGCATGACCAACTAGGCAAGCCAGGTCCATGGGTCTGTGCTAGACTTTGGGACAAAAACTGGTGCATGACCAACTAGGCAAGCCAGGTCCATGGGTCTGTGCCAGACTTTGGGACAAAAAACTGGTGCATGACAACCAGGCAAGCCAGGTCCATGGATCTGTACCAGACTTTGGGACAAAAAACTGGTGCATGACCAACTAGGCCAGCCAGGTCCATGGATCTGTACCAGACTTTGGGACAAAAAGCTGATGCATGACAACCAGGCAAGCCAGGTCCATGGATCTGTACCAGACTTTGGGACAAAAAACTGGTGCATGACCAACTAGGCCAGCCAGGTCCATGGATCTGTACCAGACTTTGGGACAAAAAGCTGATGCATGACAACCAGGCAAGCCAGGTCCATGGATCTCTACCAGACTTTGGGACAAAAAACTGGTGCATGACCAACTAGGCCAGCCAGGTCCATGGATCTGTACCAGACTTTGGGACAAAAAGCTGATGCATGACAACCAGGCAAGCCAGGTCCATGGGTCTGTGCCAGACTTTGGGACAAAAAGCTGATGCATGACAACCAGGCAAGCCAGGTCCATGGATCTGTGCCAGACTTTGGGACAAAAATCTGGTGCATGACAACCAGGCAAGCCAGGTCCATGGATCTGTGCCAGACTTTGGGACAAAAATCTGGTGCATGACAACCAGGCAAGCCAGGTCCATGGATCTGTACCAGACTTTGGGACAAAAAGCTGATGCATGACAACCAGGCAAGCCAGGTCCATGGATCTGTGCCTTGGCTGCATGATAGCTGAAAGTAATGATAAAATTACACAGTCGGAGATGAACCCTTCCTCAAAATAGCAATGGGAAAGTCAATGAGAGCACTGCAAATACCTGAGCAGATTGTGACCATCCCATCAGCAGGACAGAACACTTAGACAGTACTTTGATCATGGCCTAAATTTCCGAAACATTAATATAGATTTGAGACTGAGCCAAGACAAAAGGCTTTCATGAAATCTCACTGGAGATGAGTCCACCTACTGGATGAGTTTACCTGTACTAGGTGAATGAAGAAATTGCATGGGGAACCGACATCTGACAGTAGTCAGGGAGGTCATGCCAAAGGAACAGCACAGCCTGCCTCAACAAATCTTAAAGGGGGATAGTAAAATTACAATTGCTTGTCTGTTGTAGCTGCAGGTCCCTCAGTGTCTTTTGAATCAACCATAGCTGAGCTTGTACCATTGAATCAGACCAGAAGCTGCATATATCGGTCCAATTTCAAAGCGCAGTTTACATGACAAAAATTGAAGGACGTCTGACATCATAGAGGCAGTCTGCTTTCTCTGAGACTCTGAAAGACACCTGCTTTATACTGGGCCTTAAGAATATGCAAAGAAGAACAAAATCCTAGGAACTTTTGTTGGTATTTGCCTGGTTTACCAGGAAACCCAGAGGGAAAAAAAAATGGAGTGATCTCTAGAATGCTTAGATCTTGCAACTGTCCTTCTGGCATGTTTCTGCAACAGGTTGTCCAGAAGGTTCAAAGTGGAATAAAGTGTCCTGATCCATACACAGTCGAGTTTCATCCACTTAATGGATGCGTTTCTGAGAGTGTTGCTCAAATTTCCTGACCAACACTGCAGGTGCCTGTATCTCTCATGCCTGGTTGACGCCAGGATATATTATGAAAGGAAGTGTAGAGTACAGCCCTGTCATGTAGTCTCAGACCGAAATGGAAATCCGTAGCATTATCTTAATCATCCTCATTCTCATCGATCAGCATAAAAAAAAAATGTCTCAAATTCTGTGGCCCTTCATGCCCTGCTCTTATGGTCACCACAATTTCGATGTCCTCTCCATGTCTGTGGCCTTGGTTTGGTTCCGTCGGGGTCACAGGTATCGGCGAGTCCATGGGGGCTGTCGTTGGACGGACATGGTGGCACCCTCCGGAGGGAGAGCTCACTCACGCTGGCTGTGCAACTAAGCATGTTGTCGTCAGTAGGGGGCTAGTAGGTGGTGTCCTGCGTATGTTAGATCAGAACAGGCGCCACTGAACACCACCGAAGTGACTCGGCAGCAGTGCAGTGTCTCCTCCAGTGGGTTGCCTCTTGACGACTTGACATTGACTGCTCCCTGTGGATTGCTGGTGCCAGGGCTGCGGCGGGGCTGACCAGGCTGTGGCCGTGGACGGGGTGTCAGAATGAGCGTCGTGGGTGCACTGCCTCTGAGGTGGCACAGAGGTTGGGACAGCAAAAAAAAAAAAAAAGTGTCCTGGTCCAGAACTGTCACTTCAGTATCCATGACAGTGATAAAACATCCACATTGTGGGAGACAGGTCAAAGGCAAGTGCTTGAAAAACAGGCTCTTTGGCAGCATCATGAAGAAACTATTGAACCGTATTTTGGATTGGAATGAAAGCTTGTTGAAACTTGCCCATTTTCTTATTTTGCTCAACATGTGTCATATCATACATTGTTGTGAAATCTTGTATACATTTGACAGAGAAGAAACTTGGTAAAAAAAAAATTAAGTCTTTTAACTGTATGTATATCCTATGCTTTAAGAATGTTTGTGTGAAAACATTGTTATTTTGATTCAAGTTCCTAAACATTTCTTTCTAAAGCAATGAGTTGCAAACAGTAAACAAGGAAAAGAAAATGAGAAGAATGTTCCGATTGCGTTATTGCTGTTACACTCTGTCAGTTCATGTGGCTGGTGTGTGGTAATGACCTGTCCTCAGGACTAGTGTTATGCAAATGAAGGTGTTGTATGAAGTGATGCTTAGTCAGCACACTTTGTTGACAGCTATTCCTTGTTCCATGGGTCCTTGTCAATGTATATGTATATATAGATATGTGTGTGTGAGAGACTAAAATTAAAGAATGGACCACAGTAGTCTGAATTGAGAAGTGCTTGAACATGAAAGGTGACAATGATGATTTTAATAATGGTACTCATTCTGCCAGTCTTGATGGTTTCAGTCATGGAGCTCACTTGATCAACATCAGAGACGAGGTAGAGGCCAAGGATGTAGGCCAAATGGCGGATGCCTACGAGTGGGACTTCTACTGGATTGGTAACCAAATAACGCAAGGAGGTACAACAATATTGACACACATTATTCAGTGAACACATTTTCATCTTCTCACATTTTAGACTTGCTGGCTGTTCCAGTCCTATTGAGAGTACACCACAGTATGACATTATTTAACAGGATGTTATGACTGTCATCAGTGAATGGAGAGTTGTTTGCTGTTCCAGTCCTATTGAGAGTACACCACAGTATGACATTATTTAACAGGATGTTATGACTGTCATCAGTGAATGGAGAGTTGTTTGCTGTTCCAGTCCTATTGAGAGTACACCACAGTATGACATTATTTAACAGGATGTTATGACTGTCATCAGTGAATGGAGAGTTGTTTGCTGTTCCAGTCCTATTGAGAGTACACCACAGTATGACATTATTTAACAGGATGTTATGACTGTCATCAGTGAATGGAGAGTTGTTTGCTGTTCCAGTCCTATTGAGAGTACACCACAGTATGACATTATTTAACAGGATGTTATGACTGTCATCAGTGAATGGAGAGTTGTTTGCTGTTCCAGTCCTATTGAGAGTACACCACAGTATGACATTATTTAACAGGATGTTATGACTGTCATCAGTGAATGGAGAGTTGTTTGCTGTTCCAGTCCTATTGAGAGTACACCACAGTATGACATTATTTAACAGGATGTTATGACTGTCATCAGTGAATGGAGAGTTGTTTGCTGTTCCAGTCCTATTGAGAGTACACCACAGTATGACATTATTTAACAGGATGTTATGACTGTCATCAGTGAATGGAGAGTTGTTTGCTGTTCCAGTCCTATTGAGAGTACACCATAGTATGACATTATTTAACAGGATGTTATGACTGTCATCAGTGAATGGAGAGTTGTTTGCTGTTCCAGTCCTATTGAGAGTACACCACAGTATGACATTATTTAACAGGATGTTATGACTGTCATCAGTGAATGGAGAGTTGTTTGCTGTTCCAGTCCTATTGAGAGTACACCACAGTATGACATTATTTAACAGGATGTTATGACTGTCATCAGTGAATGGAGAGTTGTTTGCTGTTCCAGTCCTATTGAGAGTACACCATAGTATGACATTATTTAACAGGATGTTATGACTGTCATCAGTGAATGGAGAGTTGTTTGCTGTTCCAGTCCTATTGAGAGTACACCACAGTATGACATTATTTAACAGGATGTTATGACTGTCATCAGTGAATGGAGAGTTGTTTGCTGTTCCAGTCCTATTGAGAGTACACCACAGTATGACATTATTTAACAGGATGTTATGACTGTCATCAGTGAATGGAGAGTTGTTTGCTGTTCCAGTCCTATTGAGAGTACACCACAGTATGACATTATTTAACAGGATGTTATGACTGTCATCAGTGAATGGAGAGTTGTTTGCTGTTCCAGTCCTATTGAGAGTACACCACAGTATGACATTATTTAACAGGATGTTATGACTGTCATCAGTGAATGGAGAGTTGTTTGCTGTTCCAGTCCTATTGAGAGTACACCACAGTATGACATTATTTAACAGGATGTTATGACTGTCATCAGTGAATGGAGAGTTGTTTGCTGTTCCAGTCCTATTGAGAGTACACCACAGTATGACATTATTTAACAGGATGTTATGACTGTCATCAGTGAATGGAGAGTTGTTTGCTGTTCCAGTCCTATTGAGAGTACACCACAGTATGACATTATTTAACAGGATGTTATGACTGTCATCAGTGAATGGAGGTTGTTTGCTGTTCCAGTCCTATTGAGAGTACACCACAGTATGACATTATTTAACAGGATGTTATGACTGTCATCAGTGAATGGAGAGTTGTTTGCTGTTCCAGTCCTATTGAGAGTACACCACAGTATGACATTATTTAACAGGATGTTATGACTGTCATCAGTGAATGGAGAGTTGCATGTGTTTTTTTCTGATCCCACCAGCAACCCTTTCTCTTTCTTGGTTTTGTATCACCCTTTTAGTGTGTTAGCGTCAGTTTGATCACCCTTTTAGTGTGTTAGCGTCAGTTTGATCACCCTTTTAGTGTGTTAGCGTCAGTTTGATCACCCTTTTAGTGTGTTAGCGTCAGTTTGATCACCCTTTTAGTGTGTTAGCGTCAGTTTGATCACCCTTTTAGTGTGTTAGCGTCAGTTTGATCACCCTTTTAGTGTGTTAGCGTCAGTTTGATCACCCTTTTAGTGTGTTAGCGTCAGTTTGATCACCCTTTTAGTGTGTTAGCGTCAGTTTGATCACCCTTTTAGTGTGTTAGCGTCAGTTTGATCACCCTTTTAGTGTGTTAGCGTCAGTTTGATCACCCTTTTAGTGTGTTAGCGTCAGTTTGATCACCCTTTTAGTGTGTTAGCGTCAGTTTGATCAAAACCTGCAGAAGTGTCTTGATATTTGAATGCCACTACAGGGAAAGATTGTGTGTGTGTCTGTGTGTGTGTGTGTGTGTGTGTGTGTGTGTGTGTGTGTGTGTGGTTCTTATTGTTATGTGTGTATGTGTGTGCCTGCACGTGTATGTTGTGTTTGGTGTTCTTGTTCCTAAGTCATCTTCTGAACATTCATTTTCCACAGAGGCTCATGCAATCACACATATGCGTGCGCGTACACATACACACATACATGTGCGCATACATGCGCTCACTCCTACTTGCTCCTACACACATACACATATGTGCATGCACACATACATGCACACACATGAACGCACATGCGCATGCACATGCATATACACCCACATACAAAGACGCACACACATACACTAATATATGTACACATACATATGCAGATACATGCATAAGCTCACACAAGCCCACAAATCACTCATGCACCTCTGCATATGCACACACATGCACACCCACCCATGTGCACGCACATACACACAAAAGTGTGCACACATGTACACACAAACACACACTCATGCATACATGTACATAAATGCACAGCTTCTGTCTTAATACTTAAGGAAAAAAAGTCTTATTCATTGTTTTTTGTAATCGGCCATCATGTTTGTAGACTGTTTTAATTCAAAATTCTAGGCTCTTTTGTAATGATTTCAAGATCATTTAAACTAAGTAAATTCTGGGCTCTTTTGTAATGATTTCAAGATCATTTAAACTAAGTAAATTCTGGGCTCTTCTGTAATGATTTTAAGATCATTTAATCTAAGTAAATTCTGGGCTCTTTTGTAATGATTTCAAGATCATTTAAACTAAGTAAATTCTGGGCTCTTTTGTAATGATTTCAAGATCATTTAAACTAAGTAAATTCTGGGCTCTTTTGTAATGATTTCAAGATCATTTAAACTAAGTAAATTCTGGGCTCTTTTGTAATGATTTCAAGATCATTTAAACTAAGTAAATTCTGGGCTCTTTTGTAATGATTTCAAGATCATTTAAACTAAGTAAATTCTGGGCTCTTTTGTAATGATTTCAAGATCATTTAAACTAAGTAAATTCTAGGGTGACAAAGCCTGCTATCATTCTTCCAGACATATTCCATTGTTTCACGAAATTGGCTGAAAATACTATCTGTAAAAGTGTAGCATAAAATCAAATTTGACATGTACGAGATGTTACAAACTAAAAGAACTGAACTGGTGTCTTGCCTTTCTTATCCAGTGGCACTGCTATAAGACATGATATTGACGGCTCCTGTGTATGACTGTGCCTGCTGTATGACATGATATTGACGGCTCCTGTGTATGACTGTGCCTGCTGTATGACATGATATTGACAGCTCCTGTGTATGACTGTGCCTGCTGTATGACATGATATTGACAGCTCCTGTGTATGACTGTGCCTGCTTTATGACATGATATTGACGGCTCCTGTGTATGACTGTGCCTGCTGTATGACATGATATTGACGGCTCCTGTGTATGACTGTGCCTGCTGTATGACATGATATTGACGGCTCCTGTGTATGACTGTGCCTGCTGTATGACATGATATTGACGGCTCCTGTGTATGACTGTGCCTGCTGTATGACATGATATTGACGGCTCCTGTGTATGACTGTGCCTGCTGTATGACATGATAGTGACGGCTCCTGTGTATGACTGTGCCTGCTGTATGTCATGATATTGACGGCTCCTGTGTATGACTGTGTCTGGGCTGTGACAGGAGAAGCTGGTGTGTGGCTATGGACAGGGATGGAGTGTGCAGTGTGTGGGTAATGTGCAGAAAGACAATGAGACAGCAACACAGAAGGGAAAACATGATGGGCTACACACTTTTAGCTTTGTACAGTATCTTCAGCAAGTGGGTTGTGTATAGTACAATGCGTTTTGCAAACCATCTACTCCGGCCTCTCACCTCTGGCAGAAGGTATTGTATGAGCAGCAAATGTAATTGTCTAACAAACACCTTGTGCCCCACTGCTATGGAGATATTTCATGCATAGCCCTTCTTCTGTTATGATAGCTCTCTTTTTACTCTTTCATTTTCTTTCTCTGTCTGAGTGTCTCTCTTACCATTGTGTAGTGATGTAATGGGCATTACCTTCGGTGTGTGTGTGTGTGTGTGTGTGATAGATACTGTACACTTCTTGTATCTCCTGGGGTGGTTCTTGAACCCACATGTGCATCCTGGTAAGAAATTAGCTTGTCTTGAGAGAAACATTTGTGAGGATGAATTCATTAATTTGTCTCTTCACAGATGAATCGGCAGAATGTGGAGGACTGTGGGATGTAGGAGAACCTACCAATGAGAATTCAGCAGAGGGCGTCTTCTACTATCTGGCAGTCTATGCTCCTCACAGACTCTGGAGGGGCCAGTCAAAGACTGCTCTGCATCCTTTTGTGTGTGATACTCCTGCTTGTGTTGAAGGTACATGCAACACACACCCTTTCTGTCCATCAATTTGCAGTGCATGATTCTAACAGATGGAATGAACCCTTGCAGCAGAAATATTCAGAATTCAGTGTATTACTTTAGTTTAGGAACTCAGATACTTTCGCTGTTCATGGTGGACATTACATGTGCCACTTGAAGCAGGGGCAGAGGAAAAGTAATTGTGACTGAAATCGGTCGATAAAGTATCGAAATAACTGACAGCTTGTAGATCATGCAGTTGATTGTAGTTACATTGCCATGATTCACATGTGCAGATAGCTGCTGGAGTCTGATTGCTGCCTTGTGCAAAATACAAGTCCTCATAGATCAGCACAATTCGAATATAATGTTTAGGACAAAGTAAAAGTATGGCTACTGACCTCGCATGGCCATCCCTTATAATGTCCTCATCTCTGCTGAGCATCTTAAAAAGTCGTTTTTAGGCCACCAGTTAGTTTTGTTGGTTACTTTGGTTGTGTGAATTTCCATGGCATCGGATGAGGCATATACTTGAGCTATGGGATGCAAAATAACAAACTCCAAGCCCATACTCTAAGATGCTAACCACAGCACATCATAACAAATTACTCCAAGCTTGTCTCAAACTTGGCTTCAGTCGGCTCCCCTGGGGCAAGCTTTGGAAAAGGTTGAATCAAGCCCCGGCCAATGTAGGCGCCAGGGTTTGCTGTCTTGGTGTGTGTCCACACCTTGACAGCTGGTATTTTAAAAATCCTTACTGATTACCCTTTTATTTTTATTATCAGTTGATTTTTCATAAACTGATAAAAGAAATTGTGTTTCAGGGACATTTCGCTGCAGAAATGGAGAACGGTGTATCAGTAACAAAGATGTATGCGATGGGTTTGTTGACTGCGAAGATGGGTCTGATGAAAGCAGTAGTTGTGGTAAGACATTACAGTCTTGTTTCGTTATACCTATTGTGCTGTTGTGTTGTAATGTGTTGCTTTATATATAAACAGTTACAATATTTTCTTTTTTTTCTGTTCCATTGTCATGTATTATGTTGTGTTCTACTGAAAAGTATCTTTATTATATGATTTTGGAATGCCATATGTCAGGCTGTGGTTTGCTTTAAATTAAAGAAAAAATGTATTCGTTGTTTTCCAGTTATAGGATACTGGCATTAGCAAACGTTGTATGATTCATTATGTTGGCACTGCATTAACATTTTCTGCTGTGAAGGCAACACTTATATTTTGTTCAGTTATTTCTATGAATTTATATATATTTAAAAAATTCACTGCGCAGTACCCGTAACCAAAGTGCTCTGTGATGGTATATGGGTAAACCAGTAGATGGGTGGTTTGCAAAATCAAGCAAATAGTCCACATTAATAAAGTTTAAAAATGATTTTTAATGTTAGCACGCTGGAGGAATGTTGCATACAATTTAAGGTTCAGGCGTACAACTTGGTAAGTTAGGTGTTTTGTTTTTTTCACTCGGTACCTTTCCAGGAGTTATGTTCAGCTGGGTATTGATAGATACTTTGCTTAATGTTATCTAGAATTAGGCTACAGTCAAAGACAAACAAATCTTAAGCTTGATGTCACCCTTTATTTTGCTATGACAAACTTGTGTCAGAGTTCTTTCTTCCCTGTGGAGCTTGGTAGGAAGGGGAGGAAATGTGAGGGGTGTAGACAGGATGTGAGGGAAGGAGTATGGGAGAAGGGAGTGGGGTTAAGGTGTGTAAAAAAAACTTGCACCATATGTGCCACTTCATATGATTTTTACACACACATTCCACTATTTTGTATTGATCACCACAGCCTACACTCGACACATTACCCCTGCATGGTTGAAACCATCTATGTGGAATGGCCAGAAACTGGAATTTGACCTTTTGTTGTTGTTGAGATATCTGAAAACTGTAGTGTGTTTGGGCCAGTTTTGTTGTTGTTACCCAGGTTTTTACTTTGTTTGATTTGAAGTGCACACCTGGAAAATGATCAGAGTACACACACACACACACACACACACACACACACAAAGATGCACATTTATGCATGCACTCATATGCACACACGTACACATGCCACTTTGTGCGCACACATGCACACGTGCTCGCACACACGAACAAACACGTGCACACGCATACACAGAGACATGTCCACATGCGCGCGCGCGCACACACACACACACACACACACGCACACACACACACACGCACACGTGCACACACACACACACACACACACACACACACATACACACACATACATACACACTTATATGCGCGCAGACATGCACATATGTGCATGTTGATGAAGGTACAGATAGTGTTAGGATATACCCAAGGTCTGACTGGCATGTTGGGCTATTGCACAGGTCGAACATCTGCTAAGTCGTTGCCATGAGACCTTAAATTCTCTCATCACAGCCATTAATTCATTCATCAATCATCTTCAAATTGTGTGCAGTGCAGTGTCAATGTGGTGTAGCGTATATTGACAAGTCTGCATGCAGTGACACCTGCTTGACGAAACTGAAACTAAAACTGTAAACATTCAGCATGTGTCATGCAGTTTTTCTGGAATTTGCATGATTTAGGAATCATCCCTGCAATACCAAATGTCATTAAAGAACCCAGAATTATAAAATTTTTGTTTGAAAATGTTGGGCTTGGGTGTCTTGTTTGATGAATAGGGACGATAAGTATTTCAGAGTAAAGCCCAAATGATGTCATGTGGACATCGGCAATTATATGTATAGACAATGCTTTTGCCTTTTAGACCCCACATTTTGTCAGGTGAAATGTATGATGGTTAGAAGCGCTTTCAGTCAAAAGCTAAACTTTCACCTCTTCCCTCTACCCCTTCTTCATCCCCTGGTTCCCCAAGTTTGTCTCCAGAAAGTTGGCAGCTATGAATGGAATTCTATCAACACCAAAACGGACACAAGTCTGGTTAACACAATTTTTTTTGGTTTAAACTCACTGATTTTCAAAAATGTTTCCTGACTGGTAGACACTGAATACATTTAACTAGAATTAACTTGTCAGGCTCCGAAAGCTTTCATCAAGTGGACTCCACTGCATTCAGTCGCTAATGTCAGTGTCAGTTTGTAGCAATGGTGGTCTTATTGATTGCTATTCAAAGCAAAGAGGGATAAACTGCTTCCAAAAGCTCTTTTTATTTTTGGTCAAAAGTGCAAGAGCTGTTCTTCAGGGGGATTTGTCCACTGACCCCAGACAAGGGTCCCTTGCCTTTATTTTTCCGCTGGTTTCACCCATGTGTTAGATTTGTTGAAGCAGATCAAGTATACAAGTCTAGCTCTTTAAGTGGAGAGTAAGACGCTTGTGGACTTTGGATATGATTTTGAGTCATACTGCGAAATTGATGTTCTTAGCGAAACAGTGTGCACTGATTAATATTGAAATGATACTACCGTATAAAACGGTCAGTTGTAGTCTGTGTGTGCGTGTGTGTGTTTTTTCATCTTTTGAGAACAAACTGGAGGAGCAATGCATTAGGATACTGAGTGAACTTTGCTTCAGTTGACAGGTGCAGAGAGCACATCTACGGGGATACAGGGTCACTGGTTCGGAACATTGGAGGTGGCCAGTCTTGCATCTGGGTGATTGAGGGCTCACCAGGACATCCGCTGGACCTTCAGGTAAGCATGCTTTTTCCGTTACATGGCAGTCTGTGACTGTGATTAGAAAGTGAAACACAAAGCTCTTTTTAATAAGTAAAAGTCATTGAATCCAGACATATTATTTGGTGTTAAAGTTTCCATAGTATCATTTTTGAGGACAGTCTTGGAACATAAGTTACATGGGATATACACAGGCAGCTTTTGCCTTCTGTTCTGTGTTATTTGGACAGAAAACTGTTGATGTAGTTAAGTCCATCTATCTTTAAAGCATAAATTAGCAGCCTGGTTTGTTTAAAACCTTTACACTGAATTTGAACATTTTTCTCAGCTTCCTGTGATTATGATTCAAAATTGATTTAAGTTTTATCAAACAAGGCATGTAGCTTTAATTGTTGGTTTAAAACACCTTCAGTGCATGAAGATTTCCTCCTGACAGTGGGTTGTTGTTTTTTTAATTAAGGGAAAAAAAAGGTGTAGGAAACGGCAGTGAAGTAGAAGTGGTCCCACACTTGGGTGCTTTGTTGCATTATGAAGGACCGGTTACTTTGTTCTTAACACAGCTATTTCAGCATAAAGGAAAAGGGTCGTACAGAAAGCAGAAGATGTGTAGAAACACTTCATTGAGTTTATCACTTTAAGTAGAACTTTGTCGGCATTATGTTGTGCGATAAGAGTTGATCTGTTTGATAAAAAAGTCATAGCTGTACTCTACGTGCTGAAAAATACAACAGTCTCTTTTGACTCTGAAAGATTGGTGGAAGCACAGTCGTATGTATCCTTCAATTTAGCTGCAAGCATTTTCTTATGAAATGCCAGTTAGATCCATGAACACTGCCACTGTGCTTTTAATTTGAAAAGCAGTTTGGCAAACTTGGCAAAGGCAAACGAGTCAAACAAAACCAGTAGAGTGGTCATATCAACCAGTTGTTGTCTTATACTGTGAACACAGCCATCCATTTTCCCATGACCAACATCTGTTCAAACAAAAATTAAATCGTAAGCAGTGCCTGGGCCCAATATTATTTCTGGCATTTTCTTATCTGAACTGGTAAAACACCGATGATCAAGGGTTAATGCAAACCCTGAGCTATAGATCTCATTTTATTGAGTTCTGCCCATGCAAACACATAGACAATTGTCTTTGTTTTTTTTTCAAAGATCTTAACGTTATAATACTGCGCAGTTTGAAACTTTCAGATACTATTATAATTGATAAAAAAGCAAGATGCACATTTTAAAATTATGCAGTGAGAATGGTGTTTATGATATAAACATACAGTAATTCAAGTATGTCTGTAGTCTTGGCATCCTTTCATGATGATGGAGTCAGTTGGGCCCAAGAGATACAGGCACCTGTAGTGTTGGTCTCTTGGCCAAGAGATACAGACACCTGCAGTGTTGGTCAGAATATGTTAATCAAAACTCTCAGGGATTATCTATGAATTGGATGAAACTTGTTTTGTGGCTCCAGTGTTCACATTTTAGCCCATAGCAACCAAGCATCTGGTTAGAAGATGAAGATGGCTCTACAAGTCCACAAACAAATGTTTATGTCTAGACTTCAGTCCATGATTCCCAGACTTGCAGTCCACAATGTAAATCATTGCACTGAGGCTGTTGATGCCCTTTGTCAAAACCAGTTTCCTCCTGACCAAGAAGTCAGCCAGAACATCAAATTTGTTTAGGATGTGGCTACCAGAAGAGAGAAAGGAAGTTCCTCTGAGAGACCAGCTGCCCTGGCAAAGTAGTTAGCGTCGCGGACTCCTGGCTGGGAGGTCATGGGTTTGATTCTCATCAGAGTCATATGGGATTTTTCTGCTCCGACCGGCTCCTACCCAGAGTTGAGTTTGCTATGGGCTCAGTTAGGAAGACTGGGACCGCACAGTCAAGTTTCATCCACCTGATGGATACGTCTCTGAGAGTGTTGCTCAAACTTCCTGACCAACACTGCAGGTGTCTGTATCTCTAGGGCCTGGTTGACGCCGGGATATATTATGAAAAGAAGCGTAGAGTACAGCCCTGTCATTCAGTCTCAGACCAGAATGGAAATCCGTAGCATGATCTTAATCATTCTCATTTTCATGATCAGCATTAAAAAAAAAGTCTCAAATTCTGTGGCATTTCATACCCTGCTCTCATGGTGACCTCAGTTTTAATGTCCTGTCCGTGTCTGTGGCCTTGGTTTGGTTCCGTCGGGGTCGCCAGTATCAGCGAGTCCATGGGGTTGTTGTTGGACGGACGTGGTGGCGCCCTCCGGAGGGAGAGCTCACTTATGCGGCTCCGCGACTAAGTAATTATTGTCGTCAATAGGGGGCTTAGTAGGTGGTGTCCTGTGTATGTTGGATCAGAGCAGGCGCCACTGAACACCACTGAAGTGACTCGGCAGCAGTGCAGTGTCTCCTCCCTGTGGATTGCTGGTGCCAGGGCTGCGGTGGGACTGGCCAGGCTGTAGCTGTGGACGGGGTGTTGGAATGAGTGGCATGGGTGCAATGCCACTGAGGTGGCACAGAAGATGGGATAGAAAAAAAAAGTCCCTCTAAGAGGTCTGTTAGGGAAATGACCACTGATGCAGCAGCCAGGGGTAGTTTGCTTCATGATTTCTGATGCAAGTCACCACAATGGAATTGTCTGAGGGCGCCTTGATTGTTTTGCCTGAGGATTGTTGACCAGTGGGAGAGGGCACTGACAGGTGCCCTGATTTCCACATGAGACTAAGCGCTGATGGTCTCCAAGGACTGCAGGAATATGTGAACTCTCCAGTCTGACAAACATGTGCCTGCGAAAACGGACACTATGGAATGAAGTTGGTAGTGAAAATGGACACTATGTGTGAAGTTAGTTGTGAAAATGGACACTATGGTGTGAAGTTAGTTGTGAAAATGGACACTATGGAATGAAGTTAGTAGTAAAAATGGACACTATGGTGTGAAGTTAGTTGTGAAAATGGACACTATGGTGTGAAGTTAGTTGTGAAAATGGACACTATGGAATGAAGTTAGTTGTGAAAATGGACACTATGGAATGAAGTTAGTTGTGAAAATGGACACTATGGAGTGGAGTTAGTTATGAAAATGGACACTATGGAATGAAATTAGTTGTGAAAATGGACACTATGGAATGAAATTAGTTATGAAAATGGACACTATGGAGTGAAGTTAGTTGTGAAAATGGACACTATGGAATGATGTTAGTTGTGAAAATGGACACTGTGGAATGAAGTTAGTTGTGAAAATGGACACTATGGAATGAAGTTAGTTGTGAAAATGGACACTATGGAGTGAACTTAGTAGTGAAAATGGACACTATGGAATGAAGTTGGTAGTGAAAATGGACACTAAAGAATGAAGTTGGTAGTGAAAATGGACACTATGGAGTGAAGTTAGTTATGAAAATGGACACTACGGAGTGAAGTTAGTTATAAAAATGGACACTATGGAATGAAGTTAGTTATGAAAATGGACACTATGGAATGATGTTAGTTGTGAAGTGGACACTATGGAGTGAAGTTAGTTATGAAAATGGACACTATAGAGTGAAGGTAGTAGTGAAAATGGACACTATGGAATGAAGTTATTTATGAAAATGGACACTTTGGAGTGAAGTTAGATGTGAAAATGGACACTATGGAATGAAATTAGTTGTGAAAATGGACACTATGGAATGAAGTTAGTTATGAAAATGGACACTATGGAGTGAAGTTAGTTTGAGAAAATGGACACCATGGAGTGAAGTTAGTTGTGAAAATGGACACTATGAAATGAAGTTAGTTGTGAAAATGGACACTAAAGAATGAAGTTAGTTGTGAAAATGGACACTATGGAATGAAGTTAGTTGTGAAAATGGACACTATGGAATGAAATTAGTTGTGAAAATGGACACTATGGAATGAAATTAGTTGTGAAAATGGACACCATGGAGTGAAGCTAGTTATGAAAATGGACACTATGGAATGAAATTAGTTGTGAAAATGGACACTATGGAATGAAATTAGTTGTGAAAATGGACACTATGGAATGAAATTAGTTGTGAAAATGGACACTATGGAATGAAGTTAGTTATGAAAATGTACACCCTGGAGTAAAGTTAGTTGTGAAAATGGACACTATGGAATGATGTTAGTTGTGAAAATGGACACTATAGAATGATGTTAGTTGTGAAAATGGACACTATGGAATGAAGTTGGTAGTGAAAATGGACACTATGGAATGAAGTTAGTTGTGAAAATGGACACTATGGAATGAAGTTTGTTATGAAAATGGACACTATGGAGTGAAGTTAGCAGTGAAAATGGACACTATGGAATGAAATTAGTTGTGAAAATGGACACTATGGAATGAAGTTATTTATGAAAATGGACACTAAAGAATGAAGTTAGTTATGAAAATGGACACTATGGAGTGAAGTTAGTTGTGAAAATGGACACTATGGAATGAAGTTAGTAGTGAAAATGGACAGCATGGAATGAAATTAGTTGTGAAAATGGACACTATGGAGTGAAGTTAGTTATGAAAATGGACACTATGGAGTGAAGTTAGATGTGAAAATGGACACTATGGAATGAAGTTAGATGTGAAAATGGACACCATGGAGTGAAGTTAATTGTGAAAATGGACACCATGGAATGATGTTAGTTGTGAAAATGGACACTATGGAATGAAGTTAGTTATGAAAATGGACACTATGGAATGAAGTTAGATGTGAAAATGGACACTATGGATTGAAGGTAGTTATGAAAAATGGACACTATGGAATGATGTTAGTTGTGAAATGGACACCATGGAGTGAAGTTAGTTGTGAAAATACACACTATGGAATGAAGTTAGTTGTGAAAATGGACACTATGGAATGAAGTTAGTTGTGAAAATGGACACTGTGGAATGAAGATAGTAGTGAAAATGGACACTATGGAATGAAATTAGTTGTGAAAATGGACACTATGGAATGAAGTTAGTTGTGAAAATGGACACTATGGAATGAAGTTGGTTATGAAAATGGACACTATGGAATGAAGTTAGTTGTGAAAATGGACACTATGGAATGAAATTAGTTGTGAAAATGGACACTTTGGAGTGAAGTTAGTTGTGAAAATGGACACTGTGGAATGAAATTAGTTATGAAAATGGACACTATGGAGTGAAGTTAGTTTGTGAAAATGGACACCATGGAGTGAAGTTAGTTGGGAAAATGGACACTATGGAATGAAGTTAGTTGTGAAAATGGACACTATGGAATGAAGTTAGATGTGAAAATGGACACCATGGAGTGAAGTTAATTGTGAAAATGGACACCATGGAATGATGTTAGTTGTGAAAATGGACACTATGGAATGAAGTTAGTTATGAAAATGGACACTATGGAATGAAGTTAGATGTGAAAATGGATACTATGGAGTGAAGTTAGTTGTGAAAATGGACTGCATGGAATGAAGTTAGTTATGAAAATGGACACTATGGAGTGAAGTTAGTTGTGAAAATGGACACTATGAAATGATGTTAGTTGTGAAAATGGACACTATGGAATGAAGTTAGTTGTGAAAATGGACACTATGGAATGAAGTTAGTTATGAAAATGGACACTATGGAGTGAAGATAGTTGTGAAAATGGACACTATGGAATGATGTTGGTTGTGAAAATGGACACTATGGAATGAAGTTAGTTGTGAAAATGGACACTATGGAATAAAGTTAGTTATGAAAATGGACACTATGGAGACGAGTGAAGTTAGTTGTGAAAATGGACACTATGGAATGAAATTAGTTGTGAAAATGGACACTAAAGAATGAGGTTAGTTGTGAAAATGGACACTATGGAGTGGAGTTAGTAGTGAAAATGGACACTATGGAATGAAGTTGGTTGTGAAAATTGACACTATGGAATGAAGTTAGTTGTGAAAATGGACACTATGGAATGAAGTTGGTTTTGAAAATGGACACTAAAGAATGAAGTTGGTAGTGAAAATGGACACCCTGGAGTGAAGTTAATTGTGAAAATGGACACTATGGAATGAAGTTAGTTGTGAAAATGGACACTATGGAATGAAGTTAGTTGTGAAAATGGACACTATGGAATGAAGTTAGATGTGAAAATGGATGGAGTGAAGTTGGTAGTGAAAATGGACACCCTGGAGTAAAGTTAATTGTGAAAATGGACACTATGGAATGAAGTTAGTTGTGAAAATGGACACTATGGAATGAAGTTAGTAGTGAAAATGGACACCATGGAGTGAAGTTAGTTATGAAAATGGACACTAAAGAATGAAGTTAGTTGTGAAAATGGACACTAAAGAATGAAGTTAGTTGTGAAAATGGACACTATGGAATGAAGTTAGTTGTGAAAATGGACACTAAAGAACGAAGTTAGTTATGAAAATGGACACTATGGAGTGAAGTTAGTTGTGAAAATGGACACTATGGAATGAAGTTAGTAGTGAAAGTGGACATTATGGAATGAAGGAGAAGAGGGAATCTGGAAATCAATGGCTCATTGTGCCGCTCTGTTGATAGCAGAGATGAGACATGTGACGCTGCAGGTCCCTGTCTGCGGGGCTCAGAGGCCACATGGCACTGCAGCTGGTCCACAGGCTGATGAAGACGACCATTCTGAATCATATCTGTAGCCACCAGCATGAGAATGAGAACTTCCGGGACTTCCCAGGGCATGACAGTTGAGAAAATGAAGGCGCAGTTTTTTGCTTTGCCTGTGAAACTACAGGGAACATCCTCTTTGAAGTTGCACTGAAGTGCATTTCAGGTTGCTGAAGTGCGTTCCAAGTTGCTGAAATGCAATCCAAGTTGCACCAAGTCCTGGTTTGAAGTTTCTACAGGATTTCTAGAGAAGGAGTATCTTGTATATCAAACAGGTCTTTGTTATGAAAAAAAAAAGAGGAAAATCTGCAGGAACGCATGCCTCTGAAGATGATCTAGGTAGGTTTACAGGACCGATGTGCTGGACTGTACTTAAAGCGCTACCAAAAAGTCAACGTGGTTTAAAAAAGAAAAAGAAAAATCAGGGACTGAAGGATAAGTCAAAGGTGACTGCTTTATAAGCATAAACGTTGCATTAGACAGTTGATAGAGTATTTCCCAGAGATTGAGTAAACATAAATGTGGAAGTAGCCCTTGGAAGTCTACATGCTGGGGTGAAAAATCCCACAAGTAAACGCTTCTGTATGGACTTGGATCCACAGCCTCTCATCTTACAACTCAATACTTACCACTTCACCATGTTGCCTGGTAAGTTGTCTTTTGTGTGTGTGTATATATTAGTAAACAAATGAGAAAACATGGCCCTCAAGGTGGCCAGACAGTCATGTGGCTGACATAGTATGTATGTAGTAAGCCTGTTTTTGTATGGGGGTCACATGGGATTTTATGTGGATTTTTGCCCAATACAAGGACTGCCATTGGGAAGCAAAGATGAAGCTACATGTTATTATTTTTTCTCCTCAGATTATAAATCTGGTGATACAGGAAGATGTGGATGTGATGGAAGTGAGGAGTCGCACTCCATATGTTGCCACCAGCTTGCTGCTGAAACAGTCAACTCAGTCAATGAGAGACACACTGGTGCATGGAGATAACAACATAATCATCATCAGGCTAGAGACTGATTTGACCAGTGCAACTCGAACAATTGCTGCCAGTTGGGGGAAAGGTTTGTTCAAAGGAATTATTCTGCACACTCATATGCAAGTGCACTTACCCTCAACTACACACACACATATATACACACGCACATGCATGAAAATATCTATATTTGACACAGTTCAAACGGTAAGAGTTATCTGAATTTCTGAGCCATGCAAATCGTTTTATCCACTTTCACAGCAAGTCTTATGCGCTATCCATTTCGTATAACCCTAGAAATCCAAGAAACATTGAGTGGCTGCTTTGTGTAGAGGTTGTATCTTATCATGTTTCATGGCGGAAATCCAAGAAACATTGAGTGGCTGCTTTATGTAGAGGTTATATCTTATCATGTTTCATGGCGGAACATGATTTCAAGTATTTTCATGGGAAAACCATCAACAGAGACAGCGCTGAATTGATCAGTCACTCTCAAAAGGAGAGAAAATGGTATCCTCCTTTTGATTTATGCAAACATCAGTTTTCTTTTTGTCACATTCAACTGAACCCTAAGGCAGGCTATGAATAGAATCGGAAAAATCCATGATAAGTTGCTGCCAGTGTAGTAGACAAAGGGATTAGAGTGAAAGAGAAAAGTAGAGGTTTATAGCTCGGCAGTTATGGTACATCATTTATCACTGGTACAAATGGTTTGCTGAGGCTCAGCTGTCAGTATTATTTTAGTCCTCCAGGAACTTGCTGGCAGGCCTGCATTCATTAGTTCTGGATTGAAATTGCTTTACTTTGGTGCAGTGTTCTTCTTTTGTTACACTGGTTTATTTGGCATGTTAGTTCTCTCCTTTACAACTCTTTTGTCTCTTCATGCGCATTAGTGAAAGAAATAGTTTTCTGACACATACACATGTGCACACACACACACACTCACACACACACACACACACACACACCACACACACACAATGCACACACACATGCACACACACGCGCGCACACACACACACACACACACACAAACACAGACACACACACATGCACACACACACACACACACACACACACACAACACACACACAACACATCACACCAACACACCACACCACACCACGCCATGCCACACCACACCACACCACACCACACTACACCACACCACACTACACCACACCACACACACCACACCACACCACACCACACCACACACACACACGCACACGCATACACACACAGAGACAGAAATAGCTACATAAACAAAATACAAAAAGAAATATGACTCACAGATCAGGGAGTACATAATCAGAAACAGAATGAATGTCTCATTTAGGTGTACTGAAAGGAGTTTGTGAATGATTTTGCAGCTTAGC
The DNA here is from genome assembly GCA_018398815.1 of Conus ventricosus. Classification (NCBI taxonomy): domain Eukaryota; kingdom Metazoa; phylum Mollusca; class Gastropoda; order Neogastropoda; family Conidae; genus Conus; species Conus ventricosus. Next base: position 9,571,392 of record CM031596.1, on the reverse strand, counting down.
TAATGAAGCAAGGTAAGAAAAAATATATAACACTTGAAATGTTACGCTGAATACCTTATTCTGTTGCATGTGCCCCTCTCACACCCCCCCCCCCCCCCCCCCCCCACCTCCTTCCCCTGTCCCCACACCCTCACTGTCTTTCCTCTTTTAAACTGTTGATCAGATGTCAGTTTCTATTTTCTGTTTGGCAGTTGTTGCTGATGATCGCTTGTATTGAAACTGAATGAGAATAAAGAGACCTTGCTTGAGACTGTTTCAAAGAGAACTATTCCCTGAACCCCCAAAACGGGGTTTGTCTTTTTGAGACACTACTGATGAAAGTCGTTATGACACCAGATTGGCGTTGAAGGTTTTGGGGATGATTTTCTTTCATACACAAAAGAGCTAACATTGCATTCTTGTCAAAAAAAGAAATATATATGTTAGCAAAGCTTGATTTATGTAATTATTAAGGGCAGGCAAGTGTTGAAGAAGTAGCCAGTATTATCAGGCACACTTGTTCTCGTGTCAGTTCTCTCTCTCTCTCTTTTTGTCAGCATTTCCTCTGTTTTTGTTTTTGAATTTCCTGTTGAAATACATTTTCTTATGAAATCAAACCAGAAGGTGAAATACTTTTTTCTTAATGAAAAAAAAAGAAAGAAACCCTTAAAAGTGAAAAGAAACTTGATTGCCATTTTTTTTAAAAAGATGTCTCAATTTCCATGCTACACCAGTGATATTACTGGCCACTCACTCTGACTCCCCTTTTGCAGCCACACCAGGGGTTGTCTTGTCAAACCCCGGCGCTAGCAGTCTGTCAGATGCTGTGAATATTTTATTTATTATTTTTTTAATTTCTATTTTTTGCTGTCCCAACCTCTGCGCCACCTCCAAGGCCGTGCACCCACGCCGCTCATTCCGACACCCCGTCCACAGCCACGGCCCGGTCGGCCCCGCCGCAGCCCCGGCACCCGCAATCCACAGGAGCAGTCGATGTCAAGTTGTCAAGAGGCAACCCACTGGAGGAGACACTGCCACTGCTGCCGAGTCACTTTGGTGGTGTTCAGTGGCGCCTGTTCTGATCTAACATACGCAGGACACCACCTACTAAGCCCCTACTGACCACAATAATTGCTTAGTTGCGGAGCCGGTGTCGGTGAGCTCTCCCCCCGGGGGGTGCCACCAAGTCCGTCCAACGACAGCCCCCATGGACTTACCGATACCGGTGACCCCGACGGAACCAAACCAAGGCCACAGACGTGGAGAGGACATCGAAATTGAGGTCACCATGAGAGCAGGGCATGAAGGGCCACAAAATTTGAGACTTTTTTTTTTTTAATGTTGATCGATGAGAATGAAGATGATGCTACGGATTTCCATTTCGGTCTGAGACTACATGACAGGGCTGTATTCTACGCTTCCTTTCATAACATATCCCGGCGTCAACCAGGCCCGAGAGATACAGCACCTGCAGTGTTGGTCAGGAAATTTGAGCAACACTCTCAGAAACGCATCCATTTAAGTGGATGAAACTCGACTGTGGTCCCAGTCTTCCCAACTGAGTCCGCAGCAAACTCAGCTCTGGGTAGGAGCCGGTCGGGGCAGAAAACCCCACATGACTCTGAAGGGATTCGAACCCCACGACCTCCCAGCTGGGAGTCCACGACGCTAACCACTTCGCCATGGCGGCTGGGGGTGCTGTGAATACTAAGTCGTCTTGAGGCAGCCCACAAGAGGAGACAAAAACCAGTTGCTGAATCATTTCAGTGGTACTTGGTGGTTCCTATCCTCGTTCAGCAGATATGAGACACCACCTACTATGTCCCAAAACAGGCACAATGGATTGTTCAGCTGTGGACCCCAAGCATGAGGGTGCTAGCTCGTCCTCAACAACAATCTCATGAATTTGCTGTTACTAATGACCTTGTGTTCTGTGTTCTCATTTCTGCTGGGCGATTTGGTTGTGGTAAGCAGTATTTGTTTGGAGTTGAGAGCCTGTCATTATTTCTTCATGGGACATGAGTTACCTGCTTGTTTGATTTTACTGTTTATTGTTCCTGCCTCCATCAAGATTTTGCGGGGAAAAAAAGGGCGGGAAAGAGAGAAGAGAACATGCAAAGCGTTCAGAAGGACAGGGCAGAAAGAAAAACTGAGTGACATTTGTAGCCCAGCAATAGTTGCTGTTGATCAGCAATGCTCAAAGGTAGTCTGCCCTCTTATCTGTTTTGATTTAGCACTGCATAGTCGTCAGTGAATGGTTTCAATTTCTCATTAAATTTTCATTTGGATTGTTGTAGCTATTATTAAACCACTAACAAAATGCTGCATATTTTTTTTCAAGTTGATTGTAGTATACAATTCATAGTATGACAATAAATTTTCTTATTGGTTGAACTAGTACTCGGGCTATACTATGGGCAATTTCAACTTATTTTTCAAGAAAACCTTTTGGCTCTCAAGATATAAAAACTGAATTTAAGCCAGGAATGTTTTTGTTACTGATGTTGCAAACATCCTTTCTGCAGGCAGCCCACCCTCACTCTCTATCCCATTTTAACCCTCTCCCTTCTCCCTCCCCTTCTTCCATTGTCCTCTTTCCCCCCCATGTCTGTCTACAGGTTCGGAGACCATTGTGTGATTATAATATTTATCCCGAGACAAACTGTCCATGCCCCCCCCCCCCACCCCCTCTTCCGTCATTCCCCCCGCCATCCCACCCCCACCGCCCAACCTACCTCTTGGTGCCTGTAAACATGAATTTTTCCAGATTCAAAGTGATGCAGAGTGTTAACTGGCCAGTCTGAAATTGTGGATAACTTTTACCAAGGAATTGCGTCTGCATCAGGTTCTGGTGCGCTTCCCTGCCGTCAGTGGTTTCACCGCCACAGATGAGTGGACCCCGTGACTTTCCCTGGTACTCGGACGAGCCTCTTGGCTATGTCTGTGACTACAGTGTGTCCCCCAAACGTGCTTTCCCCTCATCACCATGGAGGTAAAGGCAGATACACAGTACTCAGTGTGACCACTGTGTTCTTTCAGTTTTTAATTTCTCTTATTTTTTTCACTTTATTGTTTTGGAATTGTGTAGCCTACTTTGTAGCGCACACATTCCAGATGTGGAGTTAGTCTCTGTTGGGGGCCCGTCTTTCCCCTTCTTTCCCCCAACTCCACTCCCTGCTCTCTCTTCCGTTATCTCACTTCTTCTCCCCCTTTTTTACTTGCCTGTTTTCGTGTGGCTGCCTGTGCATTTGTATGCCTCTGTTTGGTTTTAGGTTTCTTTACTTAGTATCTTTCTGCCTGTGCATTTGTATGCTTCTGTTTGTTCTTAGGTTTCTTTAGTTGGTATCTTTTTTAAATCAAGGTCTTCAATTCTGGAACCAACATTTCTCTAATTTTCGGAAGCAGTGATATTAAAACCCTGTGGCTTAAGTTTATATTGAACTTGACTTGCTGCCTTGTAGTGTGAAAGTTCTCTTTCTGATTCTCCAGGTGACTTTCCTCTTCTGTAGAATTCTTTCTGTACATTTTTTTTCTCCACAAATTTCTGAAGTTTAAAAAAAAAGTGTACATTTATGGACACAGTAGTCTACAATAGGGAAGGGCATCAGAATCAAAGGATGCTGAAACTTTTATTCAGAATCTAGCTCTGTGTTGTCTCTGTCTGTTTCTAGGCTAGAACTCTTGACAACTTTTTCCATTTATAAGGTTGCTGCAGATGGAACCAATTTAGATGACACCATTATAAAGGCACATTTTGTCATTCCATATGTCTTCAGGGATGACATCTGAAACCAACACCAGTGTACATGTATCTGATTGTTGTATTGTTCATCCCACTGATACACAAAGACTATGTCTTCTTTTTGAAATTAAACTGCATGCAATGGGCAGTAACAGTGACAATGATTCTTTATTTTATTATGGCAAACGTATTATTTTATAATGGTAAAAAGTATCTAAACTCTCTCTTCTCATAAATGTTTAATTTTACATAACATTTAAAGATGTTTTACAAGAAATTTCCTTGGAAAACGTGAAATATATTGATACCCCCCCCCCCCCCCCCCCCCCCCCCCCACACACACCACACACATGTACTCGCTCGCTCACTCACTCCACAGAGAGCTTCAGATTCAGAGGGTCAGTTTGGGTTCGCCATTTTTCATACTTTCCCTTTTATTCTACGAAGCTAATACTAAATGATGTGCAAGAGTTTTAAGCATATGTTCATGTCAATCTCCGTGTCTCCTCTGCCCCCCTCTTTTTCCCTTCCCATTCAGAAGCACCAAAGGCAAAGTGTAAAATGTATTATTGACTTATCTGTGGGAACGAAATAAAACAAAGCGTGTCGGTCCAACCATCCTGGTATGGCTGTCAGTGCATGTGTGCGTGTTGCACATTGACATTTTCTTTGTGATGTTGCAAATGCTAATGAACAGTAAAGTCAGAGGAGTTTTCCAGCCACCCTGTGCGTAAAAAATGACTCCAAAGTGTAGAGTCTGTAGATATGCAATGGGAACATTTTTGAAATGTCAAAACTGGCATTTTCTCAAAAACTGTTACCCGTTATTCATATTGTTCATGTCAGCAGTCACATCTTTCATGCAGTTTGTGTTGAGAAGAAAAGCAGGAAACAAACAATGTCCTAGGGTGAATAGAAAAACGTAGAAATGAGATAGTGCCCCCCTTAACCCCGTGCTCCACAAACACACGCATGCGAAGAAACCTTTTTTTCTTGGTTAAAATTCAACACATGGTGCCCGGACTGTAAGCTGTAGAAATGAGATGTTTGTGATGGAAATTTGATCCTGTCTTCCTCCTTCTCCTCTCCTCAAACTGTCCCTCCCTGCTGTGCAGGTTCACCCTGCTCTGTGTAAACCCCACCCATTCTTTGTTGTCCCAAATCGCTATGTAACCTGCAAAAGACGAAAGGTTCAGATCTTCTCCTTCCTCAACGGGCCCTCCTGCTTTGCAGGTTCACCCTGCTCTGTGTACCTCACCCTTCTTTGTTGTCCTCAATCCAGCTATGAACCTGCAAAGACGAAAGGTTCAGATCTTCGATCAACAAGAGCACCAACAGAGGGTCAAATGGGGCCGGAATAGCTCAGTTGGTAGAGCGCCGGACTCGTGATCCTGGGGTTGCGGGTTCGAATTTCGGTACAGGGGGATTTTTCCCTCGGAGCTAACATTGGTTCTGACTCCATTCCCCATACAGTCCTTCGAATGAGACTATAAACCGAGGTTCCGTGTGTGAACGCACGCACAACATCTTGCACACACGTAAAATCCCATCACCAACTTTCGGAAGAGAAGGCCAGTTTGGCCGTTGGTATGGATGACACGTTACACAGGGCTGCCTACCGTCCCGGAGTATCCGTATTTGTCCCCCGAAATAATAAAATCATGCAGCCTGTCCCTGGAATCCACTTTTTTATTCGATGTCCCGCGAAAAAAAAAATCCGGGAGAAAAAAAAAAAAAAACGAAGTCGAGTTCGTTAGCCGATCACCGACTGACCGACTTTGGTCGTGGCCATCCCGACCAAATCCGTCGAAAAGACCCGAACATTGCCGAACTGATCAGTGCGCATGCGCATACACCGTCTTCCCGAGTTTTGAAAGCGAGAAAAATGGACGCGAAACAGGAAAAACGAAAAAATGCCGATGGCGATCTCGACAATGGGGCTACTGTCAAGAAGAAGAAACGTCAGCAGACGTTCCTGTCGAAATATACGGAAACCTGGCCGTTCATCAAGCGTGGCAAGATCGAGACATACGCGTCGTGTGAAATTTGTGCGTGTGAGTTCTCCATCGGATCTGGAGGTAGGGACGAAATAACCCGTCACGTCGCTACTGAGAAGCACAAGAAGAACACAAAAATCCGCGAGAGCGAGAAATCTTGCAACATTAGGGGATTCTTTCAGCGCGCTCAGACGTCAACCAGTCAGGAAACTTTTGACGTCATAAGAGCTGAAACGTTGATGGTTGACCTTGCAGCTGAACTGAATTTGCCGATGGCCGCGTTGGACAAGTTAAACAAAGGAGTTAAATTGATGTTTCCTGACTCGGACATCGCAAAGAAATTTCAGTGCGCTAGAAGCAAAGGCACGGCGATTTTGAAAGAAAATGCTGCCCAATTTTACCCTTGCTCTCGGGGATAGAATGAAAAAACAGCCTTTCACAATTTCAACAGATGGAAGCAATGACAAAGGAGGACAGAAACTTTTTCCACTGATTGTGAGGACTGTTGATCCAGACACTATGGAGGTGCGATCGGAGGCACTAGCTGTGCCAGCGATTGAAGGATCAGCAACAGGTTAGTAACTTTTCTTCAGATTTGTTTAGGACTTGAGTTTTTTTTTATTTTTTTTTTTTTTAAGTGAGGAATACTGTAGTTTAAAAAAAGGGTAGGCTATATATATATATATATATATATATATATATATATATATATATATAATATGTTGTTTTAACTAAAGTATTGCTCACTTTAAAAACCAATATAAGTTTTTCATCAAACTCCATAAATTCCCAGCTCAGTTTCCTCTGGTACAAATGCGCTATATAAGATGTAATGAATTATTAACCTAATGATTAGTGGTCATGATAGTGGTGGTACTATGCCATACCATACATTATTACACACCATATGTATTCCCAACTCTGTTTTTTCTAGCACAAATGTGCTGTATAAGATGTAATGAATTATTAACCTAATGATTAGTGGTCATGATAGTGGTGGTAGTTGAAGTAGCAGCAGTGGTAGAAGCAATATAGTAATTTTTTTATTTTGTGTTTCATCTGAAGACAAGAGCCACAAATTTTAAGTCATAACTTCTCTCTCTCTCTCCCCTCTCTCTCTCTCTCTCTCTCTCCCCTCTCTCTCTCTCTCTCTCTCTCTCTCTCTCTCATATTCTGGGGTATTGAATTTGGTTTGGGTCTTGCTGTTTTCAGGTGTGAAGATTTTTGACCTCATCAGGAAGGAGTTTGAGGTCCACAGCATTCCATGGGAAAACTGTCTGGCCCTCGGATGTGACAATGCCAATGTCATGGTGGGGAGAGACAAAGGGGTCTTTGGCTGCATGCTAAAGGAGCACAAGAACTTGTACGTCTCAGGCTGTGTGTGCCACCTCATCCACATTTCTGCAGAGAAAGGTCATTTTAATCATTTTTTTAACCTGCTCTCTCTCTCTCTCTCTCTCTCTCTCTCTCTCTCTCTCTCTCTCCCCTCTCTCCTCTTTTTCTATGTCTTTCTGTTTATTGAATGTGTGTGTGTGTGTGTGTGTGTGTGTGTGTGTGTGTGTGTGTGTGCTCACTCTCTCTCTCTCTCTGGTATTTGAAAGGTAACTATTTGTTTTTATATGCCGCTCTCCCTCCCCCATCTCTCTTTTTCTCTGTTTTACTGAGTGTGTGTGTGGGGTGTGTGTGTTTGCAGGTGCAAACTGTTTGCCTCTGGATGTGAGCCGACTTCTTCTTGATGTCTACTACTACCTGGACAAAAGTAGTAAGCGTCAGGCAGCATTCAAATGCATGCAAGTCCTACACAGTTTGAGGGAATCCAAGATTCTGAAACATGTCAACACCAGGTGGCTCAGCATGGCAAGTGTCTTCCAAGACTCATTGATAACTGGGAGGCCTTGTATGATTTTTTCAAAGCTGAGGAGGAATCTGCCACAGAATCAGATGTGAAGAAGAAGTCTGGGATCTGAAGAGAAAGTTCCAGTCTCCAACCAATAAGCTCTACTGCATGTTTCTGGCTGATGTGACCAAAGTGTTTGATGAAGTCAACACAACCCTTCAGGCTGAGGAGCCAAAGATTCATGTTTGAGAAAAAAACCCTGCATGCTTTTCTAAAATCATTAATGCTTAGGTTTGTGAAACCATCGGCTATGAAGTTCACATCTGTGACAGCGGTTAACTTCAAGGCAAAATACAACATCTGCCAGAACAGTGATACCATCATAGGAGATGAGGCAAGTGTGTTTATTGCTCATGCTGGAGAAAAACCACTTGAGGCCAGAAAAAATAGAGGAGTTCTACAACAGTGTCCAGGAGTTCTACAAGACAAGCTGTTCCTATATTGTAAAGAAACTGCCACTGTCAGATGAACTCCTCCAGCATGCAGAGGTAGTAGATCCCAGGAAGCAAGGGGACACCAGTTTTTCTTCTGTGGCCTACTTTCTTAATCGGTTTCCAAAGCTGAAACACCCTGATGCTACAGAGACTGAAATCCGCTTGGAGTTTAAAAGGTATCAGTGTGCAGACATTAGGCAGTGCATTGCAGATACCAAGAGGGTGGATGAAACCTGGAGAGAAATCAGCAAGCTGAAGGAAGACGGAGAACTTTCTTTTAAATACCTCCTAACAGTGATGCTGACCATCCTCACAATACCCCATTCCTCGGCTCATTGTGAGCGCATCTTTTCAGTTGTGAGGAAAAATCAGACTGATTTCAGAGGCAGTATGGGATGTGAGACACTGGAGGCCTGGTGGTGGCCAAAAGCAGACCTGGATCAGCCCTGGACAGGAACTACAGCCAAAAACAGCTGCAGGATTTGAAGAGTGCCCATTACCGTTCTCTTCAGCCTGCAGTGCAGGACCTGAATTAACCAAAAGCCATGGTAGAAGTTGTACATAGTGTAAATAAAGGTAAGCTTTCACTTTAATGTTGATTGTGGTTGTGATATGTGCTACCGCTGCATGTGTCCCTGGAAATCAGTCTGTGTCCCTGGTTTTGAAAAAGTATGTCCCTGAAAGTGGCGGAAGGGGGTAGGCAGCCCTGGTTACACATAGCATGCACCTTCCCCGAAGATGGAGTATGGCTGCCTGAATGGCGGGATAAAAAAACGGTCATACACACAAAAACTCCACTGCCTGTCTATACAGGCAGTGTCCGCAGGAGTATCAGCCTGCGTACGCAGAAAGAAAAAAAAGAAAAGAGGGTCAAATGCTAGTGAAAGGTTACCTTTAACCGTTAACCTTCTTTTCGTAACATTTCTGATTTGAACAACTTTATTTTCAAAGGCGTCATATGAAGTGATGGTTTAGTCAGTGATTATTTTTAAAAAATATTTTAAACATCTGAACCATACGAAATTTT
>CM031596.1:9509816-9559816 GCA_018398815.1 Conus ventricosus | reverse complement strand
GAGAGTGAACTGACTTTGAACGCGTTTACATAATATTTTTCTCCATTTCGATAAGAAATACCAAACAGCATGAATTAATTCTGTAATGAATGTGTGATGGTGTGGAGGGGTAAGGGGTGTGCAGGTGAAGACAGGCAGATGGTGAGAAGTGCAGGAACCAAGGGACAGCAGCCAGTCAAGAAGACGCAGTGGACGACGTGGAGTTTTTCTTCTTTTATTTCTCTCCCATGGCTAGGAGCTCAAACCAGGAACACTGCCTGGGAACTCTCTCTCTCAGCACAGCACTCAGCGCACTGAGCACTCTCTCTGCCTCTCACGCCAGTCGCTCACATCAGGGAACTCTGATCCATTCTCACACAACGCTCTACTTTTATAACAACGTACCGGGCCGCAAAGCCAGCAACACGGTGCCAGAGACGAAACGGGCCTCGCGAGGCCGGAACCAACAGAATTTTGTGTTTTCTATCCCAGCTTCAGTGTTGTCTGGCTCGCTGTCCATTCAAACTATTAACACATATTTACTATCGATGAAAACCTCAGAACACAAGGAATAAAATGCAGTAAGTCACATTTGACAATTTTGTTCCTGTACTAAATCATTGCTGATTAATGTCCAGAGTGAAGCCACTTTTAACAAGCTTACGTCATATTTTCCTTTATTTCGATGAAAAATACTAAACAGCGTGAAATAATTTTGTAATGAATAAAAAGCTGGCATCTCGCTCTTTTTATACATATAAATTTTATTATCCAAGATGCCGTCCAAGCGGAGAACTTTGCGTTTAAAGTTTGATAGAAAACACAGCTGACTTTTCACTTCGCCGGGCCGTCGGCGCCTACTTTTGACACAATTTTCAACTGAAAAATACTCTGTTGAAATGGTCTGTTAAATAATAAATTCTACACATTTTCAGTTGTATTCATAACAGAAATGGAGTCATAAGCAAGATTTCAATCGGGAAGTCCGAATTTCGTAGAATGATGATTTGGATCAAAACTCCGACAATGAACGAAGAAGGCGACTTGCTCAAGGGAACCGACGTCATCAGTCATTTCGTATAGTCGGAAGCCTGTGCGGAAAAGATCCTAAGCATGCGATATACGAAATGAGAGCTCATGGACATTACTTTTAACATGTATCTTCAGATTCTTCGGTTTTCCTCTTACTCTTTGTAAAATCAAGAATTATTCAATGTTCATTAGACAGACAATTGAAAATGGCGCCAAGATTGCTTGTGCAAAATCCCAGTTTAGAGAAAATATGGGCTTCTCAGCCCTGTACGGTTGTAATGAATCAAATACATTAATTTTTGTGACTTTAGCGACGTACATACAACTATGTAGGTTCTGAGGTATTCATGATTTTAAGAATTTACACAATAAAAAAATGAGATTCGACCAAGGGAGGTAAGGGGAAGATAACTCTCGAACAAAACATTTTCATCCACGAAAGGTAACCAAAATAAATATATACACTGTTAGCACCCGGCTACAAATGATAGCTGGCACTTTGCTCTTTTCATACATATAAATTTCATTATCCAAGACGGTGTCTGAGCGGAGAACTTTGTTTTTGAAAATTGATAGAAAACACAACTGACTTTTCTCACCACATGGCCGTCAACATGTGGTTTTGATAGATTTTCAGTAAAATGTTACTCTGTTGAAATGGTCCATCGCGATAATTATTTTTATGCATTTTTAATTGCTTCTATCATAGAAATGGAGTCATTAACAAGATTCCGATCAGCAAGTCCGAATTTTGTAAAATGACAATTTAGATCAAAACTCCGACAATGAACGAAGAAGGCGACTCGCTCGAAGGAATTGGTGCCGTCAGTCATTTCGTATAGTCGCAAGCTTGTGCGGAAAAGATCCTAGGCATGAGATATACGAAATGAGAGCTTATGGACTTCATTTTCAATGCACGTTTTCAGAATGTTCAGTTTCTCTCATACTCTTTGTGAAATCAAGAATCATTCAAAGTTTGTTCGATGGACAATTCATAATGGCGCCAAGATTAATTGTGCAAAATACCAGTTCAGAGAAAATATGGGCTTCTCAGCCCAGCACAGTTGTAACAAATAGAATGCATAGTTTTTGTGACTTCAGTGACTTATATACAACTATGTAGGTTCTGAGGTATTCATAATAAAGAGTTTACAACAACAACAAAATCAAGGTTTATCAATCAAGGGAGGTAAGGGGGAAGGTAACTCTTGAACAAAATATTTCGTCTGTGACTGGTAACCAAGAAATGTACCGTTAGCACCCGGCTACATCTATATATAGATATATATATAGAGAGAGAGGGGGGGGGGGGGGGGAGATATCTGTAGTGTATAATCTGCAATGTGTATTGTTTTACTGGTATTGTAAAACAGCAGTGTCTTTAAGATCAGACTAATTTTCTGCATTATTCCAGCAGTGAGAATGTGATGTGGATGTATGATCCTTTTTTATGCATACTAGCCCTTTTTATACAGATTGGGAAGGAAATGCTTACTCATGCACAAGGAAAATGTTTGTTTCTCTGCAGGATGCACTGTGAATATCATCGGATCAAGCGGATTCATTGTCCCACCAGACTTGGAGGCCCAGTCTCGGTTCCGCTGTACAGACGAGTGCACCTATACTATCACAGCGCCAGTGGATGCCTCAAGAAAATTCCAGATTGCCATTGACCAGTTCTCCATGGCTAATGCGGATGAGTCTTTAAAAGTAATTACGGCAAACGAAATATACTGCAACGGTACTGGAACACAACAAAAAAGCAGAAGGGCACACAAAACAAAGTGTGAAGTAACGCAGTTTTAATGCACGACACGAAACAGGACCAGAAATTTTCAGCAATATGCCTTCCTCGGCGACAAAAAAATAACAAGATGCGAAGCATATAAACGTACTCCCAGTTTTCCAAACTGCTTATAAATCGGCCAAGTGCTTTGTGAGATAAGAAATAAAGGCAAAATAACGGTTTTTAACGGTTATTTAACCGATATACACTTTTGAAACTGGCATTTTAGTCCTCACTGGGCTAAAGCCTGTGTAAATGTCTCAAATTCTGTGGCCCTTCATGCCCTGCTCTCATGGTGACCTCAGTTTCGATGTCCTCTCCGCGTCTGTGGCTTTGGTTTGGTTCCGTCGGGGTCACCAGTATCGGCGAGTCCATGGGGGTCTGTCGGTGGATGGACGTGGTGGCGCCCTCCGGAGGGAGAGCTCACTCACGCCGGCTCCGCGACTAAGCAATTATTGTCGTCAGTAGGGGGCTTAGTAGGTAGTGTCCTGCGTATGTTAGATCAGAACAGGCGCCACTGAACACCACCGAAGTGACTCGGCAGCAGTGCAGTGTCTCCTCCGGTGGGTTGCCTTAACGGCTTGACAATTGAGTGCTCCCTGTGGATTGCCGGTGCCGGGGCTGCGGCGGGGCCGACCGGGCTGTGGCTGTGGACGGGGTGTCGGAATGAGCGGCGTGGGTGTACTGCTTCTGAGGTGGCTCAGAGGTTGGGACAGCCAAAAAAAAAAAAAAAAAATCATTAAAACCCACCAATATATAAAAAATAATGGCAAAATAACAGTTATATAACCGATATACACTTTTGAAACCAGTATTCTAGTCCTCACTGGGCTGAAGCCTGTGTACATATCAAATTTCATCCAAATCGGACAATATGTCAAGAATAACGGTTTTTAACGGTCAGATTTTGAAACACTATATAGAAGTGTCATTTGTGTGTGATAACCTTTTATATACCCAATTTCATTAAAATCCACCTATATATAAGAAATAATGGCAGAATAACGTTTTTTAACGGTTGTATAATCCATTTTCAGCATTACATCACTTACATATGGACAGAGGCTCCGATTTATCACAAGATCATCCAAACCGCTTATAAATTGGCCAAGTACTTTCTGAGATATTCCTTAAAAAAGAAAAAACGTTACAGGCTGTTACAGCCGTTAGTAACGACTATAACGAGGTAAACCAAAACATCAGGCGTCATCTGAGACCCATAATGAACATACCTGCTAATTTTCACAAAGATCAGCCAAGTACTTTCTGAGATATTCCATGGAGAAGAAAAAGCGTTACAGGCCGTTACAGCCGTTAGTAACAGCTATAACGGTAAACCAGAACATCGGGCATCATCCTTGACCCATAATGAACATATTTACAAATTTGCAGAAAGATCGGCCAAATGCTTTCTGAGATATTCTATAAAGAAGAAAAACCGTTACAGGCCATTACAGCCGTTAGTAATGGCTGAAACGGTAAACTAAAACATCATGCATTATTCGTGACCCATAATGAACATACCTACAAATTTTCAGAAAGATCGGCCAAGTACTTTTTGAATTATTCTATAAAGAAGAAAAACCATTACAGGCTGTGACAGCCGTTAGTAACAGCTGTAACGGGGTAAACTAAAACTTCGGGCATCATCCGAGACCCATAATGAACATACCTGCTAATTTTCACAACGATCGGCCAAGTACTTTATGAGATATCCGAGACCCATAATGAACATACCTACAAATTTTCAGAAAGGGCCCAGTAGTTTTGTCTGGAGCGAGTGGAACACATTTTTGACCACAGACACACACACACACAGACAGACAGACACACACACAGACAGCATTTCTTCGTTCCCATTCTAAAGTACTCCCTGTTCTATAAGAACTGGGAGTACAAAAACAGTACAGACATAAACATGCCAATACTCCCCTTGTGAAGCCAAAAGTAATTGAAAGTAATTGAAAGACCACTACTTTTGTGTACAATTTTTGTGTTCTGTATTGTTATTTTTCTTAGATTACCATGGTTTTATGTTTATGTGAAAATGTTAACAGTTTTCATGTGTGCGTATCCATCAGTTTTGTCTTGCAGATATACGAAGGATCTGGCCAGAGCACGTTGATCGATGAGTTCAGTTCAAACAAAGCAGCCGACAGTGATACTGTCCTCCACACATCATCACCAGCGTTCACTGTGGTGTTCAGCTCATGCCTCGTGCTTTCTGACCATGGATGGTTCAACCTGACATTTGAGCTCGGTAAAAATTGTGTAGACCTTACTGGAGTAGATTTTTTTCCATCAACACAGAAACAGTAGTTTTCTTCTTTCTTGGCTGTAAACAACATGATCAGTTAAAAGAAATGCCGGTACAAAATCAGTGTTTACACAAACCATTTAGGGTTCTGTTTTGGTTGCCTTCTTAGAATTTTCACGGGCAGCTTCTACCATCAAAGCTGAACATCTGCTCAGCACAAACCTGACCGTTTTTAACTGCAGCAAGTTTCCTTTCTGTTTTGAGAAAAGAGAATCTTTGTACATGTATGACTAGTGTTGAGATCACAGTTTTTGAATGTCCATCCCCCTGTGGACCCTGCAGGTGACCATGGCCAGTCAGGACAGTGGGGGCTTGGCAGGTCTCAGGCTGTGTCAGGTGTCTGTGTTTCCAGGTGAAACGCACTTTTCAGTAAGGCAGGAACAGTTCTGAGCAGTGAGAGTTTCAAAGCTGTTTTATGTAAGGCATGTGACATGGTAATTGCCGGCAGGTAAATGCCAAGGGTACCAGCAGATGCCTGTGCTGCTGACTTGCCAGGTGGTACTGACAATTAACTGTCACTAAATTCCAGCTGCCCTTTTTTGGTACCTGTTTCTTTTGGTCTTTTGTTTCACACCTGGCAGATCAAGAGTTTCTTGAATAGATTGACCAGAACAAAGATTTTGTTCTTGTTGATTATTTGAAGCATACCTGTCCTGTTCTCATCTGCCATTTGGATTTTTAAGTGAGCCATGATCATGTGTGTACCAAGATGTTCATTGGTTCAGGATGTAAATGAAAAAAAAAAAAAAATTGTTATACCCATCCAGCACATAGTCCAGTGCATGGACGTGCTTTCTTGTCTCACAAGCAAGTTAAATATGAAGGCCTTCATTGGAAAGACAGAAATGTTGCATCAGGGGTATTGTGCATGTTTCATTCTGTCCTCTAGGGCAATACTTATAACTGCCAGGTTGACACTTGCATTTTGCAGCTTGTAAATGCTTTTAGATGTAGTCTGCTTGATTTGAAGATAAACATGTGTCCTTCATACTTACCTGTCCAAACAAATCCCTTATGAAGCTAAACATGTGTCCTTCATACTTACCTGTCCAAACAAATCCCTTATCCCCACTTAGCGAGGAGCATTGCCACACATCAGGATTCTCATCAACAATTAAAAATGTAGAGCGGAAGCTGACTCTATTCAACAACCAAGCCAACCCGAGTGATTGCCCTTAGTGAGCTCACAACACTGCAGTCTAGTCAGCTCACAACACTGCAGTCTAGTCAGCTCACAACACTGCAGTCTAGTCAGCTCACAACACTGCAGTCTAGTCAGCTCACAACACTGCAGTCTAGTCAGCTCACAACACTGCAGTCTAGTCAGCTCACAACACTGCAGTCTAGTCAGCTCACAACACTGCAGTCTAGTCAGCTGATTTCAGTTTTCTCCTTTGCCTCCCCTCTCCACTTGTGGTTTGGGTTTGACTCGTTTTATGAATTCTGGAAAATGCTTTATGGTTTTGACCTTTTTTGTTTATTTACTGTTTTGCTACAAACACAGGCAGACACGTTTCAGTGGGTATGTGAAACACAGGTTTATTGACAAGGTCATGAAGTGTCAGGGATGTAGGCAGACACGTTTCAGTGGGTATGTGAAACACAGGTTTATTGACAAGGTCATGAAGTGTCAGGGATGTAGGCAGACACGTTTCAGTGGTATGTGAAACAGGTTTATTGACAAGGTCATGAAGTGTCAGGGATGTAGGCAGACACGTTTCAGTGGGTATGTGAAACACAGGTTTATTGACAAGGTCATGAAGTGTCAGGGATGTAGGCAGACACGTTTCAGTGGTATGTGAAACAGGTTTATTGACAAGGTCATGAAGTGTCAGGGATGTAGGCAGACACGTTTCAGTGGGTATGTGAAACACAGGTTTATTGACAAGGTCATGAAGTGTCAGGGATGTAGGCAGACACGTTTCAGTGGGTATGTGAAACACAGGTTTATTGACAAGGTCATGAAGTGTCAGGGATGTAGGCAGACACGTTTCAGTGGGTATGTGAAACACAGGTTTATTGACAAGGTCATGAAGTGTCAGGGATGTAGGCAGACACGTTTCAGTGGGTATGTGAAACACAGGTTTATTGACAAGGTCATGAAGTGTCAGGGATGTAGGCAGACACGTTTCAGTGGGTATGTGAAACACAGGTTTATTGACAAGGTCATGAAGTGTCAGGGATGTAGGCAGACACGTTTCAGTGGGTATGTGAAACACAGGTTTATTGACAAGGTCATGAAGTGTCAGGGATGTAGGCAGACACGTTTCAGTGGGTATGTGAAACACAGGTTTATTGACAAGGTCATGAAGTGTCAGGGATGTAGGCAGACACGTTTCAGTGGGTATGTGAAACACAGGTTTATTGACAAGGTCATGAAGTGTCAGGGATGTAGGCAGACACGTTTCAGTGGTATGTGAAACAGGTTTATTGACAAGGTCATGAAGTGTCAGGGATGTAGGCAGACACGTTTCAGTGGGTATGTGAAACACAGGTTTATTGACAAGGTCATGAAGTGTCAGGGATGTAGGCAGACACGTTTCAGTGGGTATGTGAAACACAGGTTTATTGACAAGGTCATGAAGTGTCAGGGATGTAGGCAGACACGTTTCAGTGGGGATGTGAAACACAGGTTTATTGACAAGGTCATGAAGTGTCAGGGATGTAGGCAGACACGTTTCAGTGGGTATGTGAAACACAGGTTTATTGACAAGGTCATGAAGTGTCAGGGATGTAGGCAGACACGTTTCAGTGGGTATGTGAAACACAGGTTTATTGACAAGGTCATGAAGTGTCAGGGATGTAGGCAGACACGTTTCAGTGGGTATGTGAAACACAGGTTTATTGACAAGGTCATGAAGTGTCAGGGATGTAGGCAGACACGTTTCAGTGGGTATGTGAAACACAGGTTTATTGACAAGGTCATGAAGTGTCAGGGATGTAGGCAGACACGTTTCAGTGGGTATGTGAAACACAGGTTTATTGACAAGGTCATGAAGTGTCAGGGATGTAGGCAGACACGTTTCAGTGGGTATGTGAAACACAGGTTTATTGACAGGTCATGAAGTGTCAGGGATGTAGGCAGACACGTTTCAGTGGGTATGTGAAACACAGGTTTATTGACAAGGTCATGAAGTGTCAGGGATGTAGGCAGACACGTTTCAGTGGGTATGTGAAACACAGGTTTATTGACAAGGTCATGAAGTGTCAGGGATGTAGGCAGACACGTTTCAGTGGGTATGTGAAACACAGGTTTATTGACAAGGTCATGAAGTGTCAGGGATGTAGGCAGACACGTTTCAGTGGGTATGTGAAACACAGGTTTATTGACAAGGTCATGAAGTGTCAGGGATGTAGGCAGACACGTTTCAGTGGGTATGTGAAACACAGGTTTATTGACAAGGTCATGAAGTGTCAGGGATGTAGGCAGACACGTTTCAGTGGGTATGTGAAACACAGGTTTATTGACAAGGTCATGAAGTGTCAGGGATGTAGGCAGACACGTTTCAGTGGGTATGTGAAACACAGGTTTATTGACAAGGTCATGAAGTGTCAGGGATGTAGGCAGACACGTTTCAGTGGGTATGTGAAACACAGGTTTATTGACAAGGTCATGAAGTGTCAGGGATGTAGGCAGACACGTTTCAGTGGGTATGTGAAACACAGGTTTATTGACAAGGTCATGAAGTGTCAGGGATGTAGGCAGACACGTTTCAGTGGGTATGTGAAACACAGGTTTATTGACAAGGTCATGAAGTGTCAGGGATGTAGGCAGACACGTTTCAGTGGGTATGTGAAACACAGGTTTATTGACAAGGTCATGAAGTGTCAGGGATGTAGGCAGACACGTTTCAGTGGGTATGTGAAACACAGGTTTATTGACAAGGTCATGAAGTGTCAGGGATGTAGGCAGACACGTTTCAGTGGGTATGTGAAACACAGGTTTATTGACAAGGTCATGAAGTGTCAGGGATGTAGGCAGACACGTTTCAGTGGGTATGTGAAACACAGGTTTATTGACAAGGTCATGAAGTGTCAGGGATGTAGGCAGACACGTTTCAGTGGGTATGTGAAACACAGGTTTATTGACAAGGTCATGAAGTGTCAGGGATGTAGGCAGACACGTTTCAGTGGGTATGTGAAACACAGGTTTATTGACAAGGTCATGAAGTGTCAGGGATGTAGGCAGACACGTTTCAGTGGGTATGTGAAACACAGGTTTATTGACAAGGTCATGAAGTGTCAGGGATGTAGGCAGACACGTTTCAGTGGGTATGTGAAACACAGGTTTATTGACAAGGTCATGAAGTGTCAGGGATGTAGGCAGACACGTTTCAGTGGGTATGTGAAACACAGGTTTATTGACAAGGTCATGAAGTGTCAGGGATGTAGGCAGACACGTTTCAGTGGGTATGTGAAACACAGGTTTATTGACAAGGTCATGAAGTGTCAGGGATGTAGGCAGACACGTTTCAGTGGGTATGTGAAACACAGGTTTATTGACAAGGTCATGAAGTGTCAGGGATGTAGGCAGACACGTTTCAGTGGGTATGTGAAACACAGGTTTATTGACAAGGTCATGAAGTGTCAGGGATGTAGGCAGACACGTTTCAGTGGGTATGTGAAACACAGGTTTATTGACAAGGTCATGAAGTGTCAGGGATGTAGGCAGACACGTTTCAGTGGGTATGTGAAACACAGGTTTATTGACAAGGTCATGAAGTGTCAGGGATGTAGGCAGACACGTTTCAGTGGGTATGTGAAACACAGGTTTATTGACAAGGTCATGAAGTGTCAGGGATGTAGGCAGACACGTTTCAGTGGGTATGTGAAACACAGGTTTATTGACAAGGTCATGAAGTGTCAGGGATGTAGGCAGACACGTTTCAGTGGGTATGTGAAACACAGGTTTATTGACAAGGTCATGAAGTGTCAGGGATGTAGGCAGACACGTTTCAGTGGGTATGTGAAACACAGGTTTATTGACAAGGTCATGAAGTGTCAGGGATGTAGGCAGACACGTTTCAGTGGGTATGTGAAACACAGGTTTATGACAAGGTCATGAAGTGTCAGGGATGTAGGCAGACACGTTTCAGTGGGTATGTGAAACACAGGTTTATTGACAAGGTCATGAAGTGTCAGGGATGTAGGCAGACACGTTTCAGTGGGTATGTGAAACAAGGTTTATTGACAAGGTCATGAAGTGTCAGGGATGTAGGCAGACACGTTTCAGTGGGTATGTGAAACACAGGTTTATTGACAAGGTCATGAAGTGTCAGGGATGTAGGCAGACACGTTTCAGTGGGTATGTGAAACACAGGTTTATTGACAAGGTCATGAAGTGTCAGGGATGTAGGCAGACACGTTTCAGTGGGTATGTGAAACACAGGTTTATTGACAAGGTCATGAAGTGTCAGGGATGTAGGCAGACACGTTTCAGTGGGTATGTGAAACACAGGTTTATTGACAAGGTCATGAAGTGTCAGGGATGTAGGCAGACACGTTTCAGTGGGTATGTGAAACACAGGTTTATTGACAAGGTCATGAAGTGTCAGGATGTAGGCAGACACGTTTCAGTGGGTATGTGAAACACAGGTTTATTGACAAGGTCATGAAGTGTCAGGGATGTAGGCAGACACGTTTCAGTGGGTATGTGAAACACAGGTTTATTGACAAGGTCATGAAGTGTCAGGGATGTAGGCAGACACGTTTCAGTGGGTATGTGAAACACAGGTTTATTGACAAAGTCATGAAGTGTCAGGGATGTAGATTTAAATGTTGTTGAGTTACAGGATAAAAAGTGATTCTCACACCCACGGAGTATGGGAAAGGTTGAGGTGAAGTGCACAGGCGCCAGCCAAATTAAAATAAACCCACTTGCGGCAGCAACAGACGCTTTTCTGAATAGGAAACCTTGGACTCGAAGTGCTTTATTCATGGTTAGATCGGTTTTGGAACTGGCCTGTGCAGACAAACTTATTCAAATAATCTACAGTGGGTGTTCAGCGTCCATGTCAAACCCTTCAGAGAATGTGTATTTCAGTTTTCCATATAACCTTGCGTTTTCTGATTTTCGCTTCAGCATGGTTGAAATGCATATGCATGCTGCCTGCCTCTCAACATATTTCTTTCATTCACTCTTGTAGTGTTAAAACAATCCTATCTAAAGATATGAAATTAGATTATTGAAGATGACTGACAATCGCAGCACAGAAGTTACTAACGTAGTTTGTTTGATTCAAAGCTCAAGTAAAGGCAATTGAAAGAGAAACATCAGCAGAAAACTTTGGAGTTGAAAATAAATCTGCTGAAAATTTGAAAATGGAAAAATAATGCAAAAGTAGAAGGCAAGTAGATGGAAGTGTAAGCAGTGTAGAATGAGGGAAAAAGTGCACCCTGATATTGATAACATTATTTATGGGTGAAACGGATATGGTGGAATGTGTCCCAAATTCAGGTATGCTATGCAGTCAGAAAAATTACAGTAAAAACCCAACCCAAATTTTAGATTATGTAAATGTTTTTTTCATGTTATAGTGTATCAAATGATTGATATATTCCAATCCTTTATGTTGTATTCTTTGCTTGCTTGAGTGAATTGAATTTGTTCTGGTATAAATCTGAAATTACCTTCACAGAAATTTGAAGCCTTTCATGACAGACTGCAAATGGTGTGGTCATTGGTTTGTGACAGATTGTCCTGCAGTGACCAACACCGCCAACATGATCATCACATCCAGCTCTGATGAGCACTATGGGTCAGAGGTCACTCTCAGTTGCAGCGAGGGATATGCCTTTGCGCAGGAAGAATATGTCGACCAGACAGAGATTGTCATTCGCTGTGGATCAGGAGGAAAATGGAATGTTAGTCGCTTGCCCAGTTGTGCAGGTATCAGTACATTGTGTGTGTGTGTGTGTCATAGTGTGTATGTGTGTGTCATAGTGTGTGTGTGTGTGTGTGTGTGTGTGTGTCACAGTGTGCGTGTGTGTGTGCGTGTGTGTGTGTGTGTGTGTGTGTGTGTGTGTGTGTTGTGTGTGTAAAGGATGCTGTCTTGTATACATGTATGCACACATTTATTAGTGTATGCAGATTCGTGTTTTTTTTGTTTGTTTTTTGCTGTCCCAACCTCTGCGCTACCTCAGAGGCAGTGCACCCACGCCGCTCATTCCGATACCCCGTCCACAGCCATAGCCCGGCCGGCCCCGCCGCAGCCCCGGCACCAGCAATCCACAGGGAGCAGTCAATGTCAAGTCGTCAAGAGGCAACCCACCGGAGGAGACACTGCACTGCTGCCGAGTCACTTCGGTGGTGTTCAGTGGCGCCTGTTCTGATCTAACATACGCAGGACACCACCTACTAAGCCCCCTACTGACAACAATAATTGCTTAGTTGCGGAGCCGGTGTGAGTGAGCTCTCCCTCCGGAGGGCGCCACCACGTCCGTCCAACAACAGCCCCCATGGACTCGCCGATACCGGTGACCCCGACGGAAGCAAACCAAGGCCACAGACGCGGAGAGGACATCGAAACTGAGGTCACCATGAGAGCAGGGCATGAAGGGCCACAGAATTTGAGACTTTTTTTTTTTAATGCTGATCAATGTGAATGAGGATGATTAAGATGATGCTACGGATTTCCATTTCGGTCTAAGACTACATGACAGGGCTGTACTCTACGCTTCCTTTCATAATATATCCTGGCGTCAACCAGGCCCGAGAGATACAGGCACCTGCAGTGTTGGTCATGAAATTTGAGCAACACTCTCAGAAACGCATCCATTAAGTGGATGAAACTCGACTGTGTGGTCCCAGTCTTCCCAACTGAGTCCGCAGCAAACTCAACTCTGGGTAGGAGCCGGTCGGGGCAGAAAAAACCCACATGACTCTGATGGGATTCAAACCCACGACCTCCCAGCCGGGAGTCCGTGACGCTAACCACTTCGCCACGGCGGCTGGTCAGATTCGTATTTTTGTATGGGTTCATGAGTATGAAATATATTCTGCTCGTTTTTTTTTTGTTTTTTTTTTTAATCTGAAAATCTCTTTTCTTTTGAACTTTGAAATGGAAAATATCTTGATTGATAAATAATTCCAATCAGGAGCTCAGACACCACAGGGTGTTCCACATTATCAAAAAAGAAAAGGATTTTCCAACCCACAAGTTGAATTTTTTTTAAAATTGTTTTTCCATACCCTTAATAGAGTGGGTTTTTTTCACATGCAAAGGATTCAGCCTTTTTGTAATTAAAGCACTTACATCAGTGGAATCTGTTACAGTTGTGATTACGTTTATGTATGGAGTTTGTCAGTATGTCAGTGTTGAAGTTCTTTTTTCTAATCATGAACTGAGCTTATAATCATGGTCTCCGCTATGGATTCTTAACTGGTAATTGGCATGCTGACGTTGCAGACAGCCAGTGCTGATTCGACTTGCATGGACCATTGGTGTGACTTTGACCTTTGATACGAGCGAATGCTGATTGCTAAAAATTTCCTTATCCTTCGATGGTTAAAAAGGTGCAAGGTTGATGGTGTGTGCAGTTTTATCACAACATCAAGTTTGTGGAGTTCGGTGTCAGCCACTTGAAACCAGTCAACCATTGTGTTGAAAGACTTTGTTGTCGGTCTTCTCTGCTGATGTCAAATCAGCACTGGTGGTTTTGTCAGTCTCTTCGCATGTTTCTGGATGTGATAGTAGGAAAAACCCAAATGTTGACAGAGTATTCTACCTTGGTTTGATTATTTTTGCCTTAGATTGACTTGCACTCATTTTGTTGTTTTATTGTGTTTCACTCCTGCCATGTTGACAACTAAAGACAGCGATTTTCGAAAACCAATCAACGCATCGGTTCCAACAACGTAGTTGTAAGGCCTTTGCTGATTGGCTGACTGATGAACTGCGATGTATAAAGAGAAAGCACTCATTAAAAAAGTACATGCATTCTAGCTGGCACATGATATTCCTTTCAGTTCGCATATTGAAATTGTTGTCTGTAATGAGACCCCATCTTGTAAACTCAGTACATGTTCTCTCCCTTTTGATTAATTTTCTTCATGCATTGGTAACCTGTTACCTTGTATACATCATTTTCCCTTTTAGAACATGATATATCGCAGTTTGTATGTGATTTGAAACCTTGCCTGAAAACTGCCTGCTGCTGAACGGATCATGTTAGATGGACACTTGATGTGGGACCAGTGTGTTAGGTTTATCAGTGGGGCATCCATACAATCTCTCTCATGTCTCTCTCCCACCTGTAAGCTTATCGTAACAGGTGTAGTTGACGTGGATGTACTGTTCATGCCTGTGCAGCTATATGTTAGTCTGTTTTGGGTTATGTTATCATTGGATAAGGTGATGTTTTATCAGTTGCATCTCAGATTTAAAACTAATGACAAATAGTAATGCAGATTTGTTTATAAAATGATTAAAATACATTATACTGTGATACGTTGCCCATATTGTACATTTGCTTGTGTATTGGTTTGATTTCTAGATTCTTTCTTATTTCTTGGACAAATTGAAATGCAGCTCTTTTTTTTGCTGTGTTTTTTTGTTTCCACAGAACTCTGGTGTGGCGTTCCTCCAGATGTAGCCAATGGAATCATCATTGATGGCACAGGCAGTGCCATGTATAATGAGACAGTAACTTACCTGTGTGGAAATGAATACCTCCTGGAGGGCAGTGACACCATTGTCTGTGAAAGTGGGTCAGAGTGGAGCGCTGCACCAGTCTGTGGAGGTAATTCAGTGAAATGACAGTGCCACCTGTTTTGTCATCTCTCCAGATGGTAGTGGATGAGCAGAGCTGTAAAGTGTAAAGCTTCTGGCGTAGCATGCTATGATTTCACTGACAGTGCTATGCTGCTACACTCTGTGGTGAAATGCTAAGCAAAAAGAAAAAAAAAAAAAAAAAATGTATCTCACTGACTTAGTGGCGGCTTAAACAGAACCCAGATCATGCAGATTTTTAGATGTCACACTGTCACTTTTGCACACATGCATTCATGACAGCATTTACTCCATACGCACACGCAATCTTTCCAATCAACCAAAAGGCGCACTACCGAATGTTTTTTCTTCTCCCCCTCTCCTTCGGGAAAAACACTTTACTAAATCACATCAAACAATTTATAAACAGATTTTATACATGTATCTCTCTTTACACTGAGAGATAAACTAATTCATTCAAGATTCTATAAAGTCATGGCCTTCACATTACATTAGCCCAAAATCCAGACCAGGAGAATAAATAACTCCTGTAATCATTGATGCCATGCCTGCATCAGATATAAGACTCCATACTGTCATGATTCCCTGTCTCTCTCAGACATCGTATCGCCCCCTTGAATTCTCCCGTCACTGGAGATATGAGTTCCGACTCCTCTCCCTCGACTTCTCCTGTCACTGGAGAGATGATGAGTTCCAACTCCTCTCCCTGGAGTCTTTAATTGCTGGGGCTGAACTACCGGTGTGTTCCCCACACCATGGCCATCTTTAACCACCTCACAGGGTGAAAGGTGAAGGGTGAAGGGCGAAGGGTGAAGGGCTGAAACACGAATAAGGTTCGTGTAAGTAACCTGCTTCCCAATTTAACATGAATCCTTTCTTTCTCTTTTCTTTAGGTTTTCCCCTGTAGCTTTCCCCAACTATCTATGGCTCACCTGGTAATGACTGGTCAGCAGTGAGGACCAGCGTCCTGACAGGTTCGAGTCTCTAGGCCATCTGCTGGGCTAAAACTGATTCTTTCCTCCCTCCTCCTAGTGAGTGCATACTCAGTGTTCAAAAGACATGACCAGCACCTTACCAGCCCTTATTAAACTATCTCTCAGTGGTCACTTTCACCCAATGACCACGTTTCATTCTTTAATGAGTCATTCTCACAATTATTTGGGGACGCCCGCTACACTAGTCAAGCCACATGAATATTCTTCCTTTTTAGTTGTGGCATGGAGAAATGATTCATATCACTAAACTACATGTGATGGAGCGTCACATGCCTTGATGTGAGGCTACGTCACATGACATTAGACTAGATTTCTTTTGTCATAAAATGGCCAGATTGAGTGAGGGGAGAAAGAAAGTGAAAAAGAAAAATTGTTAAAGATAACTGATTTTACCACCTTATTTTAGTATTTTGTTTTTCAGCCATTTTGATTTTTTCAGATGGAGTTTAAACCATGCAATTATTAGCCAGATTTCGGTCTTCTTAACCCACCATCATGTTACAGGCGAAGCAGAGTTCGACTGAAAATGGTTACATGATGTCGCATACGAGTGCTATGCTGAAATTTGAAATGCTACACTTAAATGTCAAAATGCTACACTCTGTGCTTTTGAGGTCTTGGCAGTTCTGGATGAGATT
Organism: Conus ventricosus; assembly: GCA_018398815.1. Lineage (NCBI taxonomy): Eukaryota > Metazoa > Mollusca > Gastropoda > Neogastropoda > Conidae > Conus > Conus ventricosus. Next base: position 9,543,338 of record CM031596.1, on the reverse strand, counting down.
AACAGTATATTCCCAGAGGTTTGTTCTGGACAAGGAATGATTTCTTTCAGTAGCACATCATTAATGGATAAAGAGGCTGTAAGAATTCTGTATAAGAGGTTGTTTGGAAAGAGATTCAGATCATGGGAATTTCGATTACAAATAGTTATTAACAGGGATGAAGTTTCGGCTGTAATTTTTCCCCATCTTTTTTTTTTTTATACTTTAAAAGATTACTTATGTATTGTTTCTTTTTTCCATAACTATATTTTGTATCATGAAATATATTCAACATTTCCGGGTTTATTTTTGCATTCTTCAGTTAAAGAAGAACATGCTGTCTTTCTATCATTTTTTGAGTTAAAGTTTTTTTTGTTTTACATGTTATTAGATATGTTGCATTGTATCATTTTATAGTAATGCCTCTGCTAGTGTTTATCTGTGATCCTTGCAAATGAAGAATTTTCTTTTCTTGGCTTCTCTCTGTCTATCTCTGTCTCTGTCTCTCTGTCTCTGTCTCTCTCTCTCTCTGTCTCTCTCTCTCTTGTCTCTCTCTCTCTCTGTCTCTCTCTCTCTCTCTCTCTCTCTCTCTCTCTCTCCTCTCTCTCTCTGATCTGTGTTTCTATTTTGACTATTTTTTGTAAGGTAAAAGTTTGTGCTATATTTATTATTAGTGTTCTATTCTTATGGATGTTTTTGTGTATTTCTGTGTGCGCTATCGGAATTTAAGATGGTAATCTGTTTCACTGAGAACATCATCATTTGTAAAGGTGGTTAAGTAAGCTGTTTTGCAAGATTAACCAAGGTACCAAACAATGACAGCGCACGTGACTCCAGCATTACAATTTAATAAACTGCACTAGTGGTGGAAGAATCATCCAGCAAGAGAATTAGAGAGTTGCAGTGTTTCTATAACCAGGAAGGGAAGGGAAAGTGATTTGAAAGAACTAGACTAAAAACGACGTTGCAGTCGACAGAAGCAAGCTTGATAAAGAAATGGAGCCAGGAAGAAACACAGAATGACCCACACAACACTCAAACAGCAGCAGACAAAGAGTGTGAAGACTTTTGACTGCTACACTTGTGGAAATGAAGAACAGAGTCATCAGGGAGACGCAGACCTGCGATGCATGTCGACTGAACAATCTACACCTACAGACCTGCGATGCATGTCGACTGAACAATCTACACCCAAAAGACCTGCGATGCATGTCGACTGAACAATCAAAACCAACAGACCTGCGATGCATGTCGACTGAACAATCTACACCCAAAAGACCTGCAATGCATGTCAACTGAACAATCTACACCAACAGACCTGCGATGCATGTCGACTGAACAATCTACACCAACAGACCTGCGATGCATGTCGACTGAACAATCTACACCAACAGACCTGCGATGCATGTCGACTGAACAATCTACACCAACAGACCTGCGATGCATGTCGACTGAACAATCTACACCAACAGACCTGCGATGCATGTCGACTGAACAATCTACACCAACAGACCTCGCACGGCAGCTGTACTTTTCAGCAGTGAATCTGAACGACAGTTCTTTAAGTCCTCGTTCTGGTTTGATTTCAGGGGAATCTCCATGCCCGGATCCTGATTCCATAACCAATGGTAACTTCACCAAGAGTGGAACTGTGCGCTCACTGTTCATACAGTACTACTGTGATCTAGGCCATGAGTTGATCGGAAGCAAGTTTTCAGAGTGCATGGAAAATGGCAGCTGGTCCAAGTCAGCCCCCAGTCTGCAGTCGTGAGTACTCAGAGAACTTTCAGTGTTTTTTGTTTTTGTTTTTTTGTTTTTTTAAATGGGAATTGTGAATGTAGATTTAAAAATTATACAGTTAATTTGGACTCCATATCAGTATGTTAGTGATTTTCGAGAATCTGGTTTATTGTCACAAAAGCAAAAGTGATTTGATATTACTGTAAACGATTATTTCTTATGCTACAGAAAAGAATAAATTAAAAAAAGCCAGTGACAAGGGTGATTTCATATCTATGTGCAAAAATTGTTTCTTGGTTACAATATTTGTCAACCAAAAGAACTGAATATAAAACTGTTTCTCACTTTTTGTAGGCACAGATAGCACAAAGACAATTCTGTTGCATCGTTAATACACATGTAGTTACAAAAATAAAAACAATGTCTTTGTCATTTTGTATTTGTAGAAGAAACAGTAAAGAAGTAAAAAGGTAAAACAATTAAAAGGCTCACTCAAAGAAAGCAACGCAGTTAGTCCATGTGGGAAGTTAAAGATAATTTGACATGGCACGCCGGTTCCTTATGTGCATATTTTTCTGGCAGATTTTTGTTTGCTTGCTGTAATTTGTTCGGTCTGAAAGCTTAAGAAAAAAGGAGAAACAAATCTAGGTGAGTCTTATGATTTATTGTGATGTGATTTTGACACTTTCTGTTTGAATGGCTCTACTGATCCTAATTTTTGTTGCAGCAATCAAGTGTCCCCTTCCTGAGGTCAACAGAGGCAACTTAAGTGTCACTGGTACAGTGGTCTTTGAAACAGTCTGTAACAGTACAATGCGACGTTGGATATGTTATCAATGGCACCAGCCTGTCTTCTAAGCAATATACTTGTCAACATACGCGTGACTTTGCCTTCAGCCCTGATGTGTGTGTTGGTGAGTGGTGTTTATTAATGGTTGTTTAGCAGCGTGAACCAGTACACAGTAATGTGTGCAAGTAGTTCAGTGTTCATTTATCTTTAGAATAGTTGTGTACACAACAGTGGCAGAGTATTGTTCTCCAGGAAACGTCAACTTTTGTCAGCTATTCTATTTTTCATATCAGATTAGGAATGCACTTTTCTGTTTTTTCTCCCAGGCCTTTCTGAAAGCCATACACACCTGAAATGCACAGTAACGAGTCCTTACATGGAAGCACTTATGTGCTCCTGGAGTGCCGTTTCCATCAAGGGCAATTTAAAAAAAAACTCCAGTCTGTGAGCTGAGAGCCCTAGGAGTCTCTTAGGTCTCTGTTCTGAGCCTGTTCCATTGGTGCTGGCCAGTTTCAGGTTCCTGTCATTAAAGCTTTTTTTAATCTTCATCTCTTCAGTCTTCTTGTGCAGTTCTTGCTAAATTTGCACAGCATGATCATGTGTGAAAATGCCTCAAGCAGTAATCATATGCACCTCGACGGCAAATGTCGGATTTGCAGGCCTAACTCTAATTGAAACAATGCTGTCAAATGCTGTTTTATGTGTGTACAATAGAGGTTATAGCTTTGCATATTCGCATGAGAAAGAGTTTCGATGGGTAGCAGAACTCATCACAAATCGGATAGAATTTCTGGATGAAAGAGAGAGAGATTGTCACTATGTTGGCACAATGTAACAATTTGGGCTGAGTGCACATGCATTGTATGGTTACATTGTAGGCTACAGGTTAAGGAATAACTATGTATTGTATGTGACTAATAAGGGGAGAGAGGTGAGTACCCTTTGTGAATTCAGGTCAGCCATTGCCAAGACCTTCAGGTCTGTGGGGAGAGACATTGGTATCAGCCTTGCCCCTTTTTTTTTTGTAACTGAGCTAGTTAACACCATCACTCAGGGTGGTTGGTGCCTTTAATGGAGCTTACCACTTATTCTAGAATATCTGGCCCCCAGTGACTTTGAGTCACTCGTTAAACGCTCTGTTGGGAACCTCACGTAAAGACATGCTTTTTGGTCACCCTGGCTTTGGTTTGTATGGTTTTGTGAGGTGAATGCCTACACTCCAGGAACCCACTGTCCTCAACTGACACAGTGATGGCCCGGTCCCTCCATGTGCCCTTCATTCCTAGCCAAGACCACTCAGCCCACAGAGCGGCCCCTGACGGTGACATTGCCTCTGCTGACCCCTCTTCATTGTCAAATCCCAGGCCCAGACGATCGAAGGTGGAGCATGTATACTGTCCTGTCAGAGCACTGAAAAAGTACCGTCAGAGGGCAGAGTCAGGCTCCATGAACTTCTTCAGTGGTATGGTTGGGAGAGTGCTGCTATACGTCCCCAGACAGGAAGCTCCTAGTTTAGGCAGGTGATTTGCCAAATGGAAATCCATGGCATCATTTTAATCATCCTCATTCTCATCGATCAGCATTAAAAAAAAAAGAAGGTCTATGGCCAGAAACCACTTCCCCCTAAAACAGACATAAAGGCACAAAAGTCTGGCTTTTTCCACCAGTGAGCCTTCTGGCGAAGTATTGTTGTCTCCGACTTTGGTCGGGCAGCAGGCTGGAAGACACATCCCATATTAGGCAGATTCTATTGATGTATGTCTGAGGACATGGAGGCTTTACTGTGTAAGGGGAGTGTAGTTGCCCAGATAGCAACACATCCTGGTATGGTGGTGGTGGTGTTTTTTTAACCAATCTTCCATCCCTGCCTATTTATATTGCCCTTGCTTGTTGTACAGGTAGTCTGTGTATTTTTACCTTCACTCTTTGTTCAAGACACCATTTCAATGGCTATGATGAATGAGAATGTTTTTAATTCATGCTTGGTTTAGTGCCATTGATGTGGCTGTAATGATAATAAGTTTTGGCCTTGTCTCTATAGATGTGGGGTTTTTTTGTCTGACTCATGGTTCAAGCTGCCATTGATCATTTACCTGTTATGACTGTACATGGTTTGGCCTTTACTCTTTGATCAAGATGGTTGAATGCTTTCAGCCTTTTTTTTGGCGTCATATACTTTACCATGTCAGACCATAGCATACAACGGCAGTCAGTCAGCTCTGCCAGGCTGAAGATTTTGTGGCAAATGCAGTAATAAGATAGTCACGTGACGCCTACCCTACTTCCGCCATGCGCAGAAGGCCGAGGTGAGCTTGTTTACCTCATTCTTCTTCGGCCTGCCGTCCAAGCAAGATAAGTCTTGTGCTCTGTCTCGCCTTTCTTCTGTCTTGTGTACAGATTGCTGTGTTTTGCTTGATTTGCTTATTCATATTGTGGCTTGCACTATTGACCCTGGGTACACTTGCCGTGTGAGGCTTTGGTGGGCAAGGTATTCCTTAATTACTCTATTGCTCTGCGCGATCGGCTGCACTCCGCTCGCGATTGCCGCCATTCCTGGTCGTGATCAAGTTTGGGTCTTCTTCCAAATTCCTTCCCGCATCGGGGCCCCTTCGGTTTCCCCCCTGTGAACCACCACACACACCCTCCTCGTCCCCTTCGGCCCTTGGGTTGCAACTTCCTCGCACCCCATTGGATTTTCTTACTTATCTCAATTGCGCTGTGTCCCGGTCCGCCATTTTTTTCTTGACCGGTCGTGTCAGCCATCTTGCCTCACCACCTTGTACCTGGGATATTGCGGAGCTTTCTCTCCGTCGGCCCTCCATAGACCCACTGTCTATGCAACTTGTGTAGATCGCTCGAGTTTTCTCGCGATCTCGCATCCCGTTAAATTTTACTATCCCGCACTTTACCGTGATTGGGTTCTCCCCCATCCTCGATTGAGGCTACAGGGATCGACTGTCCTCTGATCTCACTCCATCAGCCTCTCCCTCCGGACAGAGGCTCTCCTGCGTTGGTGTCTGGCACACGGCGTCACGCTTCGAGCGTGACACATAGCAGGCACACGCAATATCCTGGCAGACTCCCTCAGCCGGTCCAAATCTTTCCTACACACAGAATAGACGCTCAATATGCTAACCCTAGCGTCGGTCTGGATCATTGGTTCAAGCCGATGGTCGACCTTTTCGCCACCCGGTTCAACCATCGTCTGCCAGTATATGTCTCCCCGTGCCCGACCCCCGGCTCATGCGATCGACGCCCTGTCGCTGTCATGGTCGGGTCTCGTAGCCTACGCCTTTCCCCCATCCCGATCCTCCACAAAGTGATCAGGAAGGCGAGACTGGAGAGACCCCAGCTGATCCTCATAACCCCATGGTGGCCGACCCAGTCCTGGTTTCCGGACCTAAAAGCCCTCTCCCATGTTCCCCTTCTGCAATTAACTCCCAGGTGGGACATGCTCAGGCAACCCCGCTCCGGACGCCCTCACTCCAACCCCCAGATGCTCCGCCTCCACGCCTGGCTGCTTTGTCCGCCCGGGTGCGAGCATCTACCCCTGTCTCCCACTCGGACAGATCCCGGTCCGTCCTAGACATCCTTGCGGGGGCTGGAGCCTCGCAGACATGCGAGAGTTAACCTCGGCCTCGCGTAGACCCAGCACCGAGTCCCTCTATGACTGCCGCTGGGAGAGATGGGTCTCCTGTGTTCGGACAACTCCGTTCCCATGATTCCCCTTCTAACTCCAGCTGGGCAACTTCTTATCTCACTTAGCCTCGGCGGTAGGCTGGTGGCTAGCTCCATCCGGGTTACCGATCTGCCATATGCACCACTATCCGCCAAACTAGGCGGACCATTCCTTTTGAGAATGATTTTCTCCTAGAGAGAATCTCCAGGGGGGGGCCCCTACGGGAGGCCCATGCCCTAGGTGTGACCCTTTTGGGACTCTTCTTTGTTCCTTGAGCTTCTTAGGAAACTCCTTTCGAGCCCATTGCCACCATCCCTTTGACCTCCTTCTATAGACCACATTTCTCCTCGCCCTGGTTGGCCAGCGGTGAAGCAAAATCCAGGCCTCAGCGGGGGATCCGAGAGTGGCCTTCAAGGGATGGCTGGTCTCCTGAAGTTCCTCCCTGAATTCGTAGCTAAGAACCAGGAACGGGCTCTTCCTCCCTGCCTGTCATCCGCTCACTCACGGATATCTCGGCGTCGAGAACGGGGGGGGGGGGGGGGGGGGGGGGGGGCATGGACCTGTGCCCGTCCAGGTGCCTTAGATACTACTGGGAACACACGCGCCCCAGGCGCGCATCCCAGAGACGCCTCCTCATCTCCATTAACCCAAATAATCCTAAGGACATGGCCCTGTGCCCGTCCAGGTGCCTTAGATACTACTGGGAACACACGCGCCCCAGGCGCGCATCCCAGAGACGCCTCCTCATCTCCATTAACCCAAATAATCCTAAGGACATCTTGGCGGGCGCCATCTCCAGATGGCTGTCCAGGACGGTCAGATCTGCCTACGCCCAGGCATATAAGGACCTCCCGGCCATAGCCCCCGAGCTCATGAAGTCAGAGCGCTGGCCACCTCTGCGGCGTTCCAGCATTCTGTCCCCGTGCGCCATCTATTGGAGGCAGCCTTCTGGCGTTCGGAAAACCCCTTTATAAACTTCTACTTGAGGGATATCCGAATGACCGGGCTGATGGTTCAAAAGCGATCTCTTTTGTGGCAGCTAATGCCGCTATTTCCGTTCCGCCATCTAACCCCAAGAACCATTAGGGCACTGCCCTCCTCCGATTCCTTTAAATTCTGCTGTGTTCTGACATGGTAAAGTATATGACGCCAAAATGGGGAGCTTTTCTTATACTTCCTGTTTGGCTAGTATACTTACCATGTCAGACTCTAATGCCCACCCTTCTTCCCCTCTAGCGGCAAGGTTCTCGGGGTTACCTTGGTGTGGCCTCAGAAGAATGAGGTAAACAAGCTCACCTCGGCCTTCTGCGCATGGCGGAAGTAGGGTAGGCGTCACGTGACTATCTTATTACTGCATTGCCACAAAATCTTCGGCCTGGCAGAGCTGACTAACTGCCGTTGTATGCTATGGTCTGACATGGTAAGTATACTAGCCAAACAGGGAGTATAAGAAAAACTCCCCATATTTGTTTGGAGGTAATGAATGGCAGACAAATGAATGGAAATGATAAACAACAATGAGATGAAATAGAATTGAGGACCAAAAACAGGAATGAGTTATTAAGGACCAGTGAATGAAAGCTGTTTTGGTATAGCCAGAACAGTGAGGAGAAGAGGAAACAGATTTGTAGGTTTCTCCAGACAAGTGAGACTTGACAAATCCACCCATTGGCGAACAGCACAAGGAGAGCATGTGTTGTCCTTGCCCATTGCAGGGACATGTGGGACAAGTTTCAGCTGTAATATATTCCAGATTCTTTTGTCATACTCAACGAGTGAATGGTGCTTTTATTTTTTTTTTAACATCACAGATGCTTCTTCCAACAATGTGTGTCCAAATAAGTCAGACAAGAGCATCATAAAACTTATGATAGAAGTCATGGACGAAAATTACTCCAATAAAACCCTGTCCATTTCAGACAAAATCGACTGCTATGTAGGAGGGGCTGCAGAGAAATGTTATGATTGCAGCAGTTGCCCATCTCTGTGCAAGAGCAAGAAATAATGTCTGTTGCGAAAGTATGAGAGTCCAGAGACTATCAACAAAAGGAGACCAACAGCAAGTACCCAAATCTCATTGTTCTAATGTGACTAAAGCCTCTGTCAGACTGGGCACACCAGTTGTGCCTGGAACCTGCAGTGAATGACCCGTATCTGTGTCATTGATGAAGGTGCTGAAAGTACAGGGGATGCAAAATCTGTGTTTCAGCTGTCACAGTGACATTGGTGCAGTGAACGGTGTACCCCTGTTCTCTAGAATTTGCTGTGTGGGTAGATGAGCATCATAGCTGGTCATTCAGTTACTGAACACCATGGTGTGGCCTATGACTTGGGTTTGAGAAGATGATTAGTGAAGAAGGAAAGTAATCAACAGAAACTTTGATTGCAAGGGGGAAAATTTGGTAAGAAACAGTGTGTAACTGAGAGGCTCGTGATATACAAATTGAAGCACAGCTAAACTGCCACAGTAACATCTGTGAGATCCGTGAAACAGTTATAGGGGCTTACCATTGAATTGTGTCTTCAGCGGGCATGGATTTGTGATACAGATGAAGGCTTGCCTTTGTGTGCCTCTTTAATGCGTTTTAATGAAATAGAAATAAACAGATAAATGACAGGGCAATGATGAAATTGAATATTTAACTTCCCTGAAGTTGGAGTATGGCTGCCTTAATGGCGGGATTAAAAACCGTCATACACACAAAACTCCACTCCCTTTGTTGGGCAGATGGGTTTGATACTTGCCAGTCCATACAGGGAGTGTCCGCAGGAGAATCAGCCTGCGTACGCAGAAGAAGAAGAATATTAACAGGTTACTTCTAGCGAAGAAAGTCTGGGACAGCACCATGCTACCATCAAACACAAAGATTATTATTATTATATTGGTATTTATATAGCGCCTATCCTCGGTCACAGACCAAGCTCTAAGCGCTTTAAATAACAACACTACCTCACTCACTCAACGGGCTGCCCACCCAGGTAGAGCCGGCCGAAGAGCGCCTACTGGCGCTCATTCAGTCGTTTCCCGTACCATTCAAATATCAGTCACTATTTTCATTTATTCATTTATTCCTCCAGTTTCTCAGTCACTCATTTTCATTTATCTCATTTATTCCTCCAGTTTCTCACTAGGTGCATGCGATGTTATACGTGTCTCCACTTCACGGTACACGATGGCACACGACACAGTAAGTGACATTTTGTGGCTTGGTAAGAATACCAGCGAAGATGAAAGTGTACCAAGCTGCGTGCTGAGCACTCTTCTCTATGAAAGTGAAGCATGGCCCTGTACTCTTTACAAGAACGCAGACTGAACGCTTCACTGCACTGCTCGAAGACTCCTGGCATCACTGGCAGGACCGCATCACCAACAAGGATGTCCTGGCCTAGGCAGGATGCCTAGCATGTTCAGCATGCTGACTCAGAGACACGGCACTGGCGTGGCCATGTTAGCTGCATGGACAACAATCACATCCCAAAGGACACGCTGTATGGTGTGCTGGCTTCAGGCTCAGACCCACAGGATGCCTCCCTACGCTACAACGATGTGTGCAAGCGGACTTGAGGGCTGCAGCCTCGACCAGCAGACTGGAGTCAGCAGCTTCAGACCGGGTCAGCTGGCAGTCCATTAACAAGCGGCATCAGGCAAACAGAGGAGAGAGGCCCAGTGGGAAGAATGAGGTGCCACTGACGGCAAAGAATTACGTCGTCACCACAGACACCCATAACCAAGACTCACTGCGCAATACGTCATAGTTGCCACTCGAGGATGGCTCTTCAGCACAGCAGACTGCAACTCAATGACTGATCCATTGGCGAACACCATTGTCTCTCGAGACAGACGGATACCATATCACTTCTTAGTTTGTCCATTACTTTTGTAGTATTGGTGTGTATCAGTGGTTTAGTCTTTTTTGTGGTGTCACAGTGTTTTAAAGATAAATTAAATTAAAGGTTCGTCTGTCCTGACAGGTATCGTAAGAAAACTTTTGTTCTGTTTATAAAGTGTAAAAGGGCAAAGCTTTAAAATGAAATTATTTACATTTTTGTGGCTTTGTTGTTTTGAATTTTTTGTGAATCAGTGTGACATTGATAAGTGTTAAGTAACTTTTACTATTTGCCCAGTGTCTCAAGTGTATCATGGTGTATTTCTGTTCTAGATGAAGATGAGTGTGAAACGCAAAACGCATGTTCTGGGGACCATCAGGTCTGTGTAAACACAGAGGGGAGTTACATTTGCTTGTGTGAAGAAACATACCAAATGTCAGGAAACGGTGATTGTGCAGGTGAGCTTTCATTAGTCTTTCTAGCTTGCTCTTTGTGGCCTGGATTGTAAGTTTTTCACTCAAATTTTCTGTGTGTGTGTGTGTGTGTATGTTGGTGTCAGGGGGTGTGTGTGTATATCTGTGTGTGTGTGTGCAAGCGTGTGTGTGTGTGTGTGTGTGTGTGTGTGTGTGTGTGTGGTGTGTGTGCAAGCGAGGGTGTGTGTGTGTGTGTGTGTGTGTGTGTGTGTGTGCACGCGCATGCATTTGTGTGAGTGTGCATGTGAGCATTTCTGTGTGTGTGTGTGTGTGTGTTTGCATGCGTTTGTGTGAGTGCATGTGAGCATTTCGCTCTGTGTGTGTGTGTGTGCACGCATTTGTGTGAGTGCATGTGAGCATTTCACTGTGTATGTGTGCACATATGTGTGTGTGCATGTAAGTGTCACTCACATGCTGTATTCTGTTTCTATCTGAGGTCAGTTGATCAGATGTTTCAAAGTAGGGCGGTGTATTACTTCATAAACAGTTTTTGCTCTAGCTTGTGATCGGGAGAGACTGTCCTGTTACTGGAGTCACAGGTATTTCTGCAGCCAGGAGTAGCAAGCAAGCTGCATGAAACCTTCCCCGAAAGCCGTGGGTGTCATTTACCTAGTGTTTATGTACGAAAGCTGTGGGTGTCATTTACCTGGTGTTTATGTATGAAAGCTGTGGGTGTCATTTACCTGGTGTTTATGTACAAATGCCGTGGATGTCATTTACTTGGTGTTTATGTACGAAAGCTGTGGGTGTCATTTACCTGGTGTTTATGTACAAAGGCCATGGGTGTCATTTACTTGGTGTTTATGTACGAAAGCTGTGGGTGTCAATTTACCTGGTGTTTATGTACGAAAGCCGTGGGTGTCATTTACGTGGTGTGATGTACGTTCTTGCTTACTTGTCATTGACTTGAAAAGATGTGGAGCTGTTTTCACCGGGTACAAGATCTATCCATGTATCTGTTTGGAAATTTCTTGATGAATGATTCATGTTTAGTACAAGTTTTAAAAGAAAAAAAAAAAAAGAAAAGAAAGATCAGCTTTAAAGGCTCAGGGACATCACCTGTTGGCTAGTGGATATATTGTCACAAGCACTGAAGAGATTAACTTCTATGACAGCTATATTGTTGTGTTCCAGTACATGTGCTCTGGTGTTTGATTTCAGCGATAAACAGGTGTGCAGAAGGGACTTCTGGATGTGACTTGACTAATGGGGAGTGCAAAGCCATAAATGGAGGAGAGGACTATGAATGTGGTTGCGACGATGACTTTGTCCTTTTCACTGAAAACGGAATCAGTGGACGTTACATTCCCCCTGAAGAGGACGGCATCACTCCTGGAGATGTCTACTATTTGAACCATACTTGTGTCCGTAAGTTGTGTAACACTGACTTCATGGTTTGCTTCTCACGTGTGTTGATGTATGGTATAGTCCTGTTGGCTTGGTGTGATGCTTCTCATGTTTGAATATTAGTACCTAAGCATTTGGTTTGGTCCCTAACTTACGGATTTTCCACAAAAATGTATAGGCTGCAAATAATTATGAATATTTGTTCGTGAAACTTACCTGGCAGTAATATCTTGAATTGAATGTGACATTGATACGTGTGACTTGGTGTGTATCTTGATCCTGTTTATGCTGTCAGGGGTCTTTTGATCAGGCTACAAAGACCGGGTGCAGTCTTGCTGATTAGTAGAAGGGTAGATGTGATTTTTTTTCTTCTTTTTTTTTCTTTTTGGGGGGGGAGGGTATTAACAATTTTGTCTGCTTTACATACCTTTATTTTATGGTCTTTCAATGTGTAATTTTTTTTTTTATTGTTGACTGATCTTGTCTCGGTTCACATTTCACTCCAACTTGTTTATGTGTGTGTGTGTGTGTGCATACGCATATGTGAGTGTGTTCGTGTGCACAGGTATGTGCACTTGTACGTGTGCATGAGTATGGACGATGTGTGTGTGTGTATGTGTGTTGTTACTCTTGTTATTGATGTTTTTCAGCGAAAGTCTGTGGTCACCCTGGGGATATCACCGATGGTCAATTACTGACACTCAAAACATCATTTGACTTTGGAGAAAAAGTTCGGTACACTTGTAACTTTGGATATGGACTGGTAACAGATGAAGCTTCCGAAGAATTGACATGTGCTGGTACTGGATGGGACAAGAATCCACCAACATGTGAACGTGAGTGTTAAAGTAGATAAATAGACATATGGACAGATAGAGAGACAGACAGACTGCAATTTCTAGGCTAGATACCTCACTGTTAAATTGCACCAGCCATTTTCTTTATTCAAAATAAGAAGAAAAAACACACAAATAGCTATTGATCGATTAGCAGCAAGAATATAGCTGTGAAAACTAATAACAAGAATGCGATCACAGTGTAAACTAAGCCTGGGTATTCTGATATATGACTGTCATGAAGCGGCAAGCAAACGGGAGAGGGCAGTTCATACAATAAGAAAAGAAAGAGATCAACGATTGGATTCTTTTTCATTGCTGTTTCGGAGTGGCACTGAAACGCTGAAGGGCTTGTCTTCAGACGTGAAAGGTTTCAGGGACTCTTCATCAATGTCAGTGAACTTCCAGTTATTCTGCCTCTACCTTGCAGTTGCTGTGACTTCGCTGTCTTCTGTTGTGGAGATTATGCCTGCTTTAAAAAAAAAAATCATAATCATGGACTCTGGAATATTTTTTGTATTGGAAAAGTTTACAGCGTTGAATGCACCTCAGGGGGCCGGAATAGCTCAGTTAGTAGCGCACCGGACTCGTGATCCTGGGGTTGCAGGTTTGAATTTCGGTACAGGGGGATTTTTCCCTCAGAGTTAACATTTGTTCTGACTCCATTCCCATATGTCCTTCGAATGAGACTGTAAACCGAGGTTCCATGTGCGAACGCACGCACAACATCTGGCACACACGTAAAATCCCATCACCAACTTTCGGAAGAGAAGGCCAGTTTGGCCGTTAGTACGGATGACACGTTACATATAGCATGCATCTTCCCCAAAGATGGAGTATGGCTGCCTTAATGGCAGGATAAAAAAACGGTCATAAACACAAAACTCCACTGCCTGTCCATACAGGCAGGGTCTGCAGGAGTATCAGCCTGCGTACGCAGGAAGAAAGAAAGAAAGAAAGAATGCACCTCCGATGGACCATGTACTTGAGCAGCTGAAAAGTTGACCTTTTGATGAGCCAGATTGATAGCATTCAATTGAAAATCCACCTAGTGGTTCGACATCTCCACTCAGCATTTTTGCTTGAACTTGTGTTGCTGTGGAGAGTGACTGATCAAGTAGAAATTGTAGTCGGCCATGGTTGACGACACTGAGTTTACAGGTTGCACATGCATGATTCCTTTTTTCTGTGGAAAGTGGTCAGATTGATTTCTGCTAACATTGGTTTTAATTTTTTTCTGATCATCTGCAGATTAGGAGAAAATAACTTTGTAGAAAGCTAAGAATAGAATTGGAAAATTCCTTGAATAGACTGCTGCCAGTGTCGTAGCCACAGGGATTGAAAATACAATATTTGAGGATGCTTAGAAAATATACAATAGAAAAATGAAAAACAACGAACAGAAATCATCGATGTTTCGGTCATAGACCGTATGCAGGACTGATGACATCAAATGAAAGACAGAGAAATAGGTATAGACAATGACATGTAAAAACATATACATAGATGGACAAATACGTGTTTAAAGGGTGTGTGTGTGTGTGTGTATGTACGTGTGCATGCACGTGTGTGTGTGTGTGTGTGTGTGTGTGTGTGTGCGCGTGCGTGCGTTAGTTTAAAAGTAGCAGCTTGTAACTTGAAAAGTATGCTACATGGAACTATAGATAACGATGTATGCATGGAGAAAGAGATGGGAACATAAATGTGATAAGTACAAGCTTTTTTCTTTTACCTACCTATCCAAGAAATTTTTTTTATTCCTGCATGTCAGGAACCAATGACCCAACACCAGAAACCCCATAATAATCATCTGAAAACAAAAGTTGCTAGAGCAAGAGAGGTAACGGTGCCTAAGGCTGCTGAATAGTCGATCCATTAAATGGACGAAACTCACTGTGTGGTTGCAATCTTTCCAGCTGAGCCCATTGCAAACTCAGCTCTGGGTAGGAACTGGTCACATGATCCAGCCCTTCACATTGTTTGTCTGAGCCTCTTTGGTCTGCCACTTTGACACTTGTCTGCCACTGTTCCCTTTAAGGGGGTTGCATGACCAGGGTTTGGGTGGAATGCTGCCCACTCTGGTCAAGAGCCTGATAACTGTAGAGAATGACCTCTGTCTGTTAGAGCATTATTGACCCGCTGACTGATGGTTATTTAAATGCTGTTCATTCATTGGATGACACAGGGAGAAGCATTAATTCATGAAATCCTGAACCGTTTTGTTCAAGTGTATTTTTAGAGTTCATCTTTTGCATTCATGAAGAGACTTTAATGTCTTGGGTGATTTTTAGAATTTCATAAACTCTGGAAAGGAATTTTACTACTAAATATAGTTTAATAATATACTTACCTGTCCAAACAAATGACTTATCTCCAGGAAGCCGTACATCAGGATTCCCATTATAAGATTAGAAATAGAGAGCAGGGAGCTAACTCTACCCTTTAACCTACAAACCAACAGGAGTAATCTCCCTTATTGAGATCACACTAATACACCTGAGTGATTGAATTCAGTTCTCCCTTTTTCAGACCTGCAGAAGGGGTCCTAGTGTTTGGACATCATAAAACTACTTTTAGTAGTAAAATTATTTTTCTTCATAGTAACCTGTCCAAGCAAATGCCTGAATATCAAAAAGGATGATGGAAATTCTCACCTGAAACCAGTCCAATCCATAGATTCATATAAGCATGAGGCTGACCATAACTTCATCTCAAGGCTTGATGCCAACAGCCAAATTGGCTCAAAGTCTTGGTTGTCACCTGGAAGTTAAAGGACAGTCCATGCTCTTCCTCATGGGCTTCAAAACTCAAGAGCCAAATATGGAAGATAAGATAAGATAATGTTGCTTATAGCCCAGCCGACCGCAAAGGGCCATATCAGGCTGTCACCACGTTAAAATCAACTCACCAGAGCCAAATATGGAAAATTAAAGTAAGCCCAGGATCAAGAAAAGGAAAAGACCCAGCCAACCAGATTCCACATCAGTATGTTACTAATTGCTACCAAACCACAAGAGGTTGCACACAACTGAATACACAGGCGTTGTCAAATTGTGGACATGATTAGTGCATAAAAAGCAGGACAAGAGACGTTCGCACAGAGATCACAGAAATATAAAACAAGGACCATCAGCACCAGATAAACATCATAAAACAGGGCAAACGCATCTGTCATCAAGCAAATAAATGGGGTGTGCCATTGATAATCCCCAAACCAAGTGACTTTAAAGTATATGCAGAACTTTGTGCCTGGAGCATTGCCCAGGGGTGAAATATATGAATGTTGGGCAAACAAGGTGTACCACGAACACAGAACAAACGTGGTAAAAGGACAAATGTATATGTCATCACTCTAATAAATGAGGCCCGCCACTGATTGCCCCCAAAATTCCCATCCAGCGCATCGCCCAAGGAAAGAAATATATGCAAGCCAGGCAAACCAGATGTTCCAGTAATGCCATACTTCCCGTGGTATAAAAGCCATGATCCAGAGCAAAAAGAGTCAAGAGAGAGGTGTGCCAGAACACCTGAAACTACTTGCCTTGCAAAGTTTAAGCAAAATTGGGCTACAGAGCCATTTAACAAATGGAGGTGCCAAATGAAATATGCTCCACTGTGAGCAAAAGGCAGCTAGCCCAGGCATAATTACACACTGGCAATAATGAGCAAAGCAGCCCTGCTCAGAAGGAAAAGTATGAAACACCTCAACTCGCTCAAATTATCACATGGCGAGAGCTGGATTCTGTGCTGGAGTTGGTGCATGAGTGCAGCTGCTTTTCAGGCAGGACTTTATCTGTTTGACACATGAAAGAGAGAAGGGGGTGCAAGAGTCTAATTCGGAAAAGTAACCTAGCGAGCCACCACTGATTCCCCTAGACAGTCCAGAACTTCATCTTCTCTGCCATGTTTCTCAAGTAAAACCTGCCGACGGTGGTCTTCCATCTCCAGCAGTTACCTGACACATGTCGTTGACTGCAGTGCTTTGCCAGAGGGTGTAACTGGCAAAACAAGCCCGAACTTCATGTGCCCTGGTATTCTGTCTGGGGGGAAGAGGTGTCTGGCCATAGACGTAAGCCTGGCAGATGCCTTTACTCAGCCAGAAGCTTGTCGTCTGGGGTCTGAACAGCGGCACCCAGCCTGTTATGCCGTAACCGCGTGTCACAGGAGCCTGATTCTGTCTTCTGACGATACACCTTCAGTGCCCTGAGAGGACGGTCAACGTGCTCCACCGTTGATCGTCTGGGCCTGGGATGGGATGAAAAAGGGGCCAGCTGAGACAAGGTTATTATCAGGGGCTGTTCCTCAGGCTGTGCACTCTGGGCTAGGAAAGTCGGGCACATGGACTGCGTGACTGAGCCAGCATCATGCCACTAAGTGCCGTGGGTTCCTGGAGAGGGCATGAACCTCACTAACCCTGCAAGCCGAAGCCAGGGTGACCAGAAAGCCTGTCTTAACCCAATGCCTACCGGATCGACCGAGATCGACCGCGAGATTTCCTCCTTCTGAATACCGGATCGACCGAGATCGACCGCTGAATACTCGGTCAACGACTTTCGCTTTCACCATCGCATATCCCAGAATGCAATTGCGACAGAAGAGTCTTCCGGTACTTCCGTTTCTGGACGCCATTTTGGTTTTTGTTGCATGAGTTTTGGTGGAGTAGTTTCGCTGCTGTGAATTTTCAAAGTTCGGCTTTTTTTCGCGAAGATTTTCTGGAAAATGGCGGATCAAGTAACTATGCAACTTGCAGAATTCATTTTCTGAAGTGATATTGATGAAGAGAGCGTATTTGCGGGCTACACTCTTAAAGAAGATTTGAAGCAAGACGATTCGGACGTCAATCTTGACCTAGTTATGAATAAAGATCGACTGCTGACTGATTTTGAGGCCGGAATCAATAATGATTCAGGCGATGATAATGACGATGTCGAATAGCCCATTGCTGCTGGGCCCAGACCCCCCAAAAAAGAAAATTCGAAAAACAAAACTTGCTAGAGATACTTTAATTCTTGACTGGAGTGGTTGGCTACAAGAAGTGAAGCCCCCCAAAAGTTTCCCTTGTTTTGATAGCCAGGAAACCGGGTCAGTCAGTGGGTGTGTCCCACGATTTGCCTGTATGAGCATCACCTTTAGCTTTTTGATTTCAGAAGAATTTTGGTAGACTTTTAACGAGAAACAAATTTATTTGCTGCACAAAAGCAAGCAGAAAAGGATGAACATAAAACTCTAAAGGACCGAAATAAAAACTGCTGTTTATGGAAGGGCAAGGGTGGGCGGAAAGAGGTACATCACAACAGTGGTGTGTTGGGGGGGGGGGGGGGGGGGGGTTGCTCAGTGCACTTGTGCAAAAGCACATTTTTGTTGAATTCCTTCACAATCTAAAGCCCAGTATTCAGTAATCTGTCTTGTTATTTTTTCCCCTCAGTAGTTAGAAGACAAATCTTCTTGTATGTGATGCCTTCAGTTTAACAAAATTGTTGAAGTTTGGGTTGTTGTTTTTTGCTTCACAGTAAAAGTTGATTATTTAGTGTGCATACCATACAGAATGACTTTATTTTGTTCCTGAAGGTTTCAGTACTTTGTTTAGACTTGGAAAATCACTCTGTGCTCCTAATCCATGATGTTCTGTGGGTACAGTGAATTTAGGGAAAATTGTTTTAGCACTGAGAATACCAAAGTACAGTTAGTCTGTTCGTTTGTTTTTTTTTTCCTCGTGTACCAGTTCACTATATGTGGGGGGGGAATGGCTGTTTTGGATGGAGTGATGTCTTTGAATTTTTTTCATTATTTTTACAGAATAGATAAGTTAAAAACAAATTTTCTATTGAGGTTTCTTTATGGCAAGTGTGTATGTGTTGCGGAGTTACCTCTCTTGGCATGGTATTCTCATAGTCATATAGCACAAAGTCATGCGGTAGGCAGAGGGTTAAGCATGAGGTTCCAGACAGAGCATTCAGTGATGGACTCCTAGTTACCAGAGGCCAGATACTGTGGGTACGGACTCATTCTCAGGGAATCCAAAGCAGCATAAGAGATCATCTCTGTCAAAAAATGGATGAAGGTTAAAGGTT
Source organism: Conus ventricosus (assembly GCA_018398815.1). Taxonomy (NCBI): domain Eukaryota; kingdom Metazoa; phylum Mollusca; class Gastropoda; order Neogastropoda; family Conidae; genus Conus; species Conus ventricosus. The sequence continues at coordinate 9,524,595 of CM031596.1, read as the reverse complement.
AATGTCCATATTTCTGCCCATAAGCCTGAAAGTTGCAGTAGGCTGGCCTTCCTGAGATCTGGAGATTCAGAAAGAAGTGTTCAGTCTTCAACCATGGCAGAAGCTGGAGAGTTAGCAGCCTGGGAGCACCACTTGGCAAAGATCTTCTATTTGTTATCATAAACACTTAGAGTGGAAGGTCTTCACCCGCCATGATCCTCTCCACAGATCTGACCTCTTGAGATTATTATTTTGAAAAAAATTGAATTAAGAATTTAAATTCTGCTGAGAAAATATTTTGAAAGTTGACTGCAATGGGATGAGAACCCTGATATGGCCCTTTGTGGTCGGCTGGGCTTTAAGCAAAACCAACTTAATTCAGACTTTCCAAGTTTTCCTCACCATTCCCTGATGTCTTAACTGAACTTGTTTACAAGTTATTGAATGTTATTGACACACATGTGTTTTTATTCATTAGTATGATTCCAGCTGTCATTTTTATTGACACTTTTTCTCCACTACAGAAATTGATCTTTTTTGAATTTTCTGTGTTACAGGCAAGACATGTCAAATCCCAGAACGGAACGAGCTAGTCTCAGAAGTATATTTCAGCAGCAACCCTATTTACGTGGGAAACAAAGTGGTGGTGGAATGCATTTTGGAATCTACAGGAGATCGCTACAACAAAACCCTGTTTTGTGCCTATGATATGAAAATCAACATATTTCGTTTGCAAGGAGACAGTCCCCTTTGTCCAGGTATGTGTGTGTTCCTCCATTCTCGGATTGTTTGTCGTATTACTAATTTGTTGCAGTCTTGGAGGAGAAAGGAGTGAATTATTGGGGACTAGAAATGGGATGTTAGCCATTGTGTGAGTTTGCTTTGGCTTACATGAACTGAGCGACTAGATGAGTGTGCAGAAGTGGAAATGCAGTTTTTGATTTTGTCATGGAAAGGTACTGCATGGTTTTAACCATAGTGCCATCATTATTAGTATAATATTGTGTTGTGTTATACCTCCGTATTACAGGCAGTTCTCGGTGTGGAATTCATTTCACTCTCTGGAAAGACATAGTGTTTCCATAGTTCAAAGTCGCCTCTTCAGTCTGTTTCTGTGGAAGTGTCACTGTCCAAGGGTGGGTGTTAATAATAATAATAATAATGAATACTTATATAGCACCTATTCTCGGCTAGAGGCCAAGCTCTAAGCGCTTTACAATCAACACTTGTTTACACAACGGGCTGCCTACCTGGGTAGTGCCGACTGAAGAGCTGCCAGCTGGCGCTTCATTCAGTCACATTCAAGGTGCTTTCGGAGTTTTAATGCGTGAAAAACAACCCTTTATCAGTCACATCCAAAACAACTGACATATTTGTGTGGTCCTCTGGCTTTTGGGAATAGGTCTGAATGTTTGCACATGTGCTCAGGTGTTAACTTTGACATTGGATGTGTGTGTGTATCCACATAGGAGGTCTGCCCTGACAGGATCGGTCTAGATGGGAGTGAAGGGAGTGACTGACCTCACACGCCTCGCAAGAGACCACACAAGAAAGATTACAATACAATACACCATTTATTCACACCGACACCCACATAGTCACAAATAAGCATTCCAACACACATAACATGCACAATCACAATTAAGCATTTCAACACACACACACCATACACATAGTCACAAACAAGCATTCCAACACACACAACATGCACAATCACAATTAATCATTTCAACACACACATTCCTTTCCGTGCTTCATGTGGTTCCCCCACACCTCTGTCTCTCCAAAGTCCTCTGAGAGTATCGGGTCGACTCAGGTGCCCCAAACCGGGTCTGTTCTGAATAGAGTCTTTCAAGGCCGACACCCTTGACACACACACACTCCCTCCACACTTCTGTCTCTCCAAAGTCCTCTGAGAGTATCGGGTCGACTCAGGTGCCCCAAACCGGGTCTGTTCCTGAATAGAGTCTTTCAATGCCGACACCCTTGACACACACACACCCAAATGGCACGACACAGAGCTAAACCACACCGGTTGCATGCGCTGTAGGAGGTCCGTGGACAGTGGAGAACGCCTCCCGTGGGACGAGGCGTTGTTGCGGAAAGTCCTGGACAGGGTTTAGGACCATCCAGCAAGGTCCACGTGCTCCTCACACTGCGTGGCACTAACAGCGCAAGCTTCGGGTGAAGCCCCGGGAGGAGAGAAAAAGGAAGGAACTGGAAGGAAAGAAGAAAGGGTACTGGAACCCCACAGTCAGTACGGTCTGATATTTGCTGCTTAATCCTAACAACCACTCGCATGATGGGCGAGGGGAGGTGTTTGCTGAATACATTAACACCAGCTCAACACAGACCTGAGCATCACACAGTAAACAAACCAAATGAGGAATGTTCGCTAAAGGTCTCCTCACACGAAGCAGGTAAGAGATTACATTAACAGGCTAAACAAACGAATAGCAATTTATATCTTCATCCTTCCCTCACTCACGTTCAACATTTTCCTTTCTTAGGAACTGAACTAATACAGCAACCATTGCTTTTATAACTGCCACCACATTTGCAAATAATAATAATTCAATGGCACAATTATCCTCACATTTTATAGCAACATCATAAAATGACACAATTCTCCAACCACGCATCCAAACGACTAATCATGCGTACGCACGCTCGCAAACATAAAACAACTCGTTCCCTTGCACACACAAACAGACGGTGGCCGAAGACTAAGAGACCAGCGATTGTGACAGGGGTGGACGAGCGAGACCAAGCAAGTACCAACCCTGAATCACCAGGTTCTCCCCCCATCCCCACCGACTAACGCATCACCAGATGCATAAAAAGGAGAAAGACTTTTGGATATAATTTTGACTGGCCAGGTTAAAGATTGAATTAACCAGAAAAAGTGGTCTCAAACAATATTTCTTTTATAATTTTGAAAACCAACAAAAATGCGCAAAAGAGAAGAATTAGCCGGCTAACAACAAAAAACAACAACAAACAAACCACGAAACTGATGCTTACCAGCTACCCGTGAACCTGCAGGATGAATTGCACGGGCAGTGGAATTAGAGAGAGAGAGAGAGAAAGTAAACCTAACCTGAGCTGAACGACATTAAGGTGCAAACACACCACAAGCCACATTAAGGGACGGATACACGACAACAACAACGACAATCAACAAATGAATAATTCCACCACCCTAGATGGGTCAATCGTCATAGGCCTCGTGACAAACTCGTGACAAACCCCCCTTCTAAAAGCATCTGTTTCTCTGAGATTACAGTGCTCCTTTGAACCTTGACGCATGTGCAAACTCACAACAATGGGACCGAACCCAACACTCTAGTGATCGACAGAATACGATAAATCCAATACAATCATTCCACGATAGAATTACACAGGGAGATACATAATACTACATTTATAAAACAACTAAGCAACCCTTCCGACAATAAAAGTAGCAACCCGAACCAGTGGTGATTCACTACCGTTAACATCACTGAAGTGAAAACTGTCACTACACCTGATACAGAGACAAAGGGGGATATAACCCTGGTTGAGGGGAAGTGTTTCTCTGACTGACTTCTCCAATGTGCTGACTACGGAGCTCGGCTGAGATAGTCAGCATCCGTATTGCTGGAACCCTTGATATGGCGAAAAGTGAAAGCATGACTCTGCAGTTCCACTGCCTAACTCATGAGTCGACGACTGACTGGCCGGATCCGGTCCAGGCACTGGAGAGGATGATGATCGCTCTCCAGTACAAACTTCCGGCCGTACTTCTTCTTGGGCACGCCAGTGCGCGTCCAAATCTGCCTGAGAGATTCAGCAACAGTAGGGGCATCGATAGTCCTAAGCGGGACAGCCTCTGGGTATTGAGTCGCGTAATCTACCACTACCAAAATGTAGCGGTGACCGCGATCGGATGGTGGATTAATGGGTCCCACCAGGTCAACCCCAACCTTGCTGAATGGCTCCCCAAACCAGTGGCACTGACCCTAGGGGAACACGCTTCAAGCGACCCTTAGGCGTTGTCCGTTGGCAGACATCGCAACTGCGGCAGTACTGCCTAACCTGAGAATTCATCCCTGGCCAGAAGAAGTCCTGTCTTACACGCTCGAGAGTCCGCTTTGAGCCCATATGACCTGCCATAGGTGAATCATGGGCCTGCCGGAGAACAGATTCTCTCAAGCTTTGGGGAACTACTAGCTGCTTGGCCACACGATCTGCCTGAGTGAAAACCCTAAAGAGGATCCCCTTGTGGAGCTTGAAGCTCACCTTGGCGTGTCGGGCAGACTGAGCGGGACGATCTACCAGTTGTCGTAGGCGTTGGACATCCAAGTCCCTGGCCTGAAGACGGACCATGGTAGCAGGATCGGCCCTTGCCAGAACCTCGTCAGAGATCGGCTGAAGAACGGGACGCAATTCCTGTTCCTGCTTCTTAGCTTTGGCGCGTGTGGTAACTCCCACACACGCCTGTGCGGGCAGATCCGTAGACACGGACTGACTGCGTCCGTCTGCAAAGGTGATAGTATTCCCTATGAGGAGGGAATACATAGGTCGCTCCACCGCGGTGGCCCATACTTCGCCACAGAAGTAGGGGGTGGAAATAGGAATGAGTACAGAAGGACGGGTGGAGGTAAAACCAGCCTCCAACCCGCACACATCATAACTGGCGCCCCGCTGAGCCTCAGGGAAACCAAATCCTTGTCCACAAAGAGCGTTGATGCTCCCGAATCCCTGATAGTGTCAACCAAGGATGAACCAACAACAGAAAGAAACACTGGACACTCTGTACCACCAGAAGCTGGGATGGACCCCACGTTAGCCGAGGCACGAGGACGCTGGAAAGGACTAGCCCCATGACTACCAGCGGCTTTAGGGCAATCTTTCCTAATGTGGCCGGGACGACCACAAAGAAAACACAGTCGGGGTGCTGAGGTCCCCGATGAACTGCCTGCCTTGTTCGACCCGCTAGCAGTCGTCTGCGCCTTATTGCCACCAAATCCTGTGAGGGTCTTCCTGTCCGTATCTGGGCGGTGCCCATAAGCCCTACGGGCTTCAGCAAACACCTCAGTGGTATGAATCGCAGCCGCGAAATCCTGAGGTGCTGTCTCACCTATACGGATCCTCAACTCTGGGGACAAGGTGTTGGTAAGCTGTTGGATGAGAATCAGATCCTCCAGCTCCAGCTTAGCCAACTGACGCCAGTACCCTAGCGTTTTGCACAGCCTATCTCAGGGATGAGAACAGATTTTTAAAAAGCAGAGGAGATTTTTCTGTTGGGGGTCTGGGGCAGAGCCCCCAGTGGGGTCAAGGGGCAACGCCCCTGCGGGGGTCAGGGGCAGCGCCCCCTGAAGCTGAAGCATTTTTAATATATAAACAAGAAAAATCCACATTTAAAACCATCAAAATATGTTTCTAGCCCTTACCTAAATTGAACTAAATTTATCTACATTCTGTTATTAAAATCACATTTCACACAAGGCATTACTATTAAAACTAAACTATATTTCAGTTTTCACAAAAGGCACATAAATACAAAAACAATTTGGCCTTACCTGCTAGTAGTAGTAGAAGTAGGCCTTTTTTCTTTTCTGCTTCAGTGTGTCCTTGGTAGAACACACTCTATGCTGGCATTTGTCTTTCGATACTTCTTTATTTAGGCCTACAGTTCTCAAGGTTGATCTGTAGTGTAGGCCTCATACGACCTGTGAAACACCTACACCACTCAATGAAGTCTTTCAATTGAGTCTTAGTCCAAAATTACACCTCTCATTGAACTCTTTTTTTTATACTAACTAATGCTATTCTTAGTCAAAATCAACACTAATTTAACACCAGCAATCGTAATGAAGCCACGACTTCCGAAGCTGATTTTCTTGTTGCAAGCAACACATAACGCCTGCTCTTCACTGCTTTTGCATATTTTTTTTATATGCTATCTCCAACTCTACTCCCACACACCTCTTCCTCGAGCCAGTTTTCTTTCCAACGGTTGGGATATTTTTTCCTTTTTTTTGCGATTTCGTTCGACGCCATGACTCACAAATGACACTCGGTCGATCGGCGCTGTAAGCGGATGTGCAGTGGTTGGCCGAGTCAACCGAGTAAAAACCAGCCCATTTGGGAATCTCGCCGGAGGCGTCTCGCCGAGATTGGGAGCCAAAAAATCGCGATAGCTTTTTTTTTCTTTTTTTCGGCGGAGATTTTTTCGAACGGCGGAGATTTTTTAAAAAGACGGCGGAACGGCGGAGAACGGCGGAGCTGTTCTCATCCCTGCTATCTCCAAACTGCACGAAGGTCTCGTCGTTATTCTTTTTCATAGACCTGAACTTCCTCCTGTACGTCTCTGGGGTAAGGTGGAAACGTTTACGCAGAGCCAACTGCATGTCTGCATAAGACGCGCCTTCATTTAGAGTGAGCACACACTCCCTTGCAGTACCTGATAATCCAGAAAAAAGGTGCATGGCCTTTTGTTCCTCAGACAATTGGTATGAAGTAGCTACCTTGTCAAAATGCTCTAAGAACATATCAATGTCCTCACTAGGTCTGAACTCTGGAAGCTTTAATTTTGGGCCTCTAACTCTATCACTTGCCTGTTGATTAACCCCCTGATTTACAGACACGGGAGTCCGCGAAAGAAGTTGTTCCATCTCTTCCCTACGTTGTGCTTCCTGTCTAGCAGTCTCCTCTCTGCGCAGAGCTTCCTGTCTGGCAGCCTCTTCCCTACGTTGATCTAACTCTTCCCGACGGAGGGCTTCCTGTCTGGCAGCCTCTTCCCTACGCAGAGTTTCCTGTCTGGCAGTCTCCTCTCTGCGCAGAGCCTCCATCCTATCTAGCTCTTCCCTACGCAGGGCTTCCTGCCTGGAAGCCTCTTCCTTACGCCGAGTTTCCTCTTCCCGACGGAGGGCTTCCTGCTTGGCAGCCTCTTCCCTACGCCGAGTTTCCTCTTCCCGACGGAGGGCCTCATCCTCTCGTCGCTGTCGTTCCAGAAACATCAGGATGGAGGCGATGTCCTGGGCAGGATTCACCACTCCCGACACGGGAGGATGACCCGTTTGGCCCGTCCCTTGGGTCTCGACTTTCCCATGAGGAAAGTCTCCCGGGGCATACCCCTTACGAGGGGAAGCATGGAGAAGAGAGGTTTCGGTTTCTGCGACTCAACAGAAGCCCACAGTTGCTTCGCTATACTCTGACGCTTCCGAGCGGAAGTGCCAGTCGGGGTCTCAGCAGGAAAATCCCCTAGCGAAGTAGTAACGAAAGTACTCGCGGGACTATCGGCTACAGCACTGGAATAAGTGGAAGTCACTGTAGTCGAAGTACTGGTACTAATAGTAGGGACTACATTTTGAAGACCTTTCTTCTTCGACGCACGCGTCGCCATACCACCAGCACCGGACGTTGCCATGACAACTATATCCTACGGTTCTCAAATACAGGGGAAAGACAATTCCACTTGAAAAACAGATACCGCACGGATATGTTACGTCTCTTGGCGACTGACTGAGAAACAGCAACAACAAAAAATGTCAACGTACAATGTCCAGGCTGCTCCCACTCTGGCAACACCGTGCTCCACAACACGAGCAACAGTGCGGTGGGCTCACCGACAAAAAAACAAACAAACAAAAAATATGTCCAGGCTGCTCCCACTCTGGCAACACCGCGCTCCACAACACGAGCAACAGTGCGGTGGGGCTCACCGACAAAAAAAAAATGACAGAAGGAATCCGGAGAAAGAAAAAAACGACACTAACGTCCGATACACCCACCTGTACTCAATCACCTGGTAAAGAAAACTGGTTAACTACAGAACAAGAATGGCAGACTGAGTGGCAACAGAAAGAAAAATCTTACGGCCGTATCTGCGTGAGGCACCCGGCGGAAAGAGGAGGTCTGGACGCGGTCGACTCCCCTTCGTCTCAACTCGATTCCCCAGTCACACCAGATGTTCGTTCAGGCCACCAAAAGACTCCCTACACACTAGAGTCACCCAGCCAACCACCCACAAACAAACACGACAAACTGACTGAACATATACAAAACAGACAGAACTGGACAGGTACTCCGCGAAACGAGAGAGACGGTCAGAACCCTTCACATCCCGGACGAGCCCCCACAAATGTCACGACCGACCCCTGGAGGTCTGCCCTGACAGGATCGGTCTAGATGGGAGTGAAGGGAGTGACTGACCTCACATGCCTCGCAAGAGACCACACAAGAAAGATTACAATACAATACACCATTTATTCAAACCGACACCCACATAGTCACAAATAAGCATTCCAACACACATAACATGCACAATCACAATTAAGCATTTCAACACACACACACCATACACATAGTCACAAACAAGCATTCCAACACACACAACATGCACAATCACAATTAATCATTTCAACACACACATTCCTTTCCGTGCTTCATGTGGTTCCCCCACACCTCTGTCTCTCCAAAGTCCTCTGAGAGTATCGGGTCGACTCAGGTGCCCCAAACCGGGTCTGTTCCTGAATAGAGTCTTTCAAGGCCGACACCCTTGACACACACACACTCCCTCCACACTTCTGTCTCTCCAAAGTCCTCTGAGAGTATCGGGTTGACTCAGGTGCCCCAAACCGGGTCTGTTCCTGAATAGAGTCTTTCAATGCCGACACCCTTGACACACACACACCCAAATGGCACGACACAGAGCTAACCACACCGGTCGCATGCGCTGTAGGAGGTCCGTGGACAGTGGAGAACGCCTCCCGTGGGACGAGGCGTTGTTGCGGAAAGTCCTGGACAGGGTTAGGACCATCCAGCAAGGTCCACGTGCTCCTCACACTGCGTGGCACCAACAGCGCAAGCTTCGGTGAAGCCCCCGGGAGGAGAGAAAAAGGAAGGAACTGGAAGGAAAGAAGAAAGGGTACTGGAACCCCGCAGTCAGTACGGTCTGATATTTGCTGCTTAATCCTAACAAGCACTCGCATGATGGGCGAGGGGAGGTGTTTGCTGAATACATTAACACCAGCTCAACACAGACCTGAGCATCACACAGTAAACAAACCAAATGAGGAATGTTCGCTAAAGGTCTCCTCACACGAAGCAGGTAAGAGATTACATTAACAGGCTAAACAAACGAATAGCAATTTATATCTTCATCCTTCCCTCACTCACTTCAACATTTTCCTTTCTTAGGAACTGAACTAATACAGCAACCATTGCTTTTATAACTGCCACCACATTTGCAAATAATAATAATTCAATGGCACAATTATCCTCACATTTTATAGCAACATCATAAAATGACACAATTCTCCAACCACGCATCCAAACGACTAATCATGCGTACGCACGCTCGCAAACATAAAACACTCGTTCCCCTTGCACACACAAACAGACGGTGGCCGAAGACTAAGAGACCAGCGATTGTGACAGGGGCGGACGAGCGAGACCAAGCACGTACCAACCCTGAATCACCAGGTTCTCCCCTCATCCCCACCGACTAACGCATCACCAGATGCATAAAAAGGAGAAAGACTTTTGGATATAATTTTGACTGGCCAGGTTAAAGATTGAATTAACCAGAAAAAGTGGTCTCAAACAATATTTCTTTTATAATTTTGAAAACCAACAAAAATTGCGCAAAAGAGAAGAATTAGCCGGCTAACAACAAAAAACAACAACAAACAAACCACGAAACTGATGCTTACCAGCTACCCGTGAACCTGCAGGATGAATTGCACGGGCAGTGGAATTAGAGAGAGAGAGAGAGAAAGTAAACCTAACCTGAGCTGAACGACATTAAGGTGCAAACACACCACAAGCCACATTAAGGGACGGATACACGACAACAACAACGACAATCAACAAATGAATAATTCCACCACCCTAGATGGGTCAATCGTCATAGGCCTCGTGACAAACTCGTGACAATGAACAAAGTTTTTTTTTTACATTGGATGTTTATGAACAAAGGTTTTTTCTTTTTGTTGTTTTCAAACATTCAGTGTTGCCATCTTTTTATGTATATTTACTTCATGAACATATTTATGTATTGTTTGCCATACAAAGTGTCTTATGAATACAGCATTCCTGAACTAGGAATTTTGACATATCGTAAGCTTTTGATAGACTTCAACTCTTTATTTTTTCTGCACTGGATTATATGCTTTTAGTGATATTTAGTTTTTGTGAAATAGGAAAAAAAATTTCTTGTGACAGGGTTCAACCTTTAAATGTTTTTTTAACATTGTGCCACCCCCAAATCTTGGTGGGGTTTTCTTTTTTGTTTGTTTTTTTATGAGAGACAGTCTCAGAAAAGCTTCAAGATTGATTTAATGTCAGGATTTGTTGCTCTGATCTTTCGTTTGTAGTACATATGTTCAAAGAAGGGTTATGGATCAAAGTGGTTGCATCTGTGGCCATTATTTCTTGAACATGAAAACAAATTCAGTTCAAATTTAATAAGTCTTTCCTGGTTTAGGAAACTTGATCAATGCATTGGAGAACTTTGGGCTTTGTTGCATTATTTTTGAGTGATGACAGTTTTGTTAAATTTTTTTGTGGCATACATTTATTGAGTGATCTAACAATTATGAAGACTTAATTTTTAATAATTGAGCATAAGCAAGTCTGACAGATATCTAGTATCAAGCATTAGCGTCTTATTGCTTGTGTCAGACCACAGCCAAAGTTTTATTCGATAACTAGTTAGCAGTGGATTCAGTTTCTTTGTTCTAATGGCTGGCATTCATGCCTTCAGTGCAGAGTGTGAGTACATAAAGATATGCAAATGACTTCAAACTGTCTCCTTTGTATGTCTGACCATGTCAGTGAGTAATGGCGTTTGCAATACTTTTATTCTTTTTTTGCTGTCCCATCTTTTGTGCCACCTCAGTGGCATTGCACCCACACTGTTCATTCCGACACCCCGTCCACAGCCACAGCCCAATCAGTCCTGCCACAGCCCCCCAGCACCGGCAATCCACAGGGAACAGTCAATATCAAGTTGTCAAGAGGCAATCCACCAGAGGAGACACTGCACTGCTGCTGAGTCACTTCGGTGGTGTTCAGTGGCGCCTGTTCTGATCCAGCATACGCAGGACACCACCTACTAAGCCCCCTACTGATGACACAGAGTCAGCATGAATGAGCTCTCCCTCCAGAGGGTGCCACCAAGTCCGTTCAACGACAGCCTTATGGTATTTGCAATATTTGCTGAACTTGGGCTCATCACTATCAAGTCATCCACATCGGCGGGCTTCTCAAAGGTTATGATTATGGCAAATATTCTTCTGGTATATGAATCAGAAAAAGTGCTTATGAAGTTGATGGCTACATTACAAATGCAGTTAAATTGTCAGCATTTGATGCAAGCTTACGATTTTTTTTTCTGTTATAGCTATTGACTGTGGTCAGCCAGATATAAGTCATGCTGCAGTCGACTTGTCTGATGCTGATAGACGTCTGGGCTCATCCTTCACTTTAACCTGTGACCGAGGATTTGTTGTGTTTGGTGCTTCCACCAATGGAAACCAAACTGTTACTTGCGAGAAGAATGGACGTTGGGGACTTGGAACTCTCACTTGTGCTGGTATGTTGTCTTCTTTGTTCATTTTTTTGGAAACTTTTAGTGTAGTACATTAGGCACTCCAAACTTCTGATGTCCCAAATTGGACAATGCAACAAAGAATATATTTTTTTGAAAGTTTCGAGTTGTGTTAATGGAAATGATAATTGTTGGATAAGTGAATAAACTACATCCAAATGTAACTATGCTTTTCCTTTTTTCAATGACAAATAATTTTGTCTGTGTGAAGTTTTTTTTTTTTATTTCAGTTGTTAAAAAAATTGATGTGATGTAATAAATAAATGAAATTGGACCAAATTTTGTGTCATGTCATTTAAAATCATCCATGTTTGATTACCTTGGAGATGTCAGGATACCCTTCTTTCTTTGGTGTGGGCAAACTGCGTACATTGATGACTAGATATGGAACTTGGCAGCCAATTGGAACTCAGCAAATTGTTGTTAGCCATGGAAAACATGAAGACCTTGCCGTGCTGCCCTTTTGAATGGATGTGAGTAGATAAGGGGAAAGCATAAGCCTACCAGTGTCACAGTACAGACTTCAATTTGCTTTACGCATCTTAGTGAAAGTAGTTAGTTCCCTTGACATTGTTATCCTAGCCAGAGTACATCATCTTGCTTTGAATGACAGTCCATATTTTGAAAACATTGTTTGTGCTCAAAATAAAAGTCAGGGTACAGAGCCTTGTGTGTGTGGACAAAATCACAGCAATAAGATTTTTAGAACATGAGGATGGTTATTAATGTGCATGTATGTTTTTTTTTTTCTTCAGTTGTTAATTTTAAAATTGTGACTGCAGTCAGTTTTGTATTTGTTTTTCTTTATACTTGTATTGCAATGCACCAGTATTTACGGAAGCAGGGGGCAGCTGGTGAGTGAGAAAAAAGGAGCGAACCATATAGCTGTTAACTGGGTTTTGTGACTGTTTGTCACTGTGTTCTGTGTGACAGTGTTCAAAAAGCTGTGCCCATCTGGAATAAGTGTTGATTTGTGTCTGTACATTTGTTTTTGTGCCGTGGTTGGTATGATGATCTTGGGCTATAGGGCAGGCATGGACTTCCTTCTTCTTCTCTCTTTGAGTGTCCATCTTCATTGAGTTGAAGATTCTGACACTTGTGTGTGTATGACCGTTTTTTATCCCGCCATTAAGGCATCCATACTCCAACTTCGGGGAAGGTGCATACTATGTGTAACGTGTCATCTACACCAACAGCCAAACTGGCCTTCTCTTCCGAAAGTTGGTGATGGGATATTACATGTGTGCAAGATGTTGTGCTTGCGTTCACACACAGAACCTTGGTTTATAGTTTCATTCAAAGGACTGTATGGGGAATGGAGTCAGAACCAATGTTAACTCCGAGGGAAAAATCCCCCTGTACCAAAATTCGAACCCGTAACTACAGGATCACGAGTCTGGCCAACTGAGCTATTCCTTTGTAGGGAAGTTTCTTTGTTCACTGAACCTCTTGATTGCATGTGCTTCAGGTGGTTGAGTACTGCCACTGACCTTACTTAGGAGTCATATGCATAGCATTGTTTCACTATGACTATAAATAACTGGAGTCATATGCATAGCATTGTTTCACTATGGCTTAACGCCTTCTGGCCGTGGGCGGTGCCGCAGCACAGTTCCCGGCCGCCGCAGCTCGCGCACGTGCGCTCATTCCCTGCTGACGCGCATATTTCGCTACTTTTTGATTTTTTTTACGGTAGCTAGACAACAACTGACAGTGTTGTGTTAGGTGTCATAGGAAAGAACAAACACTCAACTAATCGAACATAGTAATTTTGAATCATTTACTTTCAATGTATAGACACGACTGTGCGCTGAAAAACATGTCTGACAAGTAAAAAAAAATTCTTTGTTTACATTCTATTCCGTTCTTTCACAACACCAAATCAGGAGATAAAGGGACGAAAAAACATTCAAATCTTACCTTGCAAATCATCCAGGAGTTATCATGTAATCCATTGAAAAAAACAACAACTTCCATGAGTTTTTCCGGAAAGATCAATACACTACGCGCACCGTTCTGATTCACAGTCATGTTGGTATTTGGCTGACGGAGTGTTTCTTTTCACTGGATGAACAATTCAACGGGTGTAAGTTTCTAAAGTACCCCGGTACAAAGACTACTGTTGATCAAAACGCAATAATACACCATAAAAATAAAGAAAAGCTGAGAATAGCTGATCATAACGCAAGTTATATACAGCACTTGTACTTTACACCCCGACGTTCAAACACTGGCTGTCGCACTTACTACACAGCAGCATCATTTTCTTGCAGTAACACACACAAAAAGCAGTATATTGACACTGGCCATAAAAAAAATGATCACCAGCATTTTTTTGTGCTGGTCAAAAAAGACAACAACAAAAAAATGGAGAACTCCAGGTAAACATTCATTTGATTCACAAAACCTATGGTATATCCACAGACGATTGAACACTTGTTGTATACACTGATTACACAGCCGCACACAAAACCTATGATATATACACAGACTATTGAACACTTGTACACACTGATCACACAGCCGCATAGTTCTTCTTTGTATGAAACTCAAAGAAGCATGGTGATGCACACATTCCTTTCCCGCAATCAGGACACCAGTACTTGGTTTTCTTGAGGCTCTTCCTGATCTGGTCTCGGGACATGCCACTTGATCTCTGCTTGGCGTAGCACACCACGCACATTTTACGTGGCACACCATTCCTTCCATTGGGAGGCAGCACAGCAGGAAAATGACGATCAGACATCCTGGTCAAAGGTAGTCGGGGACCATCACCGGCATGTTGGGGAACCGCGATGTCTCTGACGGTGGGGAGGTCCATCAGAAGAGATCTCACCACTCGGTCTAAGGGCATCTTCTTTCGACCATGGCTTCTCCTGTGCTTGTTCAGGATAATCATCGTCTGGATTGTGCACAGTGTCAGCAGGTGGAAGAAGGGCTTCTTCCACCATTTCAGGGTCTTCCTATGCATGGGGAAGTAGGCCACCAGTTGGTCGCTGTGGTCAACTCCAGCCATGTGCTTGATGTATTCAATGACCAACTTGGGTTTCACCTTTTCCTCAAATCGGCATTGAACTCTCTCCATCTCTGGCCTGTGCAGGGTGGATAGAGTGAAGACATCTTTTTTGTCTTTCCAGCGGGTAGCAACCACCTGTCCCCGACGACGGTAGTCCATCTGGCCTCTCTGCATGGGCTGGTTGC
>CM031596.1:9492316-9507316 GCA_018398815.1 Conus ventricosus | reverse complement strand
ATGAAAAGTGCCGCCTGCAATGCGCTGTTGACGAACATTGTTCGTCATGATTCAACACTCTTTCTGTTTCATCCAGCATTGCGAAAATCCCTCTATTTATGATTTAATAAGCTCCCTTGACCACTCTTTGCTTTTGATGTACCATTTGTTCAAGATAATTGGTTCATTTACATAATTTATGACGATCGATCAGCAAGGTACTGTGAAGTCCTGCTTTCAGTATTCGAAGCCATGGCTGCCCCATGACGAAGGTATACAGTTGCAGAGGTTATTGACAAAATTTACCGAGATGAAGATAGTGGAGATGAAGATTTTTATCCAGCTGGCATCGAACTTCGAGAAGTTGATGCTAACAACCCAGAGTTTGATCTGGAAGTGGAAGAAGCTTTGTTGAATGACTCGTCGTCTGAGTCAGACTCAGAGCATGGAGATCCAATCATTCAAGACGCAGGTAAGTGTATTTGAGAGATTCGTTCAATTTTATAACATAATGGTGTTGCTTTTCATTTCAGTATAATTGTGAACAGAACAACCAAGTATGTGTATTGTATGTCTGTACTGCTGATCAGGGCCGCGTCAGCGAGCGAGCCAGTCATCAATGACCAGTGTGCTTGACTGACTTTCAAGGCGTTGGGCTCGTGTGCCAGTGTCAGTTGCTCGCTCGCTCGCTCGCTCTCAGTCACACTGAGTGTGTGGTTTGCTTGTGGTTTACAAGTGTTTCTTAAAACTCTTCCACTATGCCCTGTGTGTGTTCGTGTGAGGGGCAGGGTGGGAGTAGGGGGAAATGTGTGTGTGTATGTGTGTGAGTGTATGTGTGTGTGTGTGTGTGGTTGTGTGTGTGTGTGTGTGTGGTGTGTGTGTGTGTGTGTGTGTGTGTGTGTGTTGATGATACTTTTTCTAGAAGATAAGATAAGATAATGTTGCTTATAGCCCAGCCGACCGCAAAGGGCCATATCAGGGCTGTCACCACGTTAAAATCAACTCACCAGTCATTTTTAAAAAAAAAAAAAAACAAAACAAAAAACAACTTTCACACATCTTGTTAAATGACATCGTACAAACGCACCAGAAACTTTGTTAAAAATCTTTCTGCCATAAAATCTTAAATCAGATAAAAAATGTTAATCTCTCTCAAAAACTCAAGGATCACGTCAGGCGGGACATCCCTGAACAGGATCTTCATGGACTCCGCCGTAAAATGTTTGTGTCTCACATCGTGCAAGTCCCAACACTCTAAAAGAACATGTTTCATTGTGAGTGGCGCATGACATGGAATGCACCACTACTTTTTCTAGAAAACAGAAAGGAAAGCACACAGTGATAAATAACACTGATCTAAACAATGTTGCAGTGAAGTTACTTGTTCAGAAGCATAACTCATTGGATTGTTTGCAGTGTTTGCTTGATGAAAATGAAAAGGCGCGTGGCATGCTAATGACCCAATTTCAGTTTGTATATGTTTGTTCGCTTATAGTGTGTATGTGTTTGTGTATATTTTCATAAACTGAAAGCAAGAGTAGATACAAAAAAATGTTATCATTTTGAAGTGATTTTGTGTGCTGTTTATTTGAGTTTTATTGGACTAACAGAAGGGGGTGTGGCTTGTTTACACTGTGTGTGTGTGTGTGTGTGTGCGTGCGTGTGTGTGTGTGTGTGTGTGGTACATTTTCTTTTTATTTCATGAAATATTTCTGTGGAAAATTGGACTCTTGCTTTCAATGTGTTACAGCTAGGCAGATACAGCATGGAGATGATGTTCAGCCAGGACCTGCTGGTGCTGGGCCTGTTGCTGGACCTGCTGGTGATGGATGCAGAATACACACATTGTGTTCAGGAAGGATGGTCACAGCAGCTCCTTCCTTGACTTCCAGAAAGAAGTCATGAATGAGATGATTTTGGGCGACAAAGATCCAGCTAATGCTGAGGACGACCATGCTGTCAGGTTGTGTGCTCAACACTTCATCGGTGTGCTGCCCCCTACCCAACATAAAGCACGGCCATCAAAGAGGTGCCGTGTCTGCTGGAAGAAAGGGCAGAGGAAAGACACCAGGTATTACTGCCCAGACTGCCCCAGCAAACCAGGATTGTGTTTGGAAGACTGCTTCCGGAACTATCACACTCGGTGTTTCTACTGGTGATAGAAACTGGGAGATCTACACACGTTTCGTTCTTTGTGTCTAGGCTGTGGTGTGGTGTGGCTGGACACTGCTTCATGGGTCTTTGTACTCTGTATAACTCCAACACAAAGTGTGCCATAAACTGCTGTGATGTCAGCATCATCTGATTAGATCATGATTCACGTCTTCATTTCTTTATATTACGTTCCAAGGAGTTCATGTGACATTCTGGCATACCATTTCATTATATTTTTGTTACAAACAGATTTTTCATTTATTTTCCTTTCATATGATATAACTTTTATGTAGCTATCTTCAATATCTTCTGAACTATAAGGAAATGAAAGTCATAGGCGTGATTTTTGTGTTTTTCGGAATTCTACAGGCGACAGAAACTGGGAGATAAACGCCTTTCATTCTTTGTGTGGCTAGACTGTGCTATGTTGTGACTGGACACTGCTTCCTGGATCATTGTACACTGTAAATCTTCAATACAAAATGTGCTATGAACTGCTGTGAGCTCCAGCATCACCTAATAACATCATGATTGATTTTTTTCATTTTTTTGTATTGCATTTCAAGGAGTTCATGTGTCATTCTAGCATATCATTCCATTTTGTTATTGTTACAAACAGATTCTTCATCCAATTTTCTTTAATTTGATATATACTTTTATGTAGCTATCTTCAATATCTTCTGAATTATAAGCAAATGAAAAGCATAGGCGTGATTTTTGTGTTTTTCTAAAAAATTTCTTAGCATGGGACTTAGCAAAATATGATAGCAGCGAAGGGGTTAAACAACTGGAGTCAAATGCATAGCATTGTTTCACTATGGCTTAAACAATTGGAGTCAAATGCATAGCATTGTTTCACTATGGCTTAAACAATTGGAGTCAAATGCATAGCATTGTTTCACTATGGCTTAAACAACTAGAGGAATGCATGAAATGTAAGTAGGGGAAAAGAAAAGAGAGAGAAGGCAAAAGGAGAATAATAGAGGGAGGTGGTGGGGAGTGATGAAAAACTGTCTGAACATCTGTAACTGTGTAAGTCTCCTTCATGACTTGTTGTAATAATCTGCAGGTCAAAACTGCCTGAACATCTGTAACTGTGTAAGTCTCCTTCATGACTTGTTGTAATAATCTGCAGGTCCAAGATGTACAGATCCTGGCACCCCAGGTGGCATGAGTCAGACCAGTGCCAGTTTTGAGGTCAATGGTACTGTGACTTACAGTTGTGAGCGAAGGGGATTTCAAGCAGACCCTGAATCCCGAAAGTGCATATATGATAATCCTGAAGGCCTGCCTTATTGGGATGGTAAAGAGCCTGTTTGCGCAGGTAAGAATTTCATTGGCTAAAGCGGTTGTGTTCATTTGTGCATGTGTTTGTGTGTGTGTGCGCGCACATGCGCATGCATGTGTGTGTGTAAGTATGTGTGTGTGTGTGTGTGTGTGTGTGTGTGTTTGTGGATCATCATTTAGTCATGAAAGCACATGATTCTGTTTCTCCTGTGTCATTTGAGAAAGGAGCAAAACCATATTCATCCCTGATTGTGCTACTTACAAAACTTGAAACAGCCTTCCTGATACTACTGTGCAGCTGGTGGAACCGTCTGGCAGTTCCCAGTGATGTAATTCTCCTCAAATAGATCAGCTAATCCTAAATGCTGTTGTATAGCTCAACCTGTTGCATTATTGAATAGTCAAAGGACTTGCTTAGAATTTCGTCTTTTTACAACTGGCTGAAAGTAAAAAGAAAAAAACGAGTACTTTCTTGAATGTACCTTGTTCAGTTGAAAGATGGCCAATATATGTCAACACAGGCATGGAGAAATTAACTACTGTGTGAGTCAGACACCAAAGATGAATGTGGGTGATGATCACATTGCTAATGAATAGTAGCTGTCTAATTGCGACTGGCACAGTTCGTTCAGCACTTCAAACTCGGTCAAAGATTGCAGTGTGTGGCTCTCTCTCTCTCTCTCTCTCTCTTGACCCTTGCACAAAAGAAGTGATCCAGTTATTGTTGGATTTGTATGGTGAAAATGACTGTGCTTGATTTGACCTTTAAAAAAAATCTCTGAGACTAGATGAAAATTAACCACGTAACAAGGATCTTGGTGTCGGCAATTGTCCTAGTGCAGTTGCGGGTAAGTGTGCTAAGTAGTTTTCAGCTTCACGGAGAAAAATATTTCTAGTCAGTGCAGTCATCGGAGAAAGAATCCATGAACTGGTGTTCAAACTTGCTGAAAACTGTAGGCATGTAAGATGCAGTTTTTCCACTTTCAGTTCTCAGTGTGTTGACTAAAGAACAAGTCATGTAAGTTTCTAAATTTTTGTGTTTGTGAACTCACATGTAGACCTGTACTGTAATTATTGTTTTCTGGTTATTACATCAGTATGTCAAACACTTCATCACAAACATTTGCATATCTTGTTTCATAGTTTTTCGGCTTTCTAATTGTGCACAACATAGAATGATCTTATAAAAGCTATATCAAAACACAAAAATTTTCCAACCTGACCTGCTTTCTCAAAAGCCACTCTCAGATTAATTCAGCCAGCAAGTCTAAAACTAAGGAAGTAGTATTCAGCACAACCAGGGTTGAATATATTTTAAAAAATATGTACAGACCTGTTTACCAATACAATTTTGCTGTATTTTGTACACATATTTGACAAAAATACAATGAATACCACAAACCGGAAAAAATATGTCAGAAAAAAATATATCTGGAGATAAGATAAGATAAGATAATGTTGCTTATAGCCCAGCCGACCGCAAAGGGCCACATCAGGGCTGTCACCTCGTTAAAATCAACTCACCAGTATATATCTGGAGGCGAAGTTCTTCAGTGGTAGTGGCACTTGTGGTGTAGAGCCATTGTGTTTGTGTGCTACAACCAAAGAGTGACAACTCTCGCAAAATAGTGCACGTGAACTCGCAGAGACCCCTGCTTTTATGAAAATTAAAAGATTTAGAAAATGTGTACACGCATTTTTAAATAGGGTAAACTGGCCTGTATGTATGTTTTTTGCAACTGAATGAATGCAAAGGCTTATTTGGCATTATTTTGATTGTACAAAGTTCTACGCTGTCATTTTGTTTCATTTGCAATTATTATGGTGTGCATAGAGGCTGATGTCTCAGTCAAAGACAGGCATACATGCATGCAAACCCATGGACATGCAACACAAGCACTCTTTCTTTCTCACTTCACTGTATTACTTTTTGTGTTGTTACTTGAACTGCAAGCATTAGTCTTACACACACATCACTTTCTGACAAAATAGGTAAGTGTAATTTTGACTGTATCAAATTTGCTGATGACACAGAACTATAAAAGTTCGCTCTTCTGTTTATTTCCCTTGGACTTTCTGCCTGTCTTCACTGTGGGTATGCAACAGCAAATCATGGATGAGCAGAAGCGGGCTCCAAAGAAACGAGATCAGGTTTGAGATTTTTGCTGTAGGCCATCATTTTTTCTGTTAGGGCTAGGCGTGGTCCTTTACCTTTTCCTTTGATTCAGTACCTGTTCAGTTAGAAGCGAAGTAATGGCATGTTCACCTTAATGAAATGTTTCTTTTGGCCAACATATTTCTTCAGTCTGTCAGTTGACATTCCACCTAGGTCTCTGCAGAAGTTTTCCCAGTCCACATTGCAGTTGTGTCATACAATTACTTCTGTCTTCCCATCTGTCTCCCTCCTTCAACAGTTCCCTTAAGGATTATTTAAGCAGGGCCATTGGATTTTGCTACATGGCCATACCAACATAGTTTTCATTTCTTGATTCTTCTTCTTCTGCGTAGGCAGGCTGATACTCCTGCGGACACTCCCTAACATGGACAGACAAGTATTAATCTTATCTACCCAACAAAGGGAGTGGAGTTTTGTGTGTTATGACCTTTTTTTATCCTGCCATTAATGCAGCTATACTCCATCTTCAGAGAAGGTGCATGCTATGTGTAACGTGTCATCCATACCAACGGCCAAACTGGCCTTCTCTTCCGAAAATTGGTGATGGGATTTTAGGTGTGTGCAAGATGTTATGCATGCGTTCACACACAGAACCTTGGTTTATAGTCTCATTTGAAGGACTGTATGGGAAATGGAGTCAGAACTAATGTTAACTCTAAGGGAAAAATCCCCCTGTACCAAAACGGCCCGGTGGAGATTCAAACCCGCAATCCTTGGATTATGGGTCCGGCGCTCTACCCACTGAGCTATTCCGGCCCCCATTTCTTGATTAAAATCAGTATGTCTCGTTATGGTTCTGGGTGCTGCCTGATGGTTTGAAACAGTTGTTGATTGGTGATATGATCAGTGTGTGTGATGTTTAATGTCTGGAGGTAACGTGGTGATATGATCAGTGTGTGTGATGTTTAATGTCTGGAGGTAACGTCACATTCCCATGATTTGGATTCTTCTTTCCAGATCTGCTGTGATGGTCCATGTCTGGCATGTGTACAGGAAGATGGAATATACCAGTGTGTACAGGAAATGGAATATACCAGTGTGTACAGGAAATGGAATATACCAGTGTGTACAGGACAATGGAATATACCAGTGTGTACAGGACAATGGAATATACCAGTGTGTACAGGAAATGGAATATACCAGTGTGTACAGGACAATGGAATATACCAGTGTGTACAGGAAATGGAATATACCAGTGTGTACAGGACAATGGAATATACCAGTGTGTACAGGACAATGGAATATACCAGTGTGTACAGGAAATGGAATATACCAGTGTGTACAGGACAATGGAATATACCAGTGTGTACAGGACAATGGAATATACCAGTGTGTACAGGACAATGAAATATACCAGTGTGTGCAGGAGCCTCGTCTGGTGTTTCAGGGAGATGTTCTTGTCCTTCCAGGCAGGTTTTAGTGTGGACAGTGCTGTGGCTGTCTTTGCTGCTCTTGGCAGGGTTTCTTGTTTGGATTCCCAACTACTACTGAGGGGTCTCAGATTAGTGAATTGTTGAACAGATTCTAGCTTCTGATTGTGGATAGTCATATCACTATTGATCATGATGGTGTGACCGGCCATCAACTTAGTCTTCTCAGCGCTGACTTCCATGCCACAGCTTTTTGATCTTGAACACTGCTGCAACACACTTTTTGCTGGTCATTACTTTCATCAGTCAAGGGCCTTTAGAGAGGCCGGGTAGTAGTCAGAAGCCGAGGGGCTCATTCTGCTACAGGCCTGCTAAAGCAGCTTCACTGGATACCAGTAGAAGCAAGAATACAATAGAAACTGGCTACACTAGCTTATAATCATTTTAATGGCACTTCACTGGATACCAGTAGAAGTAAGAATACAATACAAACTTACTACACTATCAGTGTCAGCCTCACAAGATCTGTTTTATCTGCGGCACCATGTTGCTGGCTTTGCGGTCTGGTTCTCTGTTCAGTTATGTATAAAGTGCTGTTAGCCTGACATGGTGTGCTCCTTGGGCTTTGGAAGCGAAATAAAAGGGAGAGACTCGACTTCATTCCCTCTGCAGTTTCCTTGACAGGCTATGGTCCCTCAGTTCCTGAACCTACCACCATCTGTCTGACTTCGCCTGCACTCTCTGCCACTTCACACCATCAAGAATGATTGAATCAAATATGCTTGCACATAGATAAGGGCTTCTCTTTCACATGCTGTCTATGGTTTGCCGGCAGTGTTGTCCATCTGGTCTGTTGTGATAAAATCCATAATTGGTCTATTCTTGTGTTGAAATAATAATTTTTTTTTCTTTTAAATCTTAAACAACCTGTAGATGGATGATCACACTTATTCATCTTTTAATTTGTGATTTAGATGTATGTAAAAGGCTAGTCTTCTATGGTTGTGGCTGAAGCATTGCAATTCTGCAATACATACATTTTGTCTAGAAACCACACTTAAAATACTGGTAATGTTACTTGATTGGTTGTTTTTATGAGCTCTGTATTAATGTTGCTTGTGATTTATTAGTATAATAAACTATTGTTTCTCTTTGCTATCAACTTGCATAAAACCGTCATGGACCTTTGGTGTTCAGTTTCATGTATAAGATTATGTTTCATGCAAACAAACACTGTCTGAATCTGGGCCACATGTGCAGGCTTCCTCTTGCTTTCTTGGGGTTGGTTTTTGTCCAGATTTGCTGAGACGTGCACTTAGCTGGGTGTTGGTGGGCTCAGTGAGGTTGATGAAAAGAAAGTAAGGATGGGCTTATTTAGTGTGACCAGATCTGATGATTAATCGCATTTATTGGAATTTTGAATCCAAGGTAATTTTGAGTAACACATGATATTTGATTTCAGTCAAAATTGTTGGATAACACACCAGACCACATTAAGATAAATTTAGAAAGAAAAGGGGTTAGTTACTGCCAAGGACACAGACAAACAGAGTACAGGACAAAACACAATGCATTTCCACCCCTTGGGTCCTGACCTTCCAAGAAGTCAAAATGCATTGTGTTTTGTCCTGAATGTGTTCATCTGTGTCCTTGGTGGTAACTAATCCCTTTTCTTTCTAAACTTTGCTTCATTTTCCGCCCTCAGTCACTCCGTTTTGAAACTCACATTAAGCGATACTAATTTGAGTTGTGCATTGGTTGCAGATGTTCAAGATCCTGTCTTTGAACACTGCCCTGAGGAGCCTGTCAGACTGAAGCTGTATAGCTACGCATCTAGCATTCCCTCTCCCAATGCCAGGGACAATTCTGGACTTGTCATGGTGACAGTATCTCCTGTATGGTTCAGTAGAGATGTGCCGCTGGATCGTGGGACTTACTCTGTGATCTTCACCGCTAAAGACTCGGCTGAAAACAGCGCCACGTGTTCTGTTACTGTTGTAGTAAATGGTATGTGTGTTAATTCATTCTGAACTTAATCTCTGTTCAATGAAAGTGATGTTAGAGGAGAGGACAGGAATACATATGCGCAATTGATGTGCATGCATGAGAGCTTGGTTGTGTGCGTATGAGCGTGCAGGTATGAGTGTTTGTGTGTGTGTCTGAGAGAGAGAGAGAGAGAGAGAGAGAAGTAAAGTGTGTTTTGTACATACATTCTCATCAACAACAAACAAGAGGTGGTTTGCCTACATTTGACACGTATGTAATGAGTGCATGGGACAGCAGAATGAAAGGCACAGGGTGGCAGGGGAAGGAGAAGGATAGGCAGACCTGTTTACCTTACACAATTTCACTGTATTTTGCACTAACTCTAGTCAACGGCTTCACTGGTGTGTTGACTACAATGTCCTCAGCCTTAGGGCACTATCAGCCACCCCTTTTTCTCTTCTTCTCCTCATTTCATCTCATGGCCACAGCCAGTCTCCCACCCCCCCACCCTCTTCCAGTTTCCCTCCCTCGTCCTCCCTTCCTTCTTGACGGCAGTACTGTGAAATGACCTGACCTTGATTACCGCTGTTCTCTCTGGCATTTATGCAACAACCATGTGTGCCCTCTTTAAGGGGGAAGTTCATCCCGGAGATCTGTTTCTAGTCAAATTGCAAAGTCTCGGTTTTTATCTATTGAAAACATGCATCACCACATGGTGTAGTATTTTAATGTTGATATGTATGACATTGAACTGTGCTTATGTGTAGATTTATACTTAGGTAGTCAGTGAGTTACAGAGTAATGAATTGTGTGTGCTGACTGCAGGTAGAAATTAGAACAAGAGCAAAGACGCAATTACTGTGCTGCCAGACAATAAAAAAAAAAATTGCAAAACACAACGCATTTTAACCTATTTGGCCTTCTTCAGGCAAGATAAATAACATTTAAGACAATTCTTCTTGCCTGAAGAAGACTGTAACCCAGGTTCCTAAATGCACAGACCCAGACCACAAATAACCCAAACTCTGACTGTACGATTATACTCCAACTTTTATTAACAATTTAAATAGACAAAAATCCAAACAACAATATTAACCTAAAACATGGACTGATTCAAATTTCATGTGATTAGTGACAAAAGAACTTTAGGGTTGTGACAGAGACTGAGAAGAAAAGTAGTGGGCAACTCAAAAGGGGCACTGCAAAAGAATACAAAACATAAAAATCTGCACAGGACTGTGTGCGAAAAAACACAAATAATAACAATGGCCAAACCAAAAGCCATCAAAGGCCTTCAGCAAACATCTTAACTAGGAAACACACAATGAGGGACAATGCATCACTAATAAAGTAGTACTAAGTAGTGATCTTATCAAGTTCAAATCTACTTGACCCTGGTTATGGTAATGCCAAACACACTTTGATCCGATCCAATGTTAAACTGAATACAGTGAGTAGCATACCAACATACTGACAGCTCTTTGCTATCAATTGGCCACCTGACCATGGCGGCAAATCTGCTTACATCCTTTATCAGTCATCCAACTGAACCACTAGGCAGTAAGCCAGATCAATCTTTCCTTTCCCAGGTTTCCAACAGATGTCCCCATAAAACCAATTTCATACTACCATTGCCATTTTGATTAAAATCAGTCTCTAAGTTGACACTAATAAAATAATATTAAGGATAACAGTCATCCTTGAAAGCAAGTATTTTTTTTTCTTTTCAACTGAGAAAGCAAAAATAAACATCCTCTGAAATTCAAGGAAAACTTCTCTAAACTTAACACATGTGCCATGATTAAAACACAAAGAACCATGTACCAAACTTAGCACATGTACCATGATTAATCACAAAGAACCATGAGATGTAGACATTTCCTCTACTAAAATCATGTGATGTGACAAACACTATTTCACTGCAAGAACAAAGGAAAATTAGATTTATTTAGGACCATGTGTTCTAAAACACAAATCTCTCAAAAATGTTTCTGAAACAATGTGGTGTGAACCACATTCTAAAGCAACAGTGAATAATAAATTGTGATGGTGTGGAGGGGTAAGGGGTGTGCAGGTGAAGACAGGCAGATGGTGATAAGTGCAGGAACCAAGGGACAGCAGCCGGTCAAGAAGACACAGTGGACGAAGTGAAGTTTCTCTCTTCTTTATTTCTCTCCCATGGCTAGGAGCTCAAACCAGGAACGCAGCCTGGGAACTCTCTCGCTCTCAGCACTCAGCGCACTGAGTGCGCCCTCCCTCTGCCTCTCACGCCAGTCGCTCACATCATGGAACTCTAGGGGAACTCTCTCCATTCTCACACAACGCTCGACTTTTATAAGCATGTACCGAGCCGCAAAGCCAGTAACAGTGCCGGAGACGAAACGAGCCTCGCGAGGCCGGAACCAACGGAAATTTGTGTTTTCTATGGCAGCTTCAGTGTTGTCTGGCTCGCTGTCCGTTTAAACTATTAACACATATTTACTATCGATGAAAACCTCAGAACACAAGGAATAAAATGCAGTAAGTCACATTTGACAATTTTGTTCCTGTACTAAATCGTTGCTGATTAATGTCCCAGAGTAAAGCCACTTTTAACAAACTTACGTCATATTTTCCTTTATTTCGATGAAAAATACTAAACAGCGTAAAATAATTTTGTAATGAATAAAAAGCTGGCATCTCGCTCTTTTTATACATATAAATTTCATTATCCAGGATGCCGTCCAAGCAGAGAACTTTGCGTTTAAAGTTTGACAGAAAACACAGCTGACTTTTCACTTCGGCGCCTACTTTTGACACAATTTTCAACTGAAAAATACTCTGTTGAAACGGTCTGTCAAATAATAAATTCTACACATTTTCAGTTGTATTCTTAACAGAAATGGAGTCATAAGCAAGATTTCGATCGAGAAGTCCGAATTTCGTAAAATGATAATTTGGATCAAAACTCCGACAGTAAACAAAGAAGGCGACTCGCTAAAGGGATCGGCGCTGTCAGTCATTTCGTATAGTCGCAAGCTTGTACAGAAAGATCATAGGCATTGCGATATACGAAATGAAAGCTTATGGACTTTACTTTTAACATGCATCTTCAGATTCTTCGGTTTTCCTCTTAATTTTTGTAAAATCAAGAATTATTCAATATTCATTCGGCAGACAATTGAAAATGGCGCCAAGATTGCTCGTGCAAAATACCAGTTTAGAGAAAATATGGGCTTCTCAGCCCAGTACGGTTGTAATGAATCAAATACATTAATTTTTGTGACTTTAGTGATGTACATACAACTATGTAGGTTCTGAGGTATTCATGATCTAAAGAATTTACACAATAAAAAAATGAGATTCGACCAAGGGAGGTAAGAGGAAGATAACTCTCGAACAAAACATTTTCATCCACGAAAGGTAACCAAAAGAAACATATACACTGTTAGCACCCGGCCACAAAATAACCTGAACTCACCTTCAAATAATACAGCTAGGTTTAAACTTAATTCAACATGCGGGCCTAAAATTCTAACAACTGAAAGTATAACAGCTAAAGCCAAGTGCAATTCTTATAAGGAAAATCCACCAAAAATCAATGCCATCCAGCTGACAGCATAGAAAATATATGGCAATTCTAAAGGAAAAGAATCAGTTGGTATCTTTTAGAAGCATACTTTTGATACTTAGACATGCAAGAACAAAGGAAAATTAGATTTATTTAGGACCATGTGGTCTAAAACAAATCTCTCAAAAATGTTTCTGAAACAATGTGGTGTGAACCACATTCTAAAGCAACAGTGAATAATAAATAACCTGAACTCACTTCAAATAATACAGCTTGGTTTAAACTTAATTCAACATGCGGGCCTAAATTCTAACAACTGAAAGTATAACAGCTAAAGCCAAGTGCAATTCTTCTTATAAGGAAAATCCACCAAAAATCAATGCCATCCAGCTGACAGGATAGAAAATATATGGCAATTCTAAAGGAAAAGAATCAGTTGGTATCTTTTAGAAGCATACTTTTGATACTTAGAGTAACTAACCTGGATTAGCACCACCAAGCCACACACAGCGTTTCCCCAACCTGTCTGTCTGACTCAACACATTTGCAGTAAGAGATCAGGCAACAGGAAGTGGCCAAACAGGTAAAAATAAAAGTGTCTAATACTAAAACCGGCTAAATAACAAGACATATAGAACAACAATACTAGTGGAAAGCAGTAAATGTCTTTACCTCAAAATATTACAATCACTAATGAAAGTTTTTATTTTTTATTTTTTTAAACATACTAAAATTGCTTAAAACCTTAGTAACCTGTGAATTCTGACAGGTTACATTGACCAACCAGGTCAAATTGTGTTGTGTCTGTACTGTAATTTGTGCTGTTCTGCGGTGCAGAAATTTTGTCCTTGCTTCTGAATGTTAAAAGAGTAGGAGAGCATGGAAAACTGAAGAGTCCTTCAGATCATGCAACTGACAATGTTTTAAAAAAATATGGTATGGAAGACAAAATAAGCGTGATTTACATGATTGTATGAACAGCTGTAGTGAATAGTTCTCTGTCTTTATTTTCTTTCCTTTTTAAAAACTTTTTTTTTAATGTTGAACTTGGTTGGTTTGTCCATTCTTTAATTGAAATTCCAAATGTGGCTGCTGAGGAAAGGAAAAGTTTGTCCTTGCTACCTAAGCTTTTTTTTGATATTTTTTGAATCTCTGTACTTTCACAGAGGACCTAGAAAGTTTGGAAGTTTTTCTTATCATTTATTCTTTTCCTTGTGAAAAATGTGTATGTTACATTTTTCTTCAGATGTTATGTTACATATTATGTATGGTATGTCTCCTTCATAGAGGACTTGGACAGAAAGCTTGACAGAAATCATACATTACATATTATAGATGTCCCTTCATGAAGGACTTGGACAAAAAGCTGGATAGAAATCCAGACATAAGGATCTCTGCAACAGAGAACAGTAAAAGCCGACTCTAAGCCACTTTCACCCTCCACCGAGTTTTTGGGCGAAAGTGGCCTAAAAACCGCCTTTTCCTGTGGCGGAAGAGAGAGAGAGAATCACCGGCAGACAGACAGAGAAGAGAGAGACAGAGAGAGAGACAGACAGACAGACAGAGAGGCGGGCACACACACACACACACACACACACACACACACACACACACACACGCACACTTCTTCTGACTAATTTCCAACTACAAACTTTGTACATAGACAGGCAGACACGGGGCCGAAACTCGATCACTTAATTTACGGCTCGCGGCAGTTTGCACCTAGCCTGTCCTGTGTAAACGAAACACACTCAGTTGGGTTGCACCACATTTGGAAAAGTCTAGATTGCCACGTTGTCACATTAGATCGAGGCTTTTGACGTGGCACGACCGGGGCTGTCATTGTGTTGGAGCTATTGAACAGAAGGCTGTGTGTTTTCACTGCGCTCTGTTGTGACCACTGTGTTTTAATTGTGTTATTTTAAAATGGCCTAAAACGTTTACTGAAGAACAGGTTTGTTATTCGAGGCCATAAGTTTTATTTTAACTGATGTTAGAGTATTTGTTGAAAGAATAGTTGAGTCAGTCAGTGAAGGCAAGCCAACTATTCACATGTTTGCCGCACAGCGGGCGTTGTTAACACGTTCCTCGCTATACAGCGAGAGCCGCCTCTTTCTCTGTTCTTCATTGCGCTTAACTGGTAGTTGAAGGCGGAGGTAAACACGACTGATTCGTATTTGAAACATTTTTGCTGTTCCTCCCAAGTAAAAAATGTTCTCAGTTTGTATTAGACTTGATTGATTGTTAACTATAGATTCAGTGTTCATGTGGCAAGCTGATCTGTGTATTAAGATGTGTATACTTTTCTACTTTTTTAATTCTAACCAGTTCATCTACCTTCAAGTGTGCTCTTATGCAACTGAATGGCGATTTCGAATGTTTGGCAAACAAACTAGATAGGGTTAGGCAGACCTTAGTACTCTACAGTATGGAGAGGAGTAGTGTGTGGCTAGCACATCTCTATAATGCTTTAAATAAATGACGGTGTACTAAACTAC
>CM031596.1:9464154-9492216 GCA_018398815.1 Conus ventricosus | reverse complement strand
GTGGGGATTGATTGGGGATATATGTTGACACCAATACCATGATTCTTTCTGCACATGCTATTTTTGGTAAAAATTTTTCACATTTTGCTTTTTTAAAATTTATTATTCAAATGTTACTTGAAAATCAAATGTTTTGAAAATCAATTATTTATCCCAAAATTTTTATATTTTTGAGGAAATGTATGCATGGAGACCAAATTTTGTGAAACATTATTTTCACCATCATGTTTATCAATTGTAATATAATACAGATTCAGACCTGTGGGAAATCCCGAAGACACCCCAGTATCCAAATGATTTCAGTATTTTGGGTGAGCTTCAGTATTCTGAATGTTTCCAAGACACATATAAACAAAGTGAAAAAGAAACATGTGAATTGCCCCAGTCACTCTTTTGTCATAAATGTCCCAGTACAATGTGATCACGATGCAGAATCTTCCGACACATCCGAAATAATCAACAAAGTTAACAGTTTGTAAAAAAAAAAAATGTTTTGGTTTCAAGTCTATTATGTTCACAGCAAGTCACTTAATTTGCCTCATAGTAAGCACTCCTGAGTTTGTGTAGCATCTTGGATGGGTGTTCATGTTCAAACAGCTGCCCAGGCTGTGCCTTCACAACGGCAGTGCCTCAAGGTATCATCACCAGTGAAGCTCTTTGATCAGTCTGTTTTTTCTCACTGTTGAGAAAATCCTTTTACAGGGTGCATTGCTTGGGGAATCAAACAACCCAGCATGGGCCAGGGAAAGCTCTTTCATGTAGGGCCTCACCTTCTTCATCTTTCAGCTTGCTTACAGCTGCCCAGGTTTCATCTATCCTGTCTGCAATACAACCCGATATGTCTGTGCACTGATAAGAAGCAAACTGTTCCATCACAGTGTCTCTACTGCTGCCAGGAGGTATCAGAGCAGGAAATCTATCCACAAACCATGCTAGGTCAGAACGCTGAGCACTTTGCTGGTTGGCAACATCAACAACTTCTGCATGTAGAAGAAGAGGATCTTTGACTGGCAGCTTCTCCACAAGGTAGCTGCAGTGAAGTATTTCTTGACATCACAATAGAACTGCTTCACTCGATGAGGTCTGAGAGCATTCTTGTCAGCATCAGCAATGAAGGCCTCTGCTGATTCTCCAATGATGAGGTCTTTGTCAGCCTTCAAGTTGTAGGTACTCTTGAAGTCCACATCTTCAGGTGCACCACTTGCCATTGCTGAGGGCTTCAGAAAACGGATTTGCACACTTTTGATCAGTTTGATTAGTGTCTTTCTCAGCACATGCACTTTTTGGGGCCTCAGACTGAAGTCCAACAAGAACAGGATCATACATCTTTACAGTGTAGTTTAGAAACAGCATGTAGAGCTTGTTGGTTGGGGATTTCAAGAAGACAAGGATACTGTCAACCTTCTTTTGTGCATAAGTTTTGTCTTGACATTCATATTCTCCTCAGTATCTGGTTTCTTTTGTTCTTCAGACTGGCTTCTCCCTACAGACTGACTCTGACCACACTTGCTGCCTGATGTAGCATTCTTGCTTGCAGATTTGCTGCTTGATGAAGTGGCTTTGATTGCAGACTTGCTGCCTGATGGCTGTTTTTTCTCATGGGCTTCCTTTTCAGCCTTGAAGAATGCTTCAGAGCATCCCAGTTCAAAAGAAGTCTTTCAAGACATCTTCCAATACTGAGCCACCTCGTTGGAGTGTGCTTCAGCATCTTCACGCTCTCTATGTCAAACAGTTCTTGCATTTGCTTGAACTCCTTCTGTCTTTTCTCACTCTTTCTGAAGTAATTATGAACGTCTTGCAAGATCTCTGCTACGTCTGGCAAACACTGAGCCCCTTTCTCAGCTGCAATATGCACCAAATGCAGACAACAACCTGACAAGAAGACACTGGGGTGTTTTTCCTTGACATAATGAAAGACACCTTTGTGTTCCCCTGTCATAACATTGGCGTTATCACTGCCTAGAGCCAAGCAGTTATCCCACTTTAGGTCACGAGCACTTAGTTCCTTATCCAACAAATCAAACATGTTTTGCCAGTACTGCGAACGTCGCAGACAGGAAGGGAAAACAGTTCTGAATGTACCAGTCCTGTATCCTGGTCAACAGACCTTATTACGAGGGATACTGTTTACTCTTTTCGTCATTGCTGCCGTCTGTTGACAACGTGACTGCAGCTGTCTGCATTCTCTCAGACAAAATTTTCTGTCTTTCGCTGGCTAGTGCTTTCACCAAACATGTGGCTTTCTTACGGCCACAACGCATATCTGCCACGATGCAACTATCAGGAAACATCATCTTAAACCCACGACACGTGTCCGCTGCAGCCAGTGGCAAGTTGTGATGTGTGATCATTTCCACCATCATCACTTCGGCTCGAGTGACTGCCAAAGAAGTGTCATTACTCGTAGGTTTAGAGAAAGAGAAGAAGCTGCTAATATTACTTGCGCTTTTTGCCTTTAAAATCTGTTCATGTTTGTCCGAGGCAACATGTCTTGAAATGTCACTGGCGCCACCGTGAGCTATCGAAAAGTCTTTCCCGCACACAGTGCAGTAGGCATATTCTTCGCCTTTCGACGATGCTTTGACACACGGGAAAGTTTTTGCATACGCTGGCTTGAACAGCTGAACTCTTTTTTTTCCCCCCCGAACCACAGACTGCCGGTGAACTGTCATCTCTACGCCATTTGCCGCAGCAACAATCTCCACCAACACTTGTAGACGCTTCGTCATCCGCCATGCTTGAACGCACGCGGTACGAGATACGGAGCTAGGCCGCAGTTGCGCATTTCATGACAAAGTCGAGTGACATTGCCAATGTAAATGTACACACGATAACTTCGTTTGCCCTCAATGTATAGTCGGCTCATATGATATTATTATCATCTAACGGCAGGCGAGACCAACGACTTCGCAAAAAACTTTCGTTCACCTGACAACGGAATTGCATTCTCCGCGCCTGATTATGTCCCTTAGTTTCACCGCTAAGGTGACTGTGCAAACTGTCAATTTTTGCGGTGGAGATCGTAGCAGCCGATACCGTATTTCGGTGGCGAGTAAATCCGTATTTTGAGCGCACTATCAGTATTTCCGTATCCCCAGCTTAAATCCGTACTAAATACAGAGAAATACAGGGGGTGCACAGGTCTGCAGATTGGATGATGGTTGCCAAGTTAAATTACATGCTGCATTTGTGATTTATGGTTCAGTTGTTGTCTTTTTCTGCCAAAGTGTGTATAGGGCCGTTACTATCTTACAACAATACTTCCTCAGAAAATAAACATTACATTCTAAAGCAATTTTCACCTTTAAAAAGAGCACCACAAATACAATTTATATAATGCTTAACCTGAAAAATAACCCACAGGTGAGAAGCAACTCACTGTGGTGGAGGGGCACATATTGTGAAGCATCCTGTATTTAGCAAAATCGTTGTGGCGCTGGATGCATAGACCAACATGTACAAGACATACAATCATATTCAATGTCCTTATCGATACAATTCAGAATATCGATCATCCAGAGTGCACATAAACCAAGCCTATTAGAACATGTTTCAGTTCTATGTGTTCAGGTATGATCACATCTGCATGTTCTTGTCTATCAGCGTCATCAGTCATACAATTGGAAACTACAGTTTCATATGCAGTAGGTTTAACATGCCTTATCATCCACAAACCCTGTATTTACGATCAAACAGATTTTTTTCTTACGAATCAAGGGGTGTGCCCTACATTCCAAAGTGCCATGGAGTCTCAAAATAAGGGACTTCAGAGATGACTGGCTTAAGAGCAAGCCAGAAGATGATCCAAACAGAACAGACACCGTCCAAACTGAAAGTCAGTTTTTTAGGTGGACACTTACTGACACAGGCTCTCTCATCCTGCCGCCCAGTCTTTAGTGTTGTTTCACCCGATGGACATTCCAGACAAGATAACTGACCCTCCAGGGGCTGGTACTTTCCCATAGGGCAGATCTCACAACCCACACCCTCTGATCGGAAGAATCCTGGTTTGCAATCCTCTGGAAACACAAACATCATTCTTTAAGTGAATGTCTCATTTACCATTGTTAATCTTTTAAATCTGAGAGCTACCACCATCAAGTTAATCCTACAAAGCCACTATTCCTGAGAATAAACAAACAAACAAAAAACAGGTCTCATATTTCCAAACACCATTTTCTGCATCTTCTTCCCCATCTACAATATTACAGTAACACTTTCAACTACAGACTGCCCAAACAAAGATTCATTTCCGTTTATGGACTTTGGAAATGGAATAATTCTGCTCCTGAAACACAGTTTATATGCTTTATCTCCCACTAAAGATTTCCTACCTCTGAAAAATAACAACAAAAAAGCAAAAGAATCCAAATAACTGTTGCATGATGGAACTGTGAATGTGACAAACCATGATAAAGGATACACTGAGAATAGTCACAAAACGCACCTACCTGTGTCACATTCATCTGCGTTATCTGATCCCTCGTATCTTGTGGTCCATCCAGCGCTGCAGTTCAAACAGTGAGTGAACGTTTCAGTCATGCTGCTAGCCTGTGGATTGTAGGAGCCCAGGTGGCACTTCACGCAGGTCCTGGAGCTGGTGTCCACGTACTCGCCTTCGTTGCAGATGGCTGTACAGGCAGACCATTGTGACCCAGCAGCACAGACAGTTCCACGCCATGAAACAGTGAAACATTGTTGTTGATTCTACTTCTTTATCACAAAACCGCCAATGTTATATTTCTCTTACCATTTCTTTATCTGTTTATTTGTGTGTGTGTGTGTGTGTGTGTGTGTGTGTTGTGTGTGTGTGTGTGTGTGTGGTGTGTGTGTGGGTGTGTGTGTGGGGTGGTGTGTGTGTGTGTGTGTGGGTGTGCATTGTGGGGTGTGTACAGAGATGGGAGAAATGAGGTGATGGGGGGAGGTCAGTGGAGAGGGTAGGAAAGGAACGTTCAAAGTATGGTGGGCAGAGTGACTTACTCTTCCTCATTTACATGGTCTGTTTGTTTTTTTCCATCTATCTACTAAACAATACATATTTCAACCATCATATAACTTTGCACACCCATTTTCTTATGTTTTCAACCAGTGCTTTTTAGTTTGCAGTCTATTTTGTGACATATCTTTCCACTTTAAACTTGTGTTTAACTGCCTCCATAACAATGTCAAGCAAGTAATCACCAAATTCATCAAGGTTCTGCATGTTTGTGACTGCTGAAGACAAGAATGTGCTGAAACGGACGTTTTCAGTACATGTACCGTAAATGGTGCGCACGCTGGAGATGTACTCTCTACTGAAAGGGATAGTTCCAGGCAATCACTGTATGGTTATGAGGTGGTTGCTGTGCCCACAATGTTGGTTATTCTTAACAGAACACCTTCAGTCTGCTGTTTCTTTGTATGCACAATTCATACTATCACTACCATGGCAACCAAAACAACTGTGGACCACACAGTTTAAACAATAAAGTTTTTTTTTTATTTGTTAAAAACTAAACATTTCCCAAGTACTCTGAAATTAAAAGTTTTTTTTTTTTTATTTGTTAAAAACTAAACATTTCCCAAGTACTCTGAAATTAAAAGTTTTTTTTTATTTGTTAAAAACTAAACATTTCCCAAGTACTTTGAAATTAAAAGTTTTTTTTTATTTGTTAAAAACTAAACATTTCCCAAGTACTCTGAAATTAACTGGGCTGGGCAAAGTAAATCAACTTGCCTGCTTAGGATTAAAGCAGTTTTTTTAAAAAATCTGCCATAAAACACAAAAGACATTTCAATATACTTTACAAATAAGACTTCAGAGCTCTCATATTTTGTTCCCAAAAGGAACAACAAAACATGTATTAATCTTTCACAAAAGAACATTTTAATAAAAACAAATGAAAAGAAAAATAGATGGCTCAAACTATTCCAGGAATTAATAACATCTGAATAAAAATAAACACACCTCAAATGCAAAGAATGAAAGAAGAAATATATTCAAGACAAAGGAAAAAAATGTAATGTAGATAAGCAAAGAATAATCATAACCAACAGATGCATTTGATACAGTGCAGGTTTATGCAAGTCAAACGGATATCAAAATCAACCAATGCCAGGAAAATGTTCGTCTTTAAAACTGACAGAACACAGAGAGAAAAGAATGCTATCAGTCAAACATCTTCAGATACAGACATTGGTTTCTCATCCCTCTGTGCGTTTTTACTGGAGTATTGATCTTTTTTCTGCGATTCAAAACTTTTCTTTCCTTGATCCATCAAAATATTCTCTATGGTTTATACTACTTGATCCTTGTGGATTTCTTGTTTTAATTCTGGTGAGATATCTGCATTTCTGAATGATAATTGATATTCAACAAAAATGAATACGGCTCATTCAAGAAAAACAACTTTGCAAGAGAAATCGATGAGGTTTCAGAAGCAGACACCAGATCAAAATGCCACCAGCATCCACTCTCTCTCGAATGAACAATGACTGTTAAAACAGTTACTGTCACGAAGACACACTAAATCTGGTACAGATGTGAGGATGGATAACTACTGGGCTGATCTCATGAATGCTCTTTGTTATCACTCACGTATGCAATCCTGCTCTGATGTGGAACTGATATGAAGGGTGGTCTGGCCTTCTGCACAGAGGTCACAGGCTGTGGAGCCACTGGAGGGCTGGTACTGGCCATGCGCACACGGTGCACATTCTTCTCTTTCAGGGGGTATGGCGTACCAGCCCGCAGGGCAGAAAACTGAAAACAATTGTAAAAAACAAGATGCAAAGCATATAAATGTACTCCCAGTTTATCCTAAATACACGTGAGATATTCCATAAAGAGTAAAAACCGTCTTCGACTGGTGTAACCGTTAGTAATGGCTATTCTGGTAAACATCGGCCATCATCCGTGACCTATAATGAACATACTTACAAATTTTCAGAAATATCAGCCAAGTATGTTCTCAGATAGTCCATAAAGAAGAAAACCATTATGGGCCGTTAGTAACGGCTATAACGGTAAACTTGAACATCGGGCATCATCCGTGACCCATAATGAACATACCTACAAAGAAAACATCGGACATCATCTGGGACCCATAATGAACATACCTACAAATTTTCAGAAAGATCAGCCAAGTACTTTCTGAGACATTCCATTAAAAAGAAAAAAAATGTTATGGGCCATTATAGCCATTAGTAACGGCTATAACGGTAAACTAAAATGTCGGGCATCATCTGTTGCCTATAATGAACATAACTACAAATTTTCAGAAAGATCAGCCAAGTACTTTCCGAGATATTCCATAAAGAAGAAAAACCATTATGGGCAGTTATAGCCATTAGTAACGGCTATAACAGTAAACTAAAACATCGGGTATCATCTGTGACCCATAATGAACATACCTGCAAATTTTCAGAAAGATCTATAAAGTGCTTTCTGAGATATTCCATAAAGAAGAAAAACTGTT
Organism: Conus ventricosus; assembly: GCA_018398815.1. Taxonomy (NCBI): domain Eukaryota; kingdom Metazoa; phylum Mollusca; class Gastropoda; order Neogastropoda; family Conidae; genus Conus; species Conus ventricosus. The sequence continues at coordinate 9,484,759 of CM031596.1, read as the reverse complement.
ATGGGCCGTTATAGCTGTTAGTAACGGCTATAACGGTAAACTGAAACATCGGGGATCATCCATAACCCATAGTGAACATACCTGCTACTTTTCACAAAGATTGACAAAGTACTTTCTGAGATATTCCACAAAGAAGAAAACTGTTAGTAATGGTCATAACGGTAAACTAAAACGTCAAGCATCATCCGTGACCCATAATGAACATACCTGCTAATTTTCACAAAGATCAGCCAAGTACTTTCTGAGATATTCCATGAAGAAGAAAAACCATTACAGGCCGTTACAGCCGTTAGTAATGGTTACAATGGTAAACTAAAACATCGGGCATCATCAGTGACCCATAATGAACATAACTACAAATTTTCAGAAAGATCGGCCAAGTACTTTCTAAGATACTCCATAAAGAAGAAAAACCGTTACAGCCATCAGTAACAGCAATAACGGTACTTTCTGAGATATTCCATAAAGAAGAAAAACCGTTACAGGCCGTTATAGCCATTGGGCATCATCTTTGGCCCATAATGAACATACCTACAAATTTTCAGAAAGATCGGCCCGGTAGTTTTGTCTGGAGCGAGTGGAACACATTTTGACCACGGACGGACACACACACACACAGCATTTCTTCGTTTCCACTCTAAAGTACTCCCTGTTCTATAAGAACTGGGAGTACAGACCTGCCAACCCCCTAAGAGACCAATGAGTAAGAATTGAAGCTCAGTGAGGCAGAAATGTGTAATTTCTGAGAGCTAAGAGTAATCGAGCGCGACATTTACCTTTTTTCAAACAAACACGATGTGATGAAATTGTTCACACAATTTTTGTGAACTTTTCTTTTCTTCAAAAACAAGCTTTTCTTTTAAGTGTCACAAGAAATCTCTACAAATTATGAAAATGTAGAATACACTGGAAACACACACAAATCCCCTAAACCATCATGGCATGGCACACCAAGGCTTAATAGTGCGCCATAAAACCTAAAAATTGGAAATGAAATGAGGCAGGGAACAGTAAACAATAAACAGTAAACAAGTGGGTAACGTTTGCTCCCATTTATAAGGAAACCTAACACAAAGTAACTTTTATTCACGACTGGCACAACCTTTTAAAGTTGAATAAGGTCAGACAAATGCACATAGACGAACAATCTTATCTAATAGTGGGGGAAAAAAACAAGCGCAGGCCAACAACTCAACTGACTTGATAGTAATGACTTGGCAAAGATTTGGACTTGAGGGGGGGGGGGGGGGGGGGGGGGGGGGGGGGGGGGGGGGGGGGGGGGGGGGGGGGGGGGGAGGGGGGTTTGAAGATGGAGAAACTGGAACATGAAATTAAGAAAATACATAACCTAAAAAATGTTCTCCCCTGTTGCTGATTCTGTGCATGTGGGGGTGGCCATCAGCTCTGTGGGGATTGTGTCATTTTTTCAAGTATCGCACCACCCCAGAAAGAATTTGTCCCCCCCCCCCCCCCCCCCCTCCTTCCTGACTTCCATCAGCCCCAACACAAACGGTCCATTCTGCAGTCGAGATGCAGCAGCAGATTAGCTTCCATGAGAAGGGTCCTTACAATGTGTGTTGTCTTTGTTCGACCGCTCTTGAACGTTTGGCGATCTCCGAATCTGAGAACGCTTCTTTAAAAAGCTGGGATGCATGGTCGGCTGCGCTAAGAGCGATGTTGTGCTCGACGAAAAATCCGGCCACCAATGCTTCAGCCCCAATTACCCTTTTCCTAATTTCATCCTCTTTTGAGGTGTCTACAGTCTGAAAAAAGTGTTGATGCTGGAAGAATTCGGCGCGTTAGAGGAATCGATGTGCTTGCGTGACTCAAGGTGAGGCTTCACATCCACCATCCAGCGATTGGAAATTGTGAAGTACCGACTCGCAAGTGGTACACCGTGCACAATTTACACCTTTAGCCGAAGGTCGTATGCAGGGGAACTTTTCCGAGTATTCTTTTCGGAACTTTGACCAAGTTTTTTCTTTTCGCATCTTGTCCAAAACTTTCTACTCCACGTTTCGACATTTTCGTAGCTAAAACTTCAAAAAGACGCCAACTTCGCTGAATGGTAAGATGGTGAAACGAACTGCGCATGACTGGAAACGCTTCTTGAAGATTTAATGGTTATACGCACGGCGCCGTGCGTGTTCTGTACATAAGCCGATTTTTTTCGTCCGTTTTTTGTGTTGTTGTTGAAATTTCAATGCGTAATTTTTTGGCTAAATGCGTAAGGAATTATCACTTGGGCGTAATAAATTACGCGAAATGCGTAATGGTTGGCAGGTCTGGGAGTACAAAAAGAAATGTACAATCAAACTTATTACGTACACTTCTTTCATTATTCTGATCATAGATCAACGAGGGACAAAACGCTGAAAAACAAGAAATACTTGTTATAACGTGTTAAAAACAGTTTGACAAATTTGTGGTTTTCATGTGGCTGGATTCATGAGAAAACACAACTGTACAGACTTTCAATACAGCTGTGCATTAGACCAGACAGAAAGCTGGACACTGACAAAAAGAAGATTATCCGCTGACCTTCCCATGCCATGTGCATAAAATAATAGTCAACTGGATGAAGAATTAGTCAATTATGAAATACACTTTCAGACTGGCAATATAAATCTTCATTTAAGTCTCCAAAGACCGGCAATATAAATCTTCATTTAAGTCTCCAAGACCGGCCATAGAAATCTTCATTTAAGTCTCCAAAGACCGGCCATATAAATCTTCATTTAAGTGTAGCCGGGTGCTAACAGTGTATATATTTCTTTTGGTTACCGTTCGTGGATGAAAATGCTTTGTTCGAGAAGTTATCTTCCCCTTACCTCCCTTGGTCGAATCTCCTTTTTTTTTATTGTGTAAATTCTTTAAATCATGAATACCTCAGAACCTACATAGTTGTATGTACGTCGCTGAAGTCACAAAAATTAATGTATTTGATTCATTACGACCGTACTGGGTTGAGAAGCCCATATTTTCTCTAAACTGGTATTTCGCACGAGCAATCTTGGCGCCATTTTCAATTGTCTGTCGAATGAATATTGAATAATTCTTGATTTTACAAAAAGTAAGAGGAAAACCGAAGAATCTGAAGATGCATGTTAAAAGTAAAGTCCATAAGCTTTCATTTCGTATATCGCATGCCTATGATCTTTTCTGTACAAGCTTGCGACTATACGAAATGACTGACAGCGCCGGTCCCTTTAGCGAGTCGCCTTCTTTGTTTACTGTCGGAGTTTTGATCCAAATTATCATTCTACGAAATTCGGACTTCCCGATCGAAATCTTGCTAATGACTCCATTTTTGTTATGAATACAACTGAAAATGTGTAGAATTTATTATTTAACAGACCGTTTCAACAGAGTATTTTTCAGTCGAAAATTGTGTCAGAAGTGGGTGCCGACGGCCCAGCGAGGTGAAAAGTCAGCTGTGTTTTCTATCAAACTTTAAACGCAAAGTTCTCCACTTAGACACTGTCTCGGAAAATGAAGTTTATATGTATGAAAAGAGCGAGATGCCAGCTTTTTATCCATTCAAAATTATTTCACGCTGTTTGGTATTTTTCATCGAAATAAAGGAAAATATGACGCAAGCTTGTTAAAAGTGGTTTCACTCTGGGACATTAATCGGCAATGATTTAGTACAGGAACAAAATTGTCAAATGTGACTTACTGCATTTTATTCCTTGTGTTCTGAGGTTTTCATCGATAGTAAATATGTGTTGATAGTTTGAACGGACAGCGAGCCAGACAACACGGAAGCTGCCATAGCAAACACAAAATTCTGTTGGTTCCGGCCTCACGAGGCTCGTTTCGCCTCGGCACCGTGGTGCTGGCTTTGCGGCCCGGTTCACTCTTATAAAGTGGAAGCGCTGTGTGAGAATGGATCAGTGTTCCCTGATGTGAGCGACTGGCATGGAAGGCAAATAAAAGGAGAAAACTCTGCTTCGTCCACTGCGTCTTCTTGACTGGCTGCTGTCCCTTGGTTCCTGCACATATCACCATCTGCCTGTCTTCACCTGCACACCCTTACCCCTCCACACCATCACATAAGTCTCCAAAGACCGGCCATATAAATCTCCTATAGGTCTCCAATGAGCCTGATCTAACATTTTAATCACAATATGCATACACCCAAAAATGTCAACAATTTCAACTATCACGCCATCGAAATAATGAGTCAATAGACTCATGTCTGATCTAACATTTTAATCATAATATGCATACACCCAAAATGTCAACAATTTCAACTATCACGCCATCGAAATAATGAGTCAACAGACTCATGTCTCATTTTGTGTGTAGTTTGAGTGAATAAATCTGAGAGGAGCTACATCACATTATTTGTATGGATAGTGAAGCATAACACATATGCAGCTTGTGGGTTTTTTTTTGGTTGAATCAATTGTTCAAGCCACAGAGCTAATCTTTGCATTCTCAGACCTTCCACAATCCACAGAAGGAAGATAACAACAAAACAAAACAAAACAAAAAAAAGCAATGTGCACTATGCTGATAGGTTATCTGCTCTAGAGCCTGGCCCAAACAACATCCCCACCAGGGAACACCACATCTGCTTTCTTGTCCTATCCAAAAATATGGAGAATGAACCTCAGCAAATAAGAGTTATTTCTGAAGATGAAACAGCGTCTACTCTTTAGTGGGCAAACTGCTTCTCAAAGAAAAGGACAGAGAAAATGGCAAGACAGAAAATGTGTCCACAGCCAACAGGAAGGTGAGATCAACACAGCAGCAACTGGAGCCAAATCACTGTCTTTTGGAGCAAAATTTAGAAAGAGAAGGGGTTAGTTACCACCAAGGACACAGACCAACAGAGTACAGGACAAGTACTTTGTCTATGTCCTTGGCGGTAACTAACCCCTCTCTTTCTAAATTTTGCTTCATTTTCCGCCCTCAGTCACTACGTTTTGAAACCACAGTCTTTTGGGTTTTCCAAAGATCTTTCGAGACTGGCTCTGATGGGGTCAGCTATGTGATCTTAAATCAGAGGAACAGATCCCTGAACATATTTTAAAAAACAGTCCACCAAAATTAAGCAAATCCTGTCAGCCATCAGAAACAGTCTTGGGCACTATCTGACAATCAAAATGCATTTTAACCAAGACCTCGACTCCTGATCACCCGACTGGCCAGTCTCACCGTGTTGTATGCCCTTATCCAGTTTTGGTGCAGCTCCACTAAAAAGACACAACTCTATGCCTATCAGAGTTGTCCTCTCAAACATCTGAAGGCAATGAATTCCCTTAATGAGCGACACTGTCTGCATCAGTCGGATTTTTTGTTGTTGTTATGGAGCTGGTCTTTTTCTTCCTTGGTTTCTTTTTTCTCTTAATATTTCATCTTTTTCTCATTGACATTTTACGAAGTGCTTTTAATCCCCATTTTCAAATTACTAGAAAGTAAACAAACATTGTCACCTAGTCAGCTAAAGAAATTAGCCTTTCTGAAACTATTCAGGACAAATTAGGAAAACAACAACAACACAATGCTAGCGTGCCCAGTTTCTCCGAAGTCTTCAAGGCAAGTTTCAACTGAAAGTGATCAGAAGGCATTTTTGTCATGCAGTTTGCAGAGTTCGAGTCTTTTTACAGTGACTGTGGGATAAAACTCAACAAATACCTTCTGTGATTCACCATCTGACTCCTCTACCTGTTTTCAAAGATGTCATCCAACAAGACCTTGCTAAAAGCTGACCAGAACAAAAACTTGCAACATTATCATACACCTGTATGATTTAATGAACTGTGTTTTTTCCCGTCGGTGCCCATCTTACCTACAGAGCAGTCAGACTTGGCCCTGCTTGCCACATGCTCTGTGGTGAGGCCAGCGTCGCACAATGTACAGTCATGATTGCCTGCAGTGTCCTTGTACTGCCCCTCGGGACATGGCAGGCAGGGAAGGGTGTCATTCGGGGAGTAGAAGCCCAGGTCGCAGTATGCTGTAATCACCAATCGCATCTTACAACAGGTTGCAGGTATTCTTGTTCAGGCAATGCACCACATATTTTACAAATATACCACAGAGAAAAAAAATAAATCCTTTTTTTTTATTTTACTGAAAAAACCCCCAAAGCAAAACAAAACAAAAACAAAAAATGAGGACACAGTAGGGGTGCTGAAAATGAACTACTCTGATGACTTTGTAACATAACTTGCAAAGTAAACTGCAGAGGCATGTAACATCTGAATAAAAAATATTAATTGGTTGTTTTTTTCCCCCACACATTTATCTGTCCAAACCAACACCTTATCCCACTCTAGCGTGGAACAAGGCCATATCATCAGGATCCCCTAAAAACAAAACTGGGCGAGCAAGGAGCTAACCCTACCTCCGTTACCAGTCAGCCAACACGAGTGATATCATCAGCAAGTTCACTGTATAAAACATATCTGCTGAACTAGCTCAGTTTTGCTATGGGCTCAGCTGGGGAAATTACAATCACACAGTTGAGCTTCATCTTTTTAATGGATGCACCTCTGAAAGTGTTGCTCAAAGTTTCTGAACACTGCAGGTATATGTATTCCCTGAGCCTGGTTGATGCCAGGACATATCATGAAAGTAAGCGCAGAGCACAGCCCTGCCATGCAGTCTCAGGCCTGAATGGAAATCTGTAGCATCATCTTCATCATCCTCATACACACTGATCAGCATTTAAAAAAAAAAACAGAAAAAAAACTCAAATACTGTAGTCCTTCATGCCCTGCTCTTGTGGTGATCTTAGTTTCAATCACCTCTCCATGTCTATGTTATTAATCTGGTTCTGTCAGGGTTACTGGTATCACCAAATTCATTGTGACTATTGTCGGATGGACATGGTGGCACCCTCTGGAGGGAGAGCTGACTCACGCTGGTTCCACAACCAAGCAGTTATTGTTGTTAGGAGGGGGCTTAGTAGGTGGTGTCCTGCATATGTTGGATCAGAACAGGCGCCGCTGAAGACCACTGAAGTGACCTGGCCTCAATGCAGTGCCTCCTGGAGTTGGTTGCCTGCTGACCATTTGACACCGACTGCTGCCTGCCCACTGCCAGTGCTGGGTGTGTGCTGGGCTGGAGCTGGGGACAGGAGACCGGCATGAGCGGTGTGGGCGCAATGCCACTCAAGTGGCACACAAGATGAGGCAGCCACAAACCAAAAAAAAATACTTGTAAGAAGTAAATACAAACTTCAAGCACAAAAATGTTATGTTTCACAATTAAAAACACACTTTGTAAGCACTGTTGAATAAAAGTTTCAAGCACAAAAATGTTATCTTTCAGAATCAAAACCCATTTTGTACGTACTATTACACATAGTGACTATTTTGTCCACTCACTTTCTGCACATTCAGTTGAAGCTGGTTCAGTTGTAGTGGTGTTGATGGGACACAGAGAGCACAGGGTGTTACCTCTGAGGTGTTTTATACTGTCCAGGGTCACATGGCATACAACCCAGACTTGCTCCCTTATACTCAAATCCTCTGTCACAAAACACTGAAAACAGCAGAGACAAGGTCTTCACTATTCATGTGTGACAGTCAACTTACCATAGTGATAATGGACAAATCAACCAGATCCATGTCATCATCACACTAACAAGGCCTTCTTTAAAAAAAACAACAACAATGGGGTGAGTAAGGTATGAAAAAAGCAAAAAAAGTTTTTGTCGTCAAATTATCAGCCTTGCATCAAACCCATGTTTAAGCAAGCTGATGAACAACAAAATAATAATGCACATACTTTCTGTTTGGAAACCCGTCAAGACAAGATGATGCCTTTCCCCTAATTATGTATGAAGCATGACAGGCATCTATATAAACCCCTGCAAAAAGAACTCAAGCATACATAAGGTGATGGAGGGTGGGGGATGGAGGGTGTCCAGAACTCATCTCTGCATTTAGAGTGAAATTCATTTCAAAATCCTGTTTGTAGCATGTTTATTGTTGTTTGAAAGTTGTCTGCTCTTCACCTCTACTTCACAGCTTCCAAGCAAGACAAAACTTTTGACCTAAGACAGCAAATTCAACAAACAGTTGGTCACAATTAGGTGGACAAAGCTGAACATCTAAAATAATGGACAAACTGCTCTCTTGCTTAAAATGCAGTGTTCATAGATCCTGCAGTGTCTGCATAACACAAGGCAGGGGATGAAGCGCTCCTGGCCGTCAGTCCAACATGCTCCGAAGAAACAGATACTCCAGACAACAAAGCTGCACCTGCTGGTGCCATCCTGCATGTGGCAGTCAATCTCCTGGGCCACTTCAATCATCAGCAGGTGCGAGAGCGCAGAGAGGACTGCACACTCCCTCTTCAGGTTAAAGTGTCCCTACACCGGTCAGGGCAACAGATTCCCAGGGATAAAGAAACTCATGGAACTCCTTCCCTGCGATGTCTCCCTGCCCCATCTCATCTGATTCACTGACAGAAGATTCCATCCAATGTCTGCTTTTCTCACTTTACGCAACAGAGACCAAATAAAACACTCCCCCACCCTGAACGCTTGATCATTCATGATCTAACATCTAGTCTGACCAGTTTTTCACTTTCTCTTCCTCAGTGCCATTAGTAATTTGACTGCTGAAGACTTTCTTTACTTTGGTGTTTTGAAAGGCCATTGAGTGTGTCACGAGGCCTATGACGTTGGTCTGTCTGGGTGACAGAATTATTCATTTATTTATTGTGGTTGTTGTTGTCGTGTATCAGTCCCTTAATGTGGCTTGTGGTGTGTTTGCACCTTAATGTCGTTCAGCTCAGGTTAGGTTTACTTTCTCTCTCTCTCTAATTTCACTGCCCGTGCAATTCATCCTGCAGGTTCACGGGTGGCTGGTGCCTTTATCTTCAACTGGCTGTCTCTATCGGCCTCTCACCTGTCTTTTTACCTGCCGCACGTGCAGCATTCCCCTTAGCTTGAGGTATTCTCACTCTGTGACGTATGGTCACATGTTGGCTGCCATCGGTGAGGCAGGTTTTCTCTTGACTCGAGCGGAAGATGTCCCTGGGAGCGCCCGCTCCGGTTCTGGTTCTCTACCACATCGCCGAAGGTACGGTCGGTACCTTCATTCATGCAGTCGGCCTGTAGGGGAGGGACGTCAACGTTTCCGCATCTACTCGGCTGGTCCTCTCGACTGGACAGAGGGCAGAGAGTCGCTTGACCCGCCACTTTCTTGGGTCACCCACAGGTAGCTGGTAAGCATCAGTTTCATGGTTTGTTTTTTTTTTGTTGTTAGCCGGCTAATTCTTCTCTTTTGCACAATTTCCTTTTGGTTTCAAAATTATAAAAGAAATATTGTTTGAGACCACTTTTCTCTGGTTAATTCGATCTTTAACCTGGCCATTCAAAATTAAATCCAAAATCCTAATGCACCTGGTGATGCGGTAGTCGGTGGGGATAGGGGAGAACCTGGTGATTTAGGATTGGGACTTGCTTGGTCTCACTCGTCCGCCCCTGTCACAATCGCCGGTCTCGTATTCTTCGGCCACCGTCTGTTTGTGTGTGCAAGGGGAACGAGTGTTTTGTGTTTGCGAGCGTGCGTACGCACGATTAGTCGTTTAGATGCATGGTTGGAGAATTGTGTTATTTTGAAATGTTACTATAAAATGTGGGGATAATAGTGCCATTAAATTATGATTATTTGTAAATGTGGTGGCAGTTGTAAAGCAATGGTTGCTGTACTCTTCAAGTTCAATTCCTAAGAAAGGAAAATGTTGAACGTGAGTGAAGGAAGGATGAAGATATAAATTGCTATTTGTTTCTTCAACTGGTTAATTCAATGTAATCTCTTGTCTGCTTCATGTGAGAAGACCTTTAGTGAACATTCCTCATTTGGTTTGTTTACTGTTTTACGCTCAGGTCTGTGTTAAGCTGGTACTACTAATGCATTCAGCAAACACCTCCCCTCGCCCTTCATGCGAGTGGCTGTTAGGATTTAGCAGCATATTTCAAACCGTACTGACGGCCGGGTTCTAGTACCCTTCTTTCCTTCCAGTTCCTTCCCTTCTTTTCTCTCCTCCCGGGGGCTTCACACGAGGCTTACGCTCTTGAGGCCGCAGTGTGTGAGGAGCACGCGTTCTTCACTGGATGGGCCTACCCCCTGTCCGGGATCTTCAACGACGACGCCTCGTCCGACGGGATGTGTTCTACACTGTCCTCGGACTTCATGCAGCCCATGTGACCAGTGTGGTTAGCTCTGTGTCGTGCCATTTGGGGGTGGGGGTGTGCTAAGGGTGTCGGCGTTGAAAGACTTTATTCAAGAACAGACCCGGTTTGGGGCACCCGATTCGACACGATACTCCCAGTGGACTTTGGAGAGGCAGGGGTGGGGGAACAACGTGAAGGACAAAAATGAATGTGTGTTGGAAATGCTTATTTATAATTATGGGTATTTTGTGTGCATTGAAATGCTTATTTGTGACTATGTGTATGTTGTGTGTGTTGAAATGTTTATATGTGACTAGGTGTACGTTAGTGTGAATAAATGGTGTGTTGTGTTGTAATCTTTCCTGTGTGGTCTCTTGCGAGGTGTGTGAGGTCAGTCACTCCCTTCACTCCCTTCTAAACCGATCCTGTCAGGGCAGACCCCCAGGAGTCGGTCGTGACAGAGTGAATTACTTGCCCTTTTACAGGACCCACACTTCATGGTATTTCTCTCAGCGTCAGAGTGCTGTCTGAATTTTGATTAAGCTTATAAGTTTGATCTTCCCCTTTTTTCATATACATGTACCAAGATACATTATGTGCTAAATGGCTTCAAATAGTCAAATTAAAACAAATGGAATGTATCTGTGGAAGCCTATCCTACAAAAAAAAAAAGAAAAGAAAGGGGATTAGCAGGTTTCACCTAGAAATTATGAATGATGCTATCAGTACAATTTCTCGAAAATAAGAAGGGAAAAAACAACAACTGATGTTTGGTTTATTCTTGTGCATATCTAATGGCTCAAATGGATTATAAATCATTTTGGTGTGTGTTCATAATTGTGGTGTGCAAAACTGCACAAAGCCATGTACTGTCATCAAGGAGCGGAAAGGAAGTACACTGTAAATGCTTATATGTACTGTGTGTTGTGTGTGTGTGTGTGTGTGTGTGTGTGTGTGTGTTGGATGTAATGTAACAAAATCTTGCTCTTTCACAACGCTAATCTCATATAATGGAACAAGGACAAACATACAATAACAAACTTGCACACTCCAAGGGATCCAAGTACTTCTTCACTGGCATTTGTCCATGCTTTGATTAAGACACACAACAATACAAATGAATGTAAGTATGATCACATGCACCTTATACATCTGCATAACCTGTGTAAGAACCACCACTGCTAGGGTCAAAAGTAATGGTGAATCAAAAAAAGATGTGGAGTAGCTTACAAATATTGCACTGGGTCCTATCTGGGCCAGATGTATAATTCCCCGTGCACTCCAGACAAACACCAGGTCCTGCATGATCCTTGTAATGGTCTTCTTGACAGAGCTCACATGTGACATTGGATGTCAGGCTCTGGGCATGACCTTCATCACAGAACACTGGAAAACAAAGGCAAAAGTAAAATGACAGTTACTACTAAGTATCCATGCATGTACTTTGAAAGCAGATAAACTGTCTCTCACACAAGGCAGTTCAATAGCTTTATTTACAGATTCTCTTTGAATGTCCTTTGCACAAAACATAGCAAAAACACAAAACGTAAGGATTCAAGAAGTGCAAAAATTTCATGAACCACTGAATGCCTAAAATGAAGTGCAGAACTGTGAGATACAGAGAGCTAGTAATTGAGGAAGAACTAGACAACCCCTGGCTGGAGGTCCATTACTTTTAACCCTTCGTCTCCCTTGACTTAACTGCAATTTTGGAAACCTGTCATTCTGATACGCTGTCTGTCCATAGTCTGTAATGCTTCAAGTTTTGATTTGGGTTTCTTGAATATTCAGTTCAAATTTCTTATTAAAAAGAATCTCATATATAAAATATCTTTCAGGATTTGCACATGTCCCCGGCTTCCAATGTTTTTCCATGATCCCTGAACTGCTTGTATATCTGTGGCTGGCAGTGAAAGGCTCAACTGTCTTCCATGACTGTGGGCTCTTGTCCCTTGGATCTTTTATATCTGTGGCTGGCAGTGAAAGGCTCAACTGTCTTCCATGACTGTGGGCTCTTGTCGCTTGGATCTTGTATATCTGTGGCTGGCAGTGAAAGGCTCAACTGTCTTCCATGACTGTGGGCTAGGACCAATTAAGAGCAACAACCATGGGGAGCCCTGAATAAGTATTACTTGAAGTAAGTTGGGATGTGGAACATCAAGGCCACCTCTGTAGAGACTGAAGAAAATTATTTTGAAATCAAGCAACAACAGAGCATCAAACCCAAAACATGCAGACCCCACAAAAAAATGGTCACTTCTTTATTTTCTTTTAAATGAGATCTTCATTTCCTTCCCTTTTTTTTGTCTGCGCTTCGGGTATCAAGGAGTTCTCCACTTCACACCATCTTTTTGTGTCAGTTAAAGTAAACAGGAAAGTCTGATTGACTTTCAAATGCCAGACTGTTGAATACCAACCACTGGCTATACATGTAGCAGTTATGCAGATTTGCAAGTCAGTTTGAACAAATTTGTTTTTTTTTCCCCCGTCCTGTGAAATTACTGTCAGGTTAGCAGAATGAAAAGCAGTCAAGCAGAACAAATTCAGGCAAAGATCGAAAGATTGTCACAGCTGATGCTGCTTTAAACTTACCTCTTTTGTTTCAGCTGTGCCCTATTCTTTGACACAGAATTCAGGTGAAAAAGTCAATCCTGTTATGCTTCATTTCTTTACATGTCTCTCGTCAGGAGTAATGAAAACTACTTACATACGCAGTCACCAATGTCTCTCGTCAGGAGTAATGAAAACTACTTACATACGCAGTCACCCATGTCTCTCATCAGGAGTAATGAAAACTACTTACATACGCAGTCACCCATGTCTCTCGTCAGGAGTAATGAAAACTACTTACATACGCAGTCACCAATGTCTCTCGTCAGGAGTAATGAAAACTACTTACATACGCAGTCACAGATGTCATGCGAGCCCATTGCGCCCAGCGTTGTGGTGTCCCCAGGACACGGGACACACTCGGTCTGAACCCTCTCCGGCTGATACTGGTCAGCAGGGCATGGATAGCATTCACTGTCGCTGTCATTGCGGTAATGGCCAACACTGCACAATCCTACAAAAGTTGTCATTATTAGCTTTTCCTTCAAGTTGTGCTCATGTGAGTTAGTGATTGTGCACTTTGTGTGTGTGTGTGTGTGTGTGTGTGTGTGTGTGTGTGTATGTGTGTGTGTGTGTGTGTGTGCGTGCGTGAATGTCTGTGTGTGTGCACATATGTGTGAGTGTATGTGTGCATGTCCATGTGCAAGTGTGTGTGTGTGTGTGTGTGTTTTATGTATGTGTGTGTTAGTGTGTGTGAGTGTGTGTGTGTGTGTGTGTGTGTTTGTATGTGTGTGTGTGTGCGTGGTGTGTGTGCGTGTGTGTGTATGCGTGCGTGCATGCGTGCATGTGTGTGTGTGTGTGTGTGTCCATTTTCAAAGTTTTAGAAAAAGCAGGATAGGGAGAAGGTGGGGGACTACTGCTGTCACACAGGAAAGCCTTTACAGTGATCTAACCACATTTTTAAAACACCACATCTTTTTCATACCTGATTCATTGCGAATACTTGGGACAAATTCATACACTCTACCTGTTTTCCCTCCCAATATTACAAGGCCTTTACACCCTGCTGTAGTTTCTATGTATCGCCTGACTGCTGAAAGACTAGTCCCAGTCAAATGCAATTCTATGCCTGAGAGTTAGCAAGAGTTATCTCTCTTTGCTCAAAGCCCCACAAGATAAGATAAGATAATGTTGCTTATAGCCCAGCCGACCGCAAAGGCCACATCAGGCTGTCACCACGTAAAAATCAACTGACCAGTCATTAAAAAAAAAAAAAAAAAAAAAAAAAAAAACTTTCACACATCTCATTAAATGACATCGTCTACAAACGCACCAGAAATTGCATTAAAAATCTTTCTTCCGTAAAATCTTAAATCAGATGAAAAATGTTAATCTCTCTCAAAAACTCAAGGATCACATCAGGCGGGACATCCCTGAACAGGATCTTCATGGACTCCGCTGTAAAATGTTTTGTGTCTCACATCGTGCAAGTCCCAACACTCTAAAAGAACATGTTTCATAGTGAGTGGCGCATGACATGGAATGCACCACGGAGCTTCTTCACTCTTTAAAAGGAAAGCATGGGTAAAATATGAATGGCCGGTGTGCAGCCGGCACAGAACCGTTTCCTCTTTACGACCTCCCGACGTGGATGGGAGGAAGTCCTTAAGGTTTGGACGGATCTGAAAGAGTTTGTTACTCGTCTGTGTGTTCCAATCCTCCTGCCAGAGGTCTCTCACATAATCGTTAATTTTGGGTTTCACATCTGAACAGGGGATATAAATGTTGGACAGTTTCTCTCTTGTGGCGTTCTTGGCTAAACGATCAACCATTTCGTTCCCGCCAATGCCAACATGACCAGGAACCCAAGCAAGAGTAATGTTGTAACCGTCCGCTTTCAACTTGCTAAAAAGTTCAAAGAAATGCAAAAGTTCTGGATGCTGAAGGTTGCGGCCAGCTATGGCTTCCAAAGCTGACAGCGAATCCGACAGAACCAGAAAGTCCCTCTTTGAAGAATGTGAGATTATCTTCAAAGCCAGTATCAGAGCAGTAAGTTCAGCAGAATAGACAGAAGCATCGGAATGGATATGTTCCAACAGTATATGAGAAGGAGCCCCAGGGCAGTAGGCTGCACAGGCCACTCCATCCTCAGACTTGGAACCGTCAGTGAAAACTTTTTGATAGGATGGGAATTTCGAACAGAGGTCAGCATACAATGCCTTGTACGCCAGAGAGCTGGTAGACTCTTTGCGAAAAGCTGCAAGATCGAAACGAATCTCTGGTGTGAAAAAGGTCCACGGAGGTTGATCCGGAAACTTGGAAAAATCGGAAACTACTCCCAGGTTTAGACCTGCATTCCGCACGTGAGGCTGCATACGAAGACCAAACGGCGGAATACATTTCGGGTTGTTTTCAAACTTACTTGGAACGGAGAGTCAAAGACACAGTCATAGGCAGGATTCTGCGGTTCTGAGAACAGTCGGATATAATAATTTAAAGACAGTTTCAGCCTGCGGTTGGACAATGAAGGTTCGCCCGCCTCTGCGTACAGGCTGTACACAGGGGTGGTGCGGAACGCTCCAAGACAGAGACGAAGCCCTTGATGGTGGATAGGGTCCAAGAGTTTGAGGTAAGATGATCTTGCGGAGCCGTAGACAGCACAACCGTAGTCCAGTTTTGAACGGACCAGGGCTCTGTAGAGTGCAACAAAGTTTCTTATCAGCGCCCCAGTCGGTGTGCGCTACGACCCGCAGAATATTCAGTGCTTTCTGGCAAGCAGTTTTGAGGTTTTTAAATATGGCTGAGAAAGTTAAGTTTTTGGTCAAAAATGACTCCCAGAAATTTGGCCTCTTTAACAGCTGGAATGGGAGATTTCCCTACTTGAAGTTCCGGATCTGGAAAAAACTGACGGAAATTATGGAAGTGAATACACTGGGTTTTTGTAGCAGAAAAGGTGAAACCGTTTTCATCCGCCCACCGATGGATTTTATCTACGCAAAGCTGGAGCCTGCGCTGGACACTCGGGTACAGGCTTCCAGTTGCGTAGACAGCAAAATCATCCACAAACAATGAGCAGTCTGAACCCTGCTGAACTGATTGAACAATGTTGTTGATCTTAATACTAAAGAGGGCAGGAGATAGTATGCTCCCCTGTGGAACACCCAACTCCTGCTCGTGGACATCAGAGAGAGTGGTGCCAACCCGGACCTGAAACTGTCGTTCTGCCAAAAAATTTTGAATAAAAAGCGGAAGATGACCTCGAAAACCCAGATCGTGGAGATCATGAAGTATCCCCGACTTCCAGGTGGTATCGTAGGCCTTCTCCAAGTCAAAGAAAATTGCCACTACATGCTGTCTGTTTAAAAAAGCGTTCCTAAGTGTGGATTCCAGACGAATCAAATGGTCAACTGTACTACGATGTTTGCGGAAACCACACTGTTCTTTCGCCAAAAGGCCATCGGTTTCGAGTTTCCACATGAGCCTAGCATTGAACCATTTTTTCCATCAATTTACAGACACAGCTGGTCAAAGCTATGGGACGGTAGTTAGATGGATTAGAAAGATCTTTTCCAGGTTTGGGGATGGGAATAATGAGGGCTGTCCGCCAAGAGGGTGGAAAGCAACCTGTAGTCCACACGTGGTTGTATACCTGTAATCAGGATGTTCAGACCTTCTTGCGGAAGATGTTTCAATAGTTGATAATGAATGTCATCTATACCTGGAGAGGAATCGCTGCAAGAGAGTAAGGCAGATTTCAGCTCGTTTAATGTGAAAGGAAGATTGTAGTCTTCCATGTTGTCGGATGAAAAGTTGCAGGGTGATTTTTCTTTTAGGGCTTTGTTTTTGACAAAAGTGACTGATTTATTAGAAGAGGAATTCTTTTCAATGGTTGAAGCAAGCAGATTAGCAACTGCTTTTCTCTCTGTTATTAAAGAATCCGAAAACTTGAGATGGTTCACAGTGGGACAGGTGTTCTTCCCTTTAATTTTCTTAATGATGTTCCACACTTTTTTCTTAGAAGTTTTTTGATGTCAGCCTGGAGCAGAAGCTTCTCCAGGACCGACGTTTACTGATTTTAAAAGTGTGTCTTGATTTAGCACGGAGTTTCTGATGGGCTCGAGCGTTGGGACCCGAAGGTCGTTGGTATACCTGACGCTGAGCCCGTTTTCTAACTTTGGAAATTTGTTGGCATTCTGAATCGAACCAGGGTGTTTTTGGCATTTGAAGTTTGTCGGAAGACACTGGAATACAGGCTTTAGCACATTTAATCATAGTATTAGTCAGTGATTCTGCTGGGTCCGGACTCTGAAGAAAATCAGTGTCCTGGAACTCCTTGGAAATAGTGGCTGCAAATAGATCCCAGTTTGCTTTCTTATAATTGAGATGCTGAGAGACAGAGACATGTGCAGTTAATACAGGTTGTAGAAGGACAGGGAAATGGTCACTTCCGTGCAGATCGTCATGGACAGACCACTCATAGTGCAGACCAGCGAGGGGTCACAAACCGACAAATCTAAACACGAAAGTGAACCTGAGGAAGAGTGGAGATAAGTTGCAGATCCGTCATTCAGACAACACAAAATCCAAGTCTGAAAGGACATCCTCAATTAGCAGACCTCTGGGTGACGTACCGGCACTACCCCAAAGAGGATTGTGACCGTTAAAGTCACCCAACAGCAAAAAAGGTCGAGGAAGTTCTTCTATCAGACTGACAAGGTCCTGACGACAAACCGGGACAGAAGGTGAGAGATAAAGGGAACAGATTGTCACAGTCTTGTGGAGAGTGACTCTCGCAGCTACAGCCTGAAGGGAGGTAGACAGAGTGACAGGACTATACAACAAAGTTTTGTGTAGGAGAAGGGCAACACGCCCGACAGTCCCAACGTGGATGGTTGTGCAGGTTTCGAAAGAATATTAAAGCCAGAAAGAGTAAAGGTCTTCTGGCTCTGAATTTGAGTTTCTTGAAGAGCCACGACGGAAGGTTTTAGAAACTGACACAGAAGCTGCAGCTCCTCGAAGTTGGAATTTAGACCACGGACATTCCAATGGAATATTGTACTATCCATGGTGCAGAGGCGAAAAGGAGAGAAATCAGGTCATCTCCTCTTCAAAGTCCGCATCTAATGGAGCGAATTTATTAGTTAATTTCACTGGACTGTGGTGGTCTTTGGACCTGCTGGCAGACTTGCCCGCAGGTGACAAAGGCCTGGAGTTTGGAGATGGTGGAGGTCTGGATTTGGGAGATGGTGGAGGTTTCTTCCTCATCTCCACCATCCCACACTGGGTAGAACTCCCTTGCCCGCACGGGCACTGGACAGAGGAATTCGAGTTGCGGGTGCTGGTTTTTTTAATCTGCCCAGCAGCAGATGTTGTAGACTGCTGGGCAGTCTGAGGGGTGGCGGATTTTTTGCCTCCACCAGGGCATTCACTGTGGGTTGGGAGGTGGTGGACCTGCTTCCACCAGAGCTGACAGTTCTTCCTTGCAGTGTCTTTGAAAGATAAATTCATCAGTCTGGCAGCAGACTGACCGAGTGGAAATTTTCTTTACGGCCGAAGCATATGAAGATGCTGTGGCCGTCTGACTGCCCACAACCTGCTTGCGGGCTTCAAAAAAGGAGATCTCTTTTCTGTCTTAACTCTTTGTATTGCAGATTCCTGAATCCACAGAGGACAATTTCGGGAAGAGGAGGGATGGTCGCCACCGCAGTTTTGCACAATGTGCCGGATCTTTACACGGCCCATCATGGGTTGCCTTGCAGCAAATACCGCACACCTCCTGCCCAGAACAGCGGTCTCTGACATGGCCAAACCTCTGGCATCTGAAACACCTTAACGGGGATGGCACATAGAGCTGACATGAACATTTAGGTAACCGACTTTGATGACCGGAGGCAGCACAGGGTTGCAGAACGTCAGAAAGAGGGTGTTGGTGTCCACTCTCTCTGAACCTTTCTTTACCGTCACCCTGCGCACCTCCGTCACACCTTGGGACGCCGTTCCGTCTTGATTTCTGCCTCTGAGACCCCTGATAGATCTCTGCAGCGAATCACACCTTTTGACGAATTTAACTGTTTATGAGGAGTCACCCTGATCTCCCTGTCCACTATCTTTGTTGCTCTCAACAGTTGTTCAGATTGCTTTTTTAGATCGACATTGAATTAGAAATGAGCCATTCCTCAACCTTTGACTGACTGAGGGTCACCTGCTAGACCTTGAAAGCCCTTTTGGATGGCAAAAGGGCTCAGAGATGAAAGGGGTCTTTCCTGCTCCGTCCCTTCCATCACGAGCCAGGAAGCCCAGAAACCTGTCTTCTGTCGTACCTCAGTATCAGAATCGCTGTCTGTTTGAAAGTCCTCTGAAAAAGGGGATGCCGCCTTCCTCTTCCTTTTGGGGGGGTAGTTTTTTGAAAAAGCCATGTGTATTTTATTATATTTCATCCCTCCCTTACCCACCCACCTTGGAGTCCAACTAAGGGGCCAGGGCCAAGAATCACTGTCTTGACCCCTTCCAGGCTTCAGGAGAGATATACAACAGACAAAAACCTACCAACCCTATCCCCCCTGATCATGCCCAACTCCCGGGAACAGAGAGCTGAGCACTACAGGGGTTATCTTGGCCAGCCGGAGAAATGCCTGTTTTGACCAGCCCCAAGAAGGGGAGCCGATTAGTACACCCGGGTCAAGGTGTACTCCCTGTCTAGGAGAGGTCCGAGCCAAAGTGATGTGTTGAGAGCGCTGGCCCTCTCAATCACCAGGATCTCATCCCCCTCCGACACAGGTCGCACCGCACGGCCAACGCGGCGGATCTTAAGGAGACCACAGAGAGAAAAGGAGTGTGGAAAAGAAGACTTGAAGGGGAGACGAAGAAAGAAAAAGACCCGTTAAGAAAGGCAGAAGACAGAATAGGAAAAAGGTGGGTTACTATTTGTCTGGGCCCTCACTCCTAACCTTTCTGACATGGGAGACCCTACCAGGGGCATCAATTCCTACCACGTAATGCTTGGCCAGTCAGCAACTTGGCTATACAGGCCTAGCAGTGTTCACAACTAACCATCTAGCCGAGTTTTGATGCCCCCGTCAGCAAAGCCTAAAAGATCACAGGACCACGCAAGCCCTCCGACCACGGCAAGGTTGCAACCCCCGGAGGGAAGCCCCACAAATTTGTACACCAAGATGACACTATGGTTACACTCTGCAAGTGTGGTTGGAGCCTGAGAATTCAATATCTAGATTCTTCATTAGACTTTTTTTCTTTTAGATCGTCATATTTTTGCCAAACATATACATTATGAGATGAAATCATAATGTTACAGGTCTGGCTTAACCATGCCAGGAGCAATCAAGACGTACACACACACACAAAAGGGGTGGGTGCGGGGTGGTGACCAAAAAAAGAATCAGAGGAGAGAGACAGGCAGTTCAAATGCTTGACCACATTTCAATTTCAGGGATAAAAAACAAAATCAGAGACAGAGAGAGACCGACAGTTCATTTACTTGGCTGTACAAGGAGCACCAAGGATAAAAAGAAAATTTTTAAAATCAGAGCGAGAAAGAGAAAGGCTGCCAGTTTACGTAATTGAACATGGTGGTAACGATAAGGACTAAAAGGTCTCCGTGTGTGTGTGTGCGTGAGTGTGTGTGTGAGATTGACAGAGAGAGAGAGAGAGAGAGAGAAGAGAGAGAGACAGAAAGAGAGAGACAGAGAGAGAGAGGAAATGATGAGAAGCGATGTGAATTACAAGAGCTTAAATTCTGATTGTACGTTTGCAGTAGCTGATAAACAAACTTGCTCATCATTGTAATATTTCTTCATATAAAACCAGATGACTACTGAGCTGAACTCTCTCTCTCTCTGTTGTTCTCTCTCTGGCTGTCTATTTACATAAATATAGAAACCCGCTCACTGATGTAGC